>CAMTDV010000024.1:41613048-42147933 GCA_947069175.1 Scalesia atractyloides
CTGTTGGTGCGTTGTATCCATGACACGAATGATATTCATTAGCTTTGGCCAAGCCGACCAGTAGTAAGTTATGGTACCATAGGACTGACAATCCCGTTACTAGGCTATTCATTGGAATTTGGTGGGTAGTTTGGGGAACGACCGAAACTGTTTACTTTAACATACCCTTTGGTGGTTTGTTATTGCAATTTAAAGATACCCTTTGGTGGTATAGACGAGTCAACACAGGTTTGAATGTATTCACCAAAATGACCAAAAGTTTTTACAAGTAAAACAAGGACGATTTGTTTATAACATGGACAATGAACAATTGGTATGACACAAACAATGGACGATTGGTTTATAACAAGGACGATGAACAATTGGTTTATGACACGAACAATGGACGATTAGTTTATCACACAAACAATGGACGATTAGTTTATCACACAAACAATGTACGATTGGTTTCTTGGTAAGTGATTTAGATAATGGGACGTGAGTAATGTGATAAAAGCATGGTGGATACTGTCACACCTTCAATTTCCACTTGCGGAGTATTACCGCGAGGCGTGTGATCAAACCAGAATCTCATACACTAGCAATATCGAACGACTCTATATGATTTATTTAAACGTTTTCCGAAAACATTTGTTGTAACCATTCATAGTCATTTTCAAAATATCATAGTTTCAAAGTTTAGCGGAAGCATTAAAATTAAGTAACGGGCAACATAAACGCCAAAACCAAAATCCCAAACATTATTCGTAAATAAAACTCGATATAAATGTCGTGATCAATGCAAGTGAGTGCACCTAGCGCTCCTAGCGTCCTGAGAAACATGTAAAGAAACAAGTGTCAACATCAAAAAAGAGTGAGTTCACAGGTTTTTATAAGTACACAAGTTCGGTTTAAAAGATTGTTTTTCCCCGTTATCCCTAACCCGGGATAACGGCATAGTTCCATTATTCCTAACCAGAATAATAATGTTGGTTCGTAAATAAGTTCAATGTTAACATGTAGGTAGCGAGCCTAAAGTTACGTCACATAAGAGTTCGCGATCGAAGCTGACTGTTGTTGCCTCAGTGTTGCCAGGTCTATCACTGACCATGGTGAAAGTTAGGCCAAATTAATCACCCGTTGACCATTCCCGGTCGGCTAGCGCGACTAGCTCGGGTGGGGCTTGTCGGGCCTAGTAGTACTACTATAATTTCCCCGCTATTTAACCCAATACTAACGATCCGAGAGTTGGTTGAGGACTTCCGTGATAAAGCTACTTAGTGACCATAACGTATATTAACATTAACTTAGTTATCGAGTAGTTAACGGCGTTAATTTCGCATAACGTAAAAAGATAGAGTTGTAGAGCGTGTACATGTTTCTCCCCCTGTTGTTTAAAACCGGATAAAATAGGGGCTGTGAACTCACCTTAAATTTCTCGGTTAGAATAACGCAAAAGAAGCAAATGATGGAACCACTAATCGCGTCCTAACATGTCAACCGATTTAAAGTTAGTGTGTGAACACACTGACACAAAACCCTACGCATAACTAACACACAGTACGACACACGTAATAACCAATTCGAAACCATAATCATGCATGCAAAGTATCATCATACAAAATAACGATCAAACCAACTAGTCATAAGCATAGGATAACTCATACAACACTTAGGTACACACAAACGCAAGTTATCATGTTTCAGCATGTACGCTCATAACTGGGCTGTTTTCGAGGATTTTTATAAAATAGTTCCAACGTTCAAAAAATTCCAATGTTTTTACAGGAGGTGTCAATTAGACTTTATAATTTTGTATAAAATTTTCAAATCCTAAATCTTTACCAATTATTTACAAAAATTTATATACTAGGCTGCAGTCAGATTTGTTGCTTTCTGACAGCAGTCCACGAGAAAAATTATTTAAAAATCATCGTTCATCCAATTAACAAAATTCCAGTGGGAGATTTTTGGAAATTTCCGTCTCCAGTTACTGTACAAATTTCGTGACCTAACCCCTACAGATTATGAGATCCGACTCGATAAACAACCTGCAAATTCTGCAGAATTTACGCAGCTTCAGCTGCTGCACTAAATGACCATTTAAAAATAGCAAACGACCTCAGAAAAATATGAATCTGGCGCCATTTGAAGCATTTTTCAAAAATACACGTTTTAGGCTTCAGAAAATCCACTTTTTAGGCTTTAGAAAATCCACTTTTTGGTAAATAATGATCAGGTTACAGCCAACTAAAGTTGGCTGTAAATGTCAATCAGCATATTGTTTTCGACTTTATCGTATTAGAAACATGTTTAAACGATCATGACGCTTAGTTGTATTGATTAACAACAGGTTAACTTGTCAAATATCATCATATATATCAATATTTATGCAAACCCTAAATATATATCATGATCTTTACCGCTAAAACGCAGCCTACGATTTTAGTATTCAACATAACATCACAACCGCAAAGATTTGCACATTCATCCGAACTAATCATAAATCACAACACTTTTTCATACTAATAATCCTACAAACACATAATCATGATCAAGATTACACAAAACCTAGTGTGAATCACAAAACAATTAAACCCTAACCTTGAAACGATGATGCTTATCGAACCGGGACAAGCTTGGAATCAATCCGGGAGGTGTGTGGTTTGCGACCATGAGAGAGGGGGGGGGGGCTGCCGTCGACCTTCTTCTAGGGATTAGGGTTTTGTGTTTTTTTTAAAACATCCCATGCTTACATTCATATAACTATAACAAGGGGGAAGCGGTCGCGATGGGGGGGGGGGGGGTTGGGTAAGTGTCTTGGGCCGCAAGTTTGTGTTATTTCCTTGGGCCGCAAGGAGATGTGGGTCGCAAGGGGGTGTGGGTGGCGGGTTGGGTTAGCTTGGTCGTGAAGTCGAAATTTTCACAAGCTTGGTTCGGTTTATAAATAAAAGTTACTAAAATATTATTTGCGACATGGAGTTTATAAAATATCAAATCACAAACGTCTAATAACACATAGCACGTAATTCGATTACAACCCGTCTAATAACACATAGCACGTAATTCACCCTATAGATTCACAAAGTTAGCGTAGTTATTGCGAGCGTGTAATTTAATTCTCCGAATTAAATCAGCGTAGGAGTGAATAACCATAAAGTAGCGCGTTTAAGATACCTGAAAAGCCGGGATGTCACATTATCCCCATGTTGAAAGAATTTTCGTCCCGAAAATTGAGTAAACGCGGTTAGAATGCAACACACAAAAGTTCACTTTGTTAGAATGGTACAAGTAAATCCCAGGCTATCACATCATCCCCATGTTGAACGAATTTCGTCCCGAAATTTAGTTGGTTGTAACGTCAGTTTGCTGCTCAGCTGCGAAAAGGTGTGGATATTTGCTTTTCATTTGGTCCTCTTTTTCCCACGTGAACTCCGGTCCACGCTTAGAGTTCCAACGTCAGTTTGCTGCTCAGGGGGTAGGTTCGCACGTGGATGAGACGTGTCGGACACGTGTTTTGCCGGCCGAAAAGGCTTCTCGCGCCCCGCGACAGGCATGAATGATCCTGTCGCGCCCCGTGAGAGCATAAAAAATCAGAATTTTTGAGTTTTCGCTTCTGTTTTCATCATACGCGTTTGGGGTTTCGGTTAGGGTTCGTTACATATCTCTTGTTCTTTGGCGACGTATGTTTGGCAAGCAATTCCAAATATGCTTTTTCAATTACGGATCTCTTGAATTTTCATAAGTTTCAACATTTAGATAAAAAAAAGAAGAAAGGTGCTACAAGGGATAATTATGATTACTTGTTAATACATCTGGAAGGCAAGAAATGAGGCGATCTTCTCAGCCATAGAATCCACGGGTTCGAAGGGTATTGAAGATGTTAATCCTAGACTTTTGTGAAAATATATGTCCTCGATTAAAGTTTATGGTGTCAATGGTGTAATTTCTCTTTTTAATTGTATGTTTATTTGGGTACTAGTATCTTGCTAGTATGTTGTTTTATTAAAAGTTGTCCGTTCGAAAAAAGAAAACCATTTTATATAACATGAATAAAAAAAGAGCACCTCTAGGGAATTAAAAGACAAAAATAAATAAAAGAAAGATACCTCTAGATAATTAGACCAATCGTAATGTTAATATCCCTAAAAGGCATTTTTCGTTACATTAATATCAGAACCCCCTCTTTCAAAAAAAAATATAATAGTTAACGCTCCTTAATGGTTTTCAATCATTACTTCCCAATTTTTTCTCATTTTGCGTTAGACAAGAAACGCCTCTCGCTCTTCATGCCCCCATAACGCTTAGGGATGGTATTGGAGGCGTTATCAAGCTCCTTCACGCCCAAAATAATACCATTACGCATCACATGAATCTCTATGTATAATTTTTGTGAGTGTTTGGAATGAGTATTTGATGCCAGAAAAAAGGGGATATAGTTTAAGTAAGGTATCGATCTCTAGTATTTATATCAAACTAGAAAGTTGATTCGCGCGCGTTGCGCCGCGGTCAACGAAATTGGCATGCTGTTGATCAGATTTACATTTACAATGTGTTAATGATGTTTTTGTCGGTTAAGTTTGTATTACTATCTTATACAAATAAGTAATTCACCAAATAAGTTCAATACAATTAATGGTATCATAATGACTACGTTACCTGAATTTTATCCATATAAATAACCTATCGTAATAAGGGCTCGCGCGTTGCGACTGGGTGTAAAAACGTGACAAATAGCACCAATGCCACATTATAGCCACCGACCACCAACATTGAAGTTGTGGCATCTTAACATGGAGAAGTTAGACCGACATCTAAAACATAGAAAATAGTAACTAACTCGATTTAGGACTCGCGCGTTGTGACGAATTTATTAAACGGGAAAAAATAGACGACGTAAATATACTGAACCACACACGTACGTTGAGCCATATTAACTCGTAAAATTTAGAACAAAGCGTATAACAAAAGTAAAATCGTTGAACCACACACACACATTGTGTCGTGTTAACTCGCAAAATTTAGAACTAAACGTAAAACGAAAAATTTTGCAAAATATGAAAACAAAGGGGATCAAAGTTGAAAATAAAAAACTTGTGAGGTTAAATTGAAAAAACTAAAAACATTTGGGTTAAAACTACAGAAGCAAGTAGTTTGGGGTTTAAAGTGAATATCAATTGTTTTTTTTTTTTTTTGAAAAAACCCCAAAATATGGGGTAAAATACTTCATGCCTTGTTACTTATTTATATTATATAAATGTATTGTTACGTAAATATCCGTAAATTGTATTTTTTTTGGTTCATTTGCTTATAAATAGTCTACTTGGGCAATGTTTTATACAAGCCAAATGTGGTTGGAATTTATTTGTATTTAATATAGAGTCCCTTGATTTGATTGTTGCATTATGTTTATTGGGTGGAATTTATTTGTATTTAATATAGAGTTCTTTGATTTGCTTGTTGCATAATTTGTAATTTTTTTTAAACGGTAAATTTAGATGATGACAATGGAACCATCCAATCATATTTATCTCTACTATGCAATAAGGGCAATCCACTAAATTAAGAGAAAACTTAACAAATTTGAGAAAAACCCTTCTTATGAAAATCAAAGACAAGACTTAATGGTCCCTAAACCTTATCTCACTTATAAGATAACATTATTTTTATAATGTATCTAACAGCTATTAATTCTTCAAATCAGTTATTACATGTTTCATTTTAGATTTAGATGGTTATGATATTTGATTTGATATTATGGATATTTAATTTGATAAATTGTGATTAAAACGTATTTCAAACGTGATCACTTTTACTTTTCGTTTGTGAACCGAAGATGACTTAACAACCGCTTTATTTTTCACAATAGATATTTTTTTGAACGACTAACTGCTTTCCACGTGTAAACCCACCCTTTCGGAGCTATGTCCAAAGGCCGACTACTCGACCACTGCAAGAAAGAGTAACACACCCCTGATGCGCAGAAACCCCGTGAAATAGGTAAAACTGCGCCCTCCTTGGACTCGAACCTGGGTAAAACCCAACGCCAAACTTTCACGAGATGGGAACAACCACTATGCTATAGTGGAGGACCCCACAATAGCTATTTATATGGTTGGTATGCATGATGCACATAAAACAAAATGCATGTGTCAATTAAAGACTAACCTAAATTTTATTAAATTAAAGTGTTTACAATATTAAACATTGATAATATTAACCGTTAATTAATGGAATTACTTTACATAAATAATATTAGAACTTCACAATACAATTAAAATATCAAAGGAGTATCCCAAACTTTAGGGATGTGGCATCATAAAGAGAACCTAGTGGATTATGTAATGATGTCACATGTTGCTTGTGTTCTTTTCCTCTTTATTGGGTTTCAACAAACACTTGAAAAAATGTACCTTTTCCCTCCTTAATAGCTCGATACATGGTAGCTAAGTGTCTGACTCTATTGGTCATAGTTTCCTGCTGTTCCGGCTGGGCGTATTTGCGCATATCTCTACATTACTTTTTATCCTTAAAAAAACCAATTATTATAGAGAGAATGATACGGGTCCAATAGTAACTGACCCACTGAACCGACCCAAAAGAAACTTGAAGAAGCTCAAGAAGTTGTTGGATTAGCCGTTAGTTTACTTCTGCACGTGTTTTATTTTTAGTGCATTGTTGCATTTGATTTAGTCTCATATTCACATGTTAAAATAGAAGTAGTGGGTAGGTTGCATGGATAAAAATAAGGGACATGACATGGTGAACATGCATTAGTGGCATGTGGACATGTACTCCCAAGTTTGTTATTTATAGTTCCTTTTGCATTGAATGAAAAACTCTGAAAATTGCCCCAAAATTGGATATCTTTTTAATCTTATTTTTCTTGGAGTTTTGCCTACTTACAGGCTGCAACATTTGGTGCTTTCATCTCCTTACCATGCCTCCTTGCAAAGACCAATCTCAACCCGATGACCCCATTCAAAATCTGTGTGAACAGTTTTCGCAAATTTTCACCCATTAAACCACCACCTCTGCTCAAACCGAGTCCCGATCATTGGCGCAGTTTGAAGCTCTTCAAGCTTCAATTCAGCAGCAAAACGAAACCAGAAATCGCCTACTTGCCTCCCTTGTTACCGATCCCAAACATCCCAAACTCATCATCAAACCGTCTAGCTCCCAAGCCGATCCACCGAATCCCCGTCCACCAAAAATAAACCTCCCCATGTTTGACGGATCTAACCGCTAGACTGGATTTTCCAAGCCGAAAACTACTTTACCTACTACAACATTCCTGAAAATCGACGACTTTCGTTGTCCGTTTTCTATTTCGCCGGAGAAGCGTTGAGATGTATAAGTATCTCCACAACAATAGCTTGTTGGGAACCTGGCAAGAATTCTCAAGAGCCCTCGAACTCCGATTTGGCCCGTCGGATTACTAGAATCACTAAGCCACTCTCTTCAAACTTCGCCAAATCACAACCGTTACCGCATACCAAGCGAGTTTGAAAAACTCTCTAACTGCATTGTCTTGACGGGTTATCTAGCGAGGCCCTCTTAAATTGTTATTTATCCGGCCTAAAACCCAAGATTCACGCGAATTAGCCATCATTAAACCAGCCACCCTACACCAAGCTTATGGCCTCTCAAAACGTGTCGAGGGATAAGCTCACACTTTCTAAACCCAAACCCTTTCAGCGAAACTATAACCTTCAGCATTCACCACACCAAATTCTTCTATTGTCACCACTATACCTTAAGCCTCCACTTACAACACTACACAAAAATCCGGTACCCCACCGCTCCTAACCAGCCCTTCAATTCCTAAACCAGCACTACCATTTACTAAGTTATCCCCAGAAGCACTCCAAAAAAGCCGTAGTGAGGGGTTAGTTTCCGTTGCCCGGAAAGATACTTCCCGGGCCATAAATGCAACCCCTCCTCAGTTCTTATTGAGTGCCGATAACGAACCTGATGAACCACCCGATCCCTTACCCGACAACACCTTACAGACCAAATTGATCCCACAAACCCGCATCAGTTCTTCTCCCTTTCAACCGCTGCCTTCTTTGGGTTGTCATCGCCACAAGCACTTCGGGTTACAGGTTTTATTAATAACCAACCAGTGCAAGTATTGATCGACTCGGGTAGCACACACAATATCATTCAGCCTCGCATTGTCTCCTTCCTTAAACTTCCAATCCAAAGCGTTTCGGAATCTCTCTGTAATGGTGGGTAATGTCTGTTCAGGCATTTGTCCGTCGGTTGACATAACATTGCAAGAGGCGGCCTTCCAAATTCCCGTTTTTCATATTACCAGTAGAGGGCGCTGACATTATTTTAGGGCTAGCGTGGTTACGCACCTTGGGCCCGTTTTAGCAGACTTCGCTATACCTTTAATGTGGGCCAAACGGCCATTATTTTACGTGGGGAGAGTCAAACAGGCCAGGTATCTTCCACGTCCTTGCAAACCCTAATATCCAAAAATTCTGTGGCATCTCTGCATGCTCTTTTCTTTCACATCACTACCCCCACTCACTCTAATCCCAACTTTCAATTACCCATGATGATCCTATCATCCAACAATTACTCACTTCATACGGCCACCTCTTTCAAGTGCTAACCCAATTACCCCCGTACCGCTCACAAGATCATCACATACCAACCATGCCAATGTCGAAGCCAGTCAATTCTAAACCTTATTGTTACCCATATTATCAAAAACAGGTTATGTCTAACCTCATTGCAGAAATGTTACGGGATGGTATTATAAAGCGCAGCCAGAGCCCATTCTAGTCACCGGTTCTTTTGGTTCGAAAAAAGGCGGGCCTTGGAGATTTTGTGTCGACTATCTCGCATTAAACTCCATAACCATCAAAGATCGTTTTCCGATTCCTACCGTTGACGAGCTCTTTGATGAATTGCATGGAGCAGTGGTCTTTTCTAAAATCGATTTGCGCACAGGTTATCACCAGATTTGTGTTGCTAATGATGATACCAATAAAACAGCCTTTCGTACAGTCGACGGCCACTACGAATTCCTGGTTATGCCGTTCGGCTTAACAAATGTCCCGTCAACCTTTCAAGCCACCATGAACGATCTGTTTCGAGACGTTCTACGATGGTATGTTCTCGTTTTTTATGACATCCTAATTTATAGCCACTCAAAAGAGGAACACTATGGCCATTTGCGACAGGTGTTTGAGACACTCTCTCAACACAATTTTTTTGCAAAACCTTCAAAATGCACATTTTCCGTTCCTACTGTCCATTACTTGGGCCATATTATATCCGCTAAGGGTGTTGAAGCGGACCCGGACAAGCTTGCTGCTATTCAATCTTGGCCGACCCCTGCCAGTTTTACGGCTTTACGGGCTTTTTAGGCTTGACAGGATACTACCGTCAGGTTTGTCCGAAACTTTGCTCAACTAGCTACACCTTTAACTGATAGCCTAAAGCAGCGGGTATTCACTTGGTGTGAGCAAAACGAAGCAGCCTTTACGGCTCTCAAAAAAGTTATGGTCTCATTGGTCACACTTACACTTCCAATTTTCACCAAACCTTTGATGTGACCACCGATGCGTCAAAGTTTCCATAAGTGCCGTTCTCTCTCAAGAGGACCGTCCTATTGCATTCTTTAGTAAAAAGATGTGTCCGAGAATGCAAGTAGCTTCAGCTTATGTCCGAGAACTGTATGCCGTAACCGAAGCAGTAAAAAAATGGAGACAATATTTACTTGGCCAGAAATTTAATATTTTCACAGATCAACGAAGTGTCAAGCATCTACTTTCTCAAGTCGTGCAGACCCCGAGCAGTATAAATGGGCAACTAAATTACTTTGGTTTGATTTCGAGATCCACTACAAGCCGGTAAGGAAAATCGAGTGGCGGATGCGCTTAGCCGTTTACACACTTTTCAGGTAATGGCTATTTCTTTAACTCAGCCTAAATGGGTAGTGGAACTAAAAGAGTATTATGGCACATCAGAAGGAAAAGCATTAATAGACAAGTGTTTGGCTAGGTCCACATCTCAGTTCATAATGAAAGACGACCTTTTGTACCACTTAGCCAAAAATTTTATTCCCTTTCATCCACAACTGAGATCCTTTTGTACCACAACCAGGTGGCCATTCGGGTATTCGGGTAACTATTAAACGCTTAGCGGCAGCATTTTCTTGGCCGAAATTAAAGGGCGACGTTACTTCTTTCATTCGCCAATGTCAAATTTTCCAACAAATCAAATACCCAAACCACAAGCCATACGGTCTTTTACAACCCTTACCTATACCATCTACCGTTTGGCAAAACGTGTCGATGGATTTCATTAAAAACTTACCCCTTTCACATGGAAAATCCGCCATTTGGGTCGTCGTAGACCGTTTCAAAAAAATTGCACACTTCTTACCACCCCATTTTGGAGCTGTCATGCTCGCCACCATTTTCCTTCAAAACATCTATCGTTTGCATGGGTTGCCTCGGAGCATTGTCACGGATAGAGATCCGATTTTTCTTAGCACATTTTGGAGGGAACTGTTTCAACAAATTGGAACAAAGCTCAAGTTTTCAACGGCTTATCATCCACAATCGGACGACTAGACCGAAGTGTTAATCGCTATGTAGCACGGAAGCGGGTATGAGACTGGGGTACGGGGACGATACGGGTACAGGGAACGGCGAAACTCAAAAATCCAAGATACGGGTACGGCGAAGGTACGTGCAAAAAAAATTATACTTTTTATGTATAAGTTTATAAACTTAAGGACCAAATGTAAACTAGTGAAAATAATGGGGGTTAAATGTTAACATGTAGAAACTAATTTACACTTTTTATGTATACTTTAAAAGTTTTAGGAATAAATGAAAAATAGTGAAAGATAGAGGGGCTAAATGTCAAAATACATAACCCCAAAGCCTAAAACATGCTGAACCCAGAGGCTATCTTCATCTTCTATTATCTTCTTCTTCATGGTTTCCGGCGGAAAGCATCACCGGAGTCGGATTTTTTCGCCGGATATAATAGGAAACGTCCCCGAAACGTCATACCGCCATCCCCACTTTCCCGGAAACGTTTGGGGAACGTCCTCATGGCGTTTCCGTCCCCAAAACGTCCCTGACGGGTACTCGATAATACTTGGCGTCCCCGTGCTTCATAGGTTAATCGTTGTTTGCAAAATTTTTTGCGTTCTTTTGCAGGTGATGAACCAAAAAGTTGGAGCAAATATCTATACTTGGCGGAGAATTGGTACAACACATCCTACCATTCAGCGATAAATATGAGCCCCTTTCAAGCATTAGCTAATTAACATCGGCTGGATAAAGAATTTAAAGTGGGAGATATCGTTTTTTACGACTCCAGGATTATCGACAGAAGTCGGTTGAATACCGTGGTGCTAAGAAGCTATCAAAAAGAATTTTCGGGCCTTAAAAGTGATTGAAAGAATTGGAAAGGTCGCATATAAATTGTAGTTACCGCCGAACGCAAAAATACATCCGGTCTTTCATGTGTCTTTGTTACGTGAAGCGAAAGGAGAGCCGGATCCAAACCCACTTCTGGAGTTTTATGCAGGAAGCGAGTTCACAATAGAGCCGAGCCAGATCATGGATCAATGAGTTGTTATGGGGAAACGAGGAAAAATTGTAACTTAGCTGAAGCGACTTGGGAAGGATATGAAGACTTTTGCAGCCGTTTTCCGGATTTCAACGTCGAGCTCGAGGACGAGCTCATTCAGAAGGGGAAGGCAGTTGATACGGGTCCAATAGCAACTGGCCCACTGAACCGGCCCAAGAGAAACTTGAAGAAGCCCAAGAAGTTGTTGGATTAGCCGTTAGTTTACTTTTACTGCATTGTTGCATTTGATTTAGTCTCATATTCACATGTTAAAATAGAAGTAGTGGGTAGGTTGCATGGATAAAAATAAGGGACATGACATGGTGAACATGCATTAGTGGCATGGTGGACATGTACTCCCAAGTTTGTTATTTATAGTTCCTTTTGCATTGAATGAAAAACTCTGAAAATTGCCCCAAAATTAGATCTCTTCTTAATCTTGTTTTTCTTGGAGTTTTGCCTACTTACAGGCTGCAACATTAGGATTGATATGATACGATACCGACCCGAGACCCGACTGCACTTACGGATATATCCAGATTCAAGACCCATGACCTATCACTTATTCAAGCAGTTGTGGCTGCACTTTTGGAGTTAGTGGGATTAGTTATTTTTTATTTTATGCATGCATTTAATAGTTAGTGGTCCATGTTTTCCATGCACTTTGTTTTAGTATTTAAAGTTGTTTGTTAATTGAAAAAGAAGAAGAAAATTGATATAAAAAATTTTGTTCTCTACTTATCTCGTGGGAGTGTTTACCTACTACAAAAGACTAATTGGGAGATTGATCATCTCGAATCAGTCCCTATGAGAGAAGGGGCACATTCAAAAAAAAAAAATATAGAGAGAGACGGGGATGTTATCAGCCACGTGGATTCTTAATAACTCCAATTTTTTTATATGACACTTTTTAGTACATGAACTTTATATACGTCTGCTACCAAAAACTAAATAAATTCAGCTGGTGATTGTGCATGTATTCAAAGTCGTCTTTGAAAATTACAATAAAAATGTATTTTGTGCAAAATAAAAAATTTGTGTCACTGTTCGTAAATCTCCATACATTCAAATAATCAAAGTCTAAACATTAATTTCTAAACATTAGCAAATTAGACAGGGCCGTCCTTAAAAACTCGAAGGCCCTCATAGGCCCTGTGTGAATAAACAAAAATAGGTCCCTAGATCATGTTATTTATGTATAAGGGCCTATTTTTTATAATTCAAACTATACCAACAAAACATAAAAACTAAAAACAAAAGATTGTTGTTCTTTTCTGACGCTTCCCTTACACTTCTCTCTACTTGCAAATTAAGCTTGAACCAGTGGTGAATACATAAATTTTGAGTAAGGGGGACGATATGGGTCGATCAAAATAGGGTGAATACATGCGGACTCAAAGCACCTATTATTTTTATATAATTACATGTTTACCTCAATAAAAGAATAACAAAAATTAACAAACAATTGAACAATTTTGATGTAAAAAATGTAACTTGAACAATCATTTTTATAAACAAAACAATTAAACTTAATTGAAACAAAATAAGTCGAATAACCACCGTTTGCTTTATTTTTTTATGAAACTAATTATAAAAACAAAAATCCACTATAAGGGCCCAATATCCACTAACATCCTTACAAAGGTAAATTGGTTTGAATTGAACCAAAAAAATATGGAATTGGCATGCTTCGAACCTGAATCTCTTGGATAAAGATACAAGCAGGAAACCATCTGCACCATATAAATTTATATAATTATATAAGATGGTAATTGTTTTATTTAAGAGTAAACTGAATGGAATAAAGGTTTTGGGCCCCAATGTTTTTGAGCCCAGAGCGGTGCCACACCCTGTACAGCCTCTGGGCCGGCCTTGGTCACGTATTCAACCCACATTCTTGGTTCGAACCTTCGTGATGGGATTTTTAGTCTTCTTTCTACCAAAATTATTTAAAAGCATGCATTGGAAACAAAATTATTTAAGTGCTTGCAAAGGAAATTTTTCTTGGGTTTCCTTATCTAATTTATATAATTTTCAGTATTTGATGAATAATCAAAAGAAAACCCTTTGAATTGTGAGAATCTTGAGAACTCTTACTTTTCGTGCGAGTTTTGTCACCATATATTGCACAAACGTAGATTTTTTTCTGAACCACAAATTTGGATCACTGATGGACCACTGAAGTATCATCGTGCCACTAGCGGAACCACCCGATGATATCCATCTTCGCTAGATAATAATGCCAATACACCAATTTAGGAGGAAACCCAGTAAATTCAGTACCCCCCGGGGGAATCGAACCCATGACTAGGCTATAGATGAACATGTTATAAACACACTTATAAGATAAAAACACTGACTAGTGTCTTGCACCATTTACATCACCGTAACAAAGTTGTGGACATCGGCATTTAACCCACCGCTAGGGTTTTTACGCTTGTGTAATCAACACATGCTATTTTTCACATGCCATTTTTTTTTATTTTTTATTTTATTTTGGAAAAGTTGATTTTTTAGGATCTTTGGTAAAAAAATTTATGAAAATCCCTTTTTGTGAGTTCTTGAGATTCTTATAACATAAGAGAGTTTTTATTTTATCATAACCCTATATATATATATATATATATATATATATATATATATATATATATATATATTATTGTAAAATTAACATCAAATTTATCAACTAAACCTTTGTATAGTGTTAAAGGTTTTTGACAAAGAAAGTGTGATGTTTGAAAATGGTTTTGATTGTGAAGAGAAAATTGTGAAAAACATGAACATTCCATTAGAGAATTATATTCTATGTGACCCTAAGAACATGATACCCATATATCAGATGACCTAAGTTCGTTAAACAATAGGAACTACTAGAATCAGTCTGAAAGATTTGTAGAAACTAGTTTTTAACAATATGAAACTGCTCATAAAAATCAATCAAGATATAATCAAAATATGAAAAACCAATCCTTAAATTACCAAAATCATTAGGGTAACAAAGGTTATCTAGGAAGAGTTAATAATAAATTTGATAATCAAAGGTTTGAGAATGTTCAGAATAGGAATGGAAACATGTTCAGGGGTGACTTTCAATCTAGAAACAAATCATATCAGTCCAGATCAAATTAGCAAAAGAAAGTCAAATTTGTGTCTGGACCTAATTCTAACAATGAAAAAGAGTCAAAAATGAAGATTTTTTTGCTAGAAAGGAAAATGACCATATTCGAGAAACTCCTAGATTTGTGAAAATCACAAAGATAGTAAAGGAAAGAAACCGATATTTGAAGTTTCTAAACCAAATGTTTCTTAACTAAATCAGAAAGTTGAAACAAAGCTAGTTCAAAAACAGAAAACAGAAGTCAAGAAAAATGTTAAAACCTTGTATAAACAGGTAAATTTTGTTTCAAAAGAAACCGGTAATGCTAAATATGTTGTTTTAGAAAGTGGTAACTCAAAAGGGTTAATTTTATAAAAAAACTTTCTAGCAAACAAGGTTAGAAATAGAAGTCGGTAGGAGCTTCAAGAGAGGTGTTAAAATCCAAGTTTGAATGGTGATAGTTTAAAAATGGTTAAAGAAGCTAGTACACCCAAGATCATAAAGGCTTGGGTTTTCCTCAAAAACTAATTTGTTACTTGTGTGTGTAGGGGCTTCCTAGGTTCGCATTTTCGAAGTGGATCATGGACAGTAGAGCCTCAAGGCACATGACGGGTATGCTCACCTTGCTCTACGATGTTAGACCAATTAATGGTAGGTATGTTGGATTTGCTGGAAATCAAGGAGGGATAATAGTCAGTGAAGGGATATTAACAAATGGAAAGGTTTCGTTTGACAAGGTAAATTCATTGCCGAGCTGGAAAATAATTTGCTGAGTGTTTCACAATTTTTGACAAGAAGTTTTCGACAAATAAATCTAATAAAAACTTGTTGATGCATATGTCTGTTGCCTACGTCATCATATAATATCGAGTCTGTATTTAGGAGCGAATTGACGAAGTTTATGTATATATAGGGTCAAGTTCGCTTGAGATTGTAGTGTTGAAGACAAGTTCGGCCGAACTTGTCTATGTAAGTTCGCCCGAACTTGCATCACACCAGCGAACTTGTAAAACTATAAATAGGAGGCTTGTCACTTTATTTGTAACATTCAGAGATTTTGTCACGACAGAGGCGAAGCTCTGTCCAAGTGTTTCCAGGATCTGTAACATTGAATATTAATGAAACGGTGATTAAATAGAAACAAATGAGTGTATCCAATGTCGCCTAAGCAAACGGATTCCGCACGTTTACCTTAGGTTTGTCAGATTAGTACCCGAACGACCCGTACAACGGACCTACAAGTGGTATTAGAGCAGGATTGGCCTAATTTGAAGACATTGGACATAGAACATCTCATCTTCTACTCATTTCTTCTATTTTTAACTTTTCTTGGACAATTCACGGACAAAATGGACTGAATTTCAAGTATAATACGTAAAATCCATAATAGATAAACCCTTGAAAAGATCAGAGCTTAAAACAAACGAATTCATGCCGAAAATTTGAAAAAACCATGTTTGAAAACACATGTTCGCTCGAACTTGCCATCAAGTTCGCTCGAACTTGACTGAATAATTCTCTTTTTCATCAAGTTCGCCCGAACTTGATTGTTTTTTTTTTCAAGATTTTTGGGTAAGTTCGCTCGAACTTGCTTATTTTTCAAACAAATTTCATCAAGTTCGCCCGAACTTGATTAAATATTGTTGAAAAATATTACAAGTTCGCCCGAACTTGTAAAGTTTCTTGAAATTTTCACAAGTTCGCCCGAACTTGCTGTTTTTCTTGAAATCTTTCACAAGTTCGCCCGTACTTGCTGTTTTTCTTGAAATCTTTCACAGGTTCGCTCGAACTTGTATTCAAGGTGATTCTTTTCATAAAATCTCAACAAGTTCGACCGAACTTGTTATGTAGCTGATTTCACCGGCTGTGTAGCATGAAAATCCCGAAAAACGTCTCGGACATTATATATCATTAGAATCGTATCGACGAGACGAGTCTAAAGCTTTAATCTGGTAAAAACAGTTTTCCGAAAAATTTTAAACGTTTTTAGCAAACCGAGACGTTAAAATTGTCGATTAAAAGGTCAAATTTTACTAAAATTGTCTGTTTGCTAATCATTTTTTCAAGTGTTTTGAACGACAGATTAGTTTGGAAAACAAAATGGGGTCCGTGAAGCCGCTAATGTTGATAAGTTTTGATGAGTATGAAGTTTGGAAAGAAAAATTTGAGAGCTGGGTCCAAGCTATGCATTTCCGCAGTTGGGTTGCGATTGAGACATGTTATGTCGTTCCTTGAGATGAGAATCAGAAAATTCTGGAGAAGTGCAAATATTCTACTCAACAGAAATATGATTATTTTGCTGAAAAGAAAATGATTAATCTTATCCAGCAATCGGTTAAGGAAGACATCCTAATACTTTTACCAGAATACAAGACCGCGAAAGAATTATGGACATCTCTGAAGAATAAGTTTCAAGAGAGTGTAGTGGTTAAGAACTGTGAAGCTCTAGTTTCAAGTATATCCAAAAATGAGTCTTCAAGTTCTATACCAGAATGCCCGGTCTATTATGTAGACAATTATCAGGCAGATAATGCAAAACTCTTGAGTAAGATTGAGAGTTTGACATTAGAAAATAAAAAGTTAAAAGAAAATGAAAAGAATTTTGAAAACAAAATAAAAATTTTAGAAAATGAAAAATTACAAATGGTAATAGATTTTCAAAATGAAATAAAAATGTTTAAAAATGAAAATATTGTTTTTGAAAAATTAGATATAGAAAATCAAAAAACAATAAATTCTCATATTGAGAAAATTGCTCAACTTGAAAAATAAGTTGAGATTGTTAAAAATAAAGTTGTTAATTCAGAAAAATTATTGAAAGGTTTTGTGACTTCCTCTTTAAAGTTAGACCATATATGTCCAAAACCAATCAATAATAATAAAAAGGAAAATCCAATAAGTGACAATGTCACAAATTATGACGTTGTCATAATTGGGGATTGTGATGATAATACCGATGATGAAAATGATAAAAATGATAAAAAAGAAATATTTCTGAAACTAAAAGAAAAATTTCAAGAAACTGTTCTACAATCTGCTGAAAAAGGTGAATGCTTATCGCAAAAATCTTCTAAGCAGAATGGAAAACAAAAACAACATGAAAAACAAAATTCTAAAAATTTTCAAAACAAAAATAAAAGCTCATCGGTACGGTCATCCAATCATTATAAAAACTCACAAAAATTTGAGAATAGTGGTGCAGGTCGGACCACCGTGCTTCAAAGTCAAATCAATTTTACAGAAGAAGCAGGAAAGATGACTACTACATGTCAAATCAATGTGCTGATTTGGGTGTTTGGTCTGAATGGAGAGATTGGTACGATAACAGAGTGTGCTACAACTGTGGATTTGGTGGACACATTGCTGTTAACTGCCTGAAAAAGAGATTTGATACGAGAAGATGCTATAAATGTCAAATCAAAGGTCATATTTCCAAGGATTGTCCGACTAATTTGAAAAGAAGATCGGTTAAATCTCAGGGGAGGAAAAGACCAGAGGAGAAGAAAACAGAGAAGAAAAATGAGAAAACTATAGAGAAGTCCAAAGAACAAAAAGTCAAGTTATCACAAGGACAAAAAGACAGATTGAGAAAAAAGAGGAAAAAAGTTAGAGGGTATTTGGAAAAGATTTTGTCCTCGGATACGTCTAAAAAATCATATAAAAGTTCTAATGAATCATTTTACTCATAGTCAAGTAAAACGAATTCATCAGATACAAATCTGTGGATAAAAGAGAGAACAGTGGAGAAAAATTTGATAACTCAAACAGTTAAAAAATCAAAGAAAGTAAAATTTTCAAATAAAGTTTATATCAAACTGTTTGAATATAAAAAAGAGTGTGAATGTTTGTTTACTTCAGATGTTAATGATTTTGGTAAACCTAAATCTAGAATGGATTGGGTTCCAATTCAAAATTGATAAAGTTTGTTTGAATGTGCAGGATAACCAAGCTTCAAGCCAAATGTCATTTCAGAAGCAGTGGTTGTTCATACAGAGAGACAAGAGACAGGAGTGATATTCCACACAAACGAAATGGTAGTCTCGCGTTCACATTCGTAAAATGTCGTTAAAAGGTTAAAATGGAAGATTTTTATTTTCGATTTCGAAAAGATGTTTTCAATTTTAGGGGGAGAAAAATTTAAAATTGTCAAAATCAAAAATTCCTGTAAAATTGAAAAACATCATTTCAAAATCATTTTAGATAGATAAAAATTTTCAAAAAGCCTAAAACAATAGAAAATCTCAAAATATCAAAAACATTGAAAAATGAAAAATGAGATTACTTGTGCGCAAAAAGGAAATGATAGTACATCAGTGGACTATCACAGTACGCTAAATATTTGTAAAGTCTAAAAAGTGATAAACAAGTCTTACTGTGGATTAACATATCTTGGATATATAGACTTAGTACTCCGAAATTTCGTTTGAGAGATTGCCTGATTCTGAGATACGAGGTCTTTATAGATAGTTGATATCTGGGGTATTATTCAAGTTCTTCTGATTTTATAGAAATAATAGCCTAGAACTTCTATAATACTTTCGCGATAAATCCCTAAACTGCATGCAATCTTGAAAAGTATCGAAAGATCTAATCATTTGCAGTGCTGAAAAGATTCCTTAAATGGAACACATCTTAAAGACGAGCCTTCATCTCTTTGTCTGTACGGTAGTACTAACCTGAGCTCTCAAGGTCTCGCATAACCCAGATATAGATATCAATTACGCTATATTCACATGTAAGATGAAATCTAGGGAATCTTGATACGAGAGTATATTCAAGAAGTAGGAACCGTAGTTAAGTCAAGTTTCATAATTCTAACTAACATATCTTGGAACATTTGAGAAATGTGTTAAAGTTTAAGTGGACAAACATATCGACAATCTAGGTAAACAAGTTTAAAACTTAAAGTCATTAACAGGTCAACGGTACTGGTGATATGTCTCAAAAACTGATATGATCCTCTAACACGTTTTCTCACAAAAATACAAACTATAAATATTACATTTTAGTATGTTTACATTTCTGCATTCAATATTAAAAATCCAAAAAGATTTTTTTTCTCATATCTTCCTTAGAAACCTAATAATGTTGAATGTGAGCCGGACCAACGAGACTGTTAAGAAACTGTTTGTGTGTGGATACGTGAGATTGTTCTTAATTGTCAAATCTTAGAGATTCGGAGCATCATTATGGGGAGCTAGATAAACATGTTGATTGAAGATAACAAAAAGCTTAAAGTAAGGGGGAGCATGGATGATAAAGTTATTCAAGAAATAAATATCAAGAGAACTTTAAAGACTAGGGAACTTATTTGAAGAATGATGACTATGGAAACATCCAAGGGGGAGTCTGTTTATGCATATGTCTGTTGCCTACGTCATCATATAATATCGAGTATGTATTTAGGAGCGAAATGACGAAGTTTATGTATATATAGGGTCAAGTTCGCTTGAGATTGTAGTGTTGAAGACAAGTTCGGCCGAACTTGTCTATGCAAGTTCGCCCGAACTTGCATCACACCAGCGAACTTGTAAAACTATAAATAGGAGGCTTGTCATTTCATTTGTAACATTCAGAGATTTTGTCACGACAGAGGCGAAGCTCTGTCCAAGTGTTTCCAGGATCTGTAACGTTGAATATTAATGAAACGATGATTAAATAGAAACAAATGAGTGTATCCAATGTCGCCTAAGCAAACGGATTTCTCACGTTTACCTTAGGTTTGTTAGATTAGTGCCCGAACGATCCGTACAACGGACCTAAAAAAGTGCATGATTTTAAAACTAGGATTTAAAATTCCTAAAGATTGGATCCTTATGCGGGCTCCTAGAGAGAATGATCTTTATGTTCTCGATATGAGCACTGCATCCACTACTTCATAGAGTGCACAATGTTTTATCAACAAGTCTATCGAAAAGAATTATTTTTACGGCACAGGGGAATGTGGCACACTATCATGAGAAAGATGAATCATTTAGTGAAGAATTAACTTGTAAATGGTGTAAATATTCGAAGTTTTCATATGAACGACGATTGCATCATTTGCAAGAATGAAAATCAAAGAAAGAAGTCACATCCGCTGAAAATGTTCAATTCTATAAAATTACCACTCAAGAGACTTCATATGGCATTTATTTGGACTAGTAAACGTCAAAAGTATCACTGGTGATTTGTATTGCCTGGTGGTCATAGATGATTAGACTTTTGAGTACTTGAAGACCTTGATTATGAAGTTTGAGAATTTGTATCATTTTCCTATTAGAAGAATACGAAACGATAATGGTACATATTTCAAGAACAACAAGATGTTTGATTTCTTCAATGGAAAGGGAATTCTTCATGAATTCAGTGCACCGTATATCACACCCCAACCGATGGCGGAATCATCAGGGCGGACGAAGTATATTGCTCGAGACATCATAACACTAGTTATCGACAAGTATTTAAACAACAGCATTGTTCATTTCATTTCATTTCTAATTTTCAATTACATGGCTTTGGAAACAAAATACAACAAGGAAATATCAAAATACAAGTACAACACCTTAATCAAGAAACGCGATACAAAAAAGACTAAATTAAAAGTGGGTTTCTAGTTCGTCCTACTAGGTTCCCTGCATCCTCATCGTCATCATAGTCCTGCAACATATATTAAAGTACAGTTCAACACACAAGGCATTGGCGAGCATACAAGTTTCAGTACTAGCTAATGTAAAAAGGTTAAACATTCGACATGGCATAAAGTTACCTAAAACTATCATATAATACTAGCAATGCGACTACATATGTCAACCTGAAGTTCACCGCTAGCGTAATCTAATCATAGCAATGACTAGAGCGTTTTGTTTACTTAACATGACTTCACGAATACGAGGGGCGCGTTAATCATATAGTGCTATAGATGTTAAGGGAGACTTGTACAAAGTTAATGATGTAGTATAAAGCATTCGATTTCTAACATGATTAAGTTGCAAGTATTCGTATTAAGCATGTATGATCGAATATGTGTTTAGTGATTTAAGCATAAAGAATAGTGACTTCAGTGGGTTGATATAGCATATAAGTTGCACCCCAAAAGTGTTAAAGATAAAAGAGGGGAGTTGAGTATGCTCACAGTTTTGCAAGCTTCCTAGCAGTCTGAGAGCTGAAGAGTTGAAGTGATGAACATCGAAGTTACCCTACATGGGGTAAACATAGGTGTGTGAATATTCTGAGTTTCGCGAAGGTTTCAGATTCGAAAGCAGAAAATACGAAAAAAGTAAACGGGAAAATGCCACTTCGTGCGAAGTGATTCTATACTTCGTGCGAAGTGACTGTCCGCTCGTGTGAAGTGACAGTTCTGAAAATGTAGCTCGTTAACTCCCGTTTCTAAAATTGAACGAGGGATTTCGGTACGAGACAGTTTAGTCTTAGTTCATAATACTTAACCATGAATTGGTTATTATCAGGAATTTGACTAAGTATAAACGTCAATATGTTATAGTTTAATATATATACATAAGTTATGTCCAAGTCCGTAAATACGTCATAGATGTCAAGCAAGAAGGTATGAAGACCTCATTATATGATTCACTAAAGCACTAAGTTTATCAACAAAGTTAATAAACCCGGTTGGTCATGAATGTACAGAATTTAAATACAAAATGTTCAAGTGAGGCGTGGAACTTAATTCGGGTAGCCAAGGCTCCCAACATTCTCACACTTACTGGAACACAAGTCCAATCCTAATGAGGATGATGAACTTGGTTAGCTTCTACACTTGGTACAAAATAAAAGAAGGGAAAAAAGAGAAGAAAAATAATGAATTACTAGGTAACTAGTGAACTGGAATTCACTTAGTACAGATGAGAAGTTCTGCCAAGAATATGAAAATCTTAGAGTGGGAGTGTTCGGAAAGTTTGGAGGTGTGGAATGTGTACTTATTTATAGGAACGAGTTGTTTCTAGCTCCACTTCGTGCGAAGTGGGTTTAACTCGTAGGGATGGGTTGGTTTAGGGTTGTTTTTACATATTTTAGCCCGTTTTCGGGTATTTCAAGTATAAAGTTGTAACGTATGAGCATTGCATGTATAATAAGTATTGATCTGCATGTAAACACGTATTAAAATGATTGATTGCATAAATAATAAGTATGTATAAGTATGGATAAAGTATGAAATTTCATTATGACCAAAGTCTCGGATTACAAGGTTGAAAATGAAATACGAACAAGATACGAGTACAAGTTTCCATAAATAGAAACACGATAACACTTTCTAAATAAGGAAAGTACAAAAATTCGAAGCGTTACAGTCTCCCCTACGTTAGGAAATTTTGTCCTGAAAGTTATTCAAGAGGAAGACTCAACGAAAAGGTGTGGATGCTTGGTCTTCATTTCACTCTCCAGGTCCCAAGTGAATTTAGCGCCACGTTTGCCTTCCCATCGAACCTTGACTATGGGAATGTGTCTACACTTAAGTTGCTTAGTTCCTCGGTCCATGATTTCGAACGTTTTTCCACAAAGTGTAAGGACTCATTAATTTGCAAGTCCTCGAGTGGAACTTGAAGTCCTTCTTCAGCTAGACCCTTCTTCAAATTTGAAACATGAAACGTCGGATGAACATTGTTGAGTTCTTGAGGTAGATCCAGTCGGTACGCTACCTTGACAATCCTTTCTAGAATCTTTAAAGGACCTACGAAGCGAGGAACGTTTTGCCTTTCTTACCAAATCGAACAACGCCCTTCTAAGGGGATACCTTAAGAAGTACATGATCACCAACATTAAATTCCAAAGGCTTGCGTCTTTTGTCGGCGTACCTCTTTTGTCGATTGCGAGCCTTGAGTAAGTTGTCAAGAATCTACAAGATCTTGTCCGTCGTCTCTTGTATAAGCTCGGGACCAGTGATTTGAGCTTCTACGATCTCGTGTCAACAGATAGGCGAATGACACTTACGACAATACAATGCTTCGAATGGTGCCATTTGAATACTAGCATGATAATAGTTATTGTATGAGAATTCTACCAAAGGTAAGTGCAAATCCTAGTTGCGACCAAAATTGATTACGCAGTAGCGAAGCATATCCTCAAGAGTTTGGATAGTACGCTTGGTTTGACTGTTGGATTGAGGATGAAAAGCGATACTAAGGTTAAGATGTGTACCTAAAGATTTTTGAAAGGTTTGCCAAAGATGTGAGGTGAAGCGACCATCATGGTCAGAAATAATGTCAATGGGGATACCATGACGACAAATGATTTCATCCATGTAGATGCAAGCCAATTTCTTGACTTTGTAATCTTCATGAATGGGGAGGAAATGAGCGGACTTGGTTAAATGATCAATGATTACCCAAATGCTATAATGACCCGATGAAGTACGAGGAAGCTTGGTGATGAATTCCATAGCTATACTCTCCCATTTCCAGACAGGAATCTCTGGTTATTCAAGTAAGCCAGAGGGACAATGATTTCGGCTTTAACCTTGGGAACACGTGAGATATTTCGAAACGAAGGATGCGATATCTTTGTTCATGCCAGGCCACCAATAAGACGTATGAAGGTCTTGGTACATCTTGTCGGAACCAGGATGAATGGAATATCGAGATTTGTGAGCTTCCTTCATCAAGAAGTCACAGAGGTTGTCACGTTTCGGAATCCAGACACGGTCGAGATAGTAAAGCATACCATCGCGTTTGGAAACGAGTTGATCTTCAGCATCACACTTCAACCCGTTGTACATGTTTTCTCATTAATGGGTGAATGTTGTGCGTCACGAATGCCACCACGAAGGTGGTTCAAGATTTGGAAACAACGAATACTCTTCACATGAGTTTTACGACTAAGAGCGCCGGCCAGGACATTCGCCTTGCCAGGATGGTAGCGAATCTCACAATTGTAGTCGTTGAGAAACTCTACCCATCGACGTTCATGCATGTTGAGCTATTTTTGGTCAAAAATGTGTTGAAGGCTCTTATGGTCAGTGAAGACCACACACTTGGTACCATAAAGGTAGTGTCGCCAAATCTTTAACGCAAAAATAACTGCACCAAGTTCAAGATCGTGAGTAGTGTAGTTCTTCTCATGTATCTTGAGTTGTCTCGAAGCGTAAGCGATGATCTTGTCTCGTTGCATAAGAACGCAACCTAGACCTTGGTTAGATGCATCACAATACACCATGAAATCATCGTTACCATCAGGAAGAGCTAAGATAGGAGCATTGCAAAGCATGCCCTTGAGCGTTTGGAAAGAATCCTCTTTTTCAGAACCCCAAACAAAAGGTTTATATTTTTGAGTTAAGGAAGTGAGAGGAACGAAGATTTCTAAAAGATGAATCGGTGATAATAACCCGCCAATCCAAGGAATTACGAATTTCAGGCGGAGACTTAGGTGCAATCCAGTTCTTCACGGCTTTGATTTTCGCTGGGTTGACATGAATGCCTTCCTCGTTTACAACGTGACCGAGAAATTGGACTTCCTTTAGCCAAATTCACACTTGGAGAATTTAGTGTAAAGTCCTTGGGTGCGAAGGAGTTCAAGGATCAGACGAAATGTCGTTCGTGCTCGTCTTGGGTCTTAGAGTAGATTAGAATATTGTCGATAAATACAATCACAAAACGGTTGAGGTAAGGTTTACACACATGGTTCATCAAATCCATGAAGACTGCGGGTACGTTGGTTAAACCAAAAGGCATAACCTCGAACTCGTAGTGACCATATCTAGTACGAAAAGCGGTTTTTGGAACATGTTCTTTGAGAATTCGAAGTTGATGATAGCCAGAACGAAGGTCAATTTTCGAGAAACAAGTCACGCCTTGGAGTTGATCAAGAGATCATCAATGCGAGGATGTGGATAACGGTTCTTACGGTGAGTTTATCGAGTTCACGATAATCGATACACATTCAAAAAGAACCGTCCTTCTTCTTGACAAAGAGGAAAGGAGCACCCCAAGGAGAAGTACTAGGGCATATAAAGCCTTTGTCATGTAATTCTTGTAGTTGGCTCGATTGCTCTTGCATTTCTGAGGGTGCAAAGACGATACCGAGATTTAGTTAAAGAGGTAACGCCAGGAATAAGGTCAACGCAAAATTCAACGGATCAAGGAGGAGGACCAAGTAGGTCTTCAGGCAAAACATCCAGAAAATCATGAACAACAGGCACATCACTTATGCTCTTTCCCTTATCCTTCTTTTCCACAATGTGGACAAGAAAAGAAAAGTACTCTTTATATAAGTAATTGTTCGCTTGAGTACATGACATAAGTTTGAGACCCTTTAGACATGTAATGAATCACCAGAAGGTAGGGGAAGGCGAATAAATGTCTCCAAACAAACAACTTCAACACGAACTCACCTAAGCCAATCCATGTACTATGATAGCGAAACTACCCAATTGCATGGGTATGAAGTCGATCGAAAACTTGTGATCGTTGAGATACAAGGAACAATTAGAGAGAACGGAATCAAAGATGATTGACTTACCATTAGCGACTTCGACATTGAACGATTTTGGCAACCTAGAGCGTCTACAATACTTTTATCCGCGCCAATATCAAATAAACATGAAGCATAAATATCATTTATAAGGAACGTACCATTGATGACCTCATTGTTGTTCTGAGCCTGAGTGGCTGTGATGACAAAAGCTCGTCCACGAGGAGCTTGCTGTTGCTATGCTTGGTTGCCATTGTGCTAAGGACAGACGTTGCTGAGGTGATTTAGATCACCACACTTGTCACAAACGTGACCGTAGTTGGCTGGTTACTTGACCTGGTTTTGGGTAGGTAGTTGGGTTTGGTTTCCTTGTGGTTTCGGGCCAAAACGGTAATGGGTGTTGAAATTCCCAAACCTATTGCACGTAGTGCAAAGGCGGCATGGTGCGGTGGTAGGGTGATGGTAGGTGCAAGGTTTTGGGTTAGGGCTAGCCGTTGATGTGGAGGGTTTGATGGAGTAACAACCACACAATTTCGGTTTGAAGCCTTCTGCTTCTTATTGTTGGGTTTTGGTGAGGGTTTGGATGATTCGCCATTTGGTTCAGTGGTGGCTTGGTGAACCGGTTTGGTAGAACACTTTGTTTCAAAGGTTCCACTCAAAACATGGTTGTGGTTAAACTTGGCGGCCAAACGGTAGGTATCCTCAAGGGTATTGGGTTGAGCGGCCTCAACGTAGTTGGAAAAAGAGGGAGGGTTCTGCTGTATTTGGCTATGGTCTTTTCGGTGGAATTGACATGGCCAGGGAAAATTATGCTAAGTTGCTTGAACCTAGCAGTGAGACCGTTGTTGTCACTCCCTACATGCTTAATTTTCGAAAACTCGTTCTCGAGTTGTTGGAGCTCGTGGGGAGGATAAAACTCATCTACCACACGCATTGCGTTCAACAGTCCACCAAAGAGTACTCTCGATCAGAAAACGCTGGTGGCGTTGATGGTGCGAAGGTGGTCAGGACACCCACTTTGGTGAAACATGACTTCAATGGCGTCAAACAATTAAAGCAAATTCGTTGCTCCCTCTTCGCCCGTGAATGACATTGGGCTGCAAGAGTTAAACTGTTTGAATGAGAAGGTTGACTTGAGTGGATTGACTTTAGAGTCGACCGAGGCATGAGGGGAATCGGTGTTAACGGGGTTTGGTGTGGGTTGGATCTTGTTGACGATGTCAGGGATGACCTTTGCCCTTTGCTTGGCCATAAACTTCATCATGTCCTTCTTGGACATCGAGTCGCCTTTGGAGTTGGACTTCGATCTTTAGTTAGAGTTCTTCCTTGTGTTCGAGTGACGAGTGGAAGACATCTAAAGGGTTGAAATAAAAGAAGAGGATGAGACTTGATCATAATGTTGTTTATAACATAATGTTGGTTGCATGTATGAGCATAAAGTATAACAGGTACCACGTAAGTTTCACATTGTTTACAAAGTATAACACTATTTTCATGGCATAATCACATACGGAAACGATAAGAGTAGTAAATTTAGTTTGTTCATGATTATTAGGGTTGTTGTAGATTACAGAGGGAAACGTATCAAAGTAAAAACATAAAAATTGATGTAACATAAAAGATATTCAACATAAAACTTTGAGTGTCTCGGAATGAAACTCAGGCTATTCCAAAGTGAATCAAAAGTCCTTTCGAATTAGGGAACCATGTTTTGGCCTAATAGGTAGAATACTCTCACCGAGAAGGGGTTAACAGTATTTACCCTTCTAGTTGCTACATGTCCCTCATTGACTGAAAATTCAAAACTTTGTCAAGATTGAAAATCAAGGAGTGGGACTAGTTATCAAGATGCGGGTTTCACCCCTAACTTGATAACATTGTACCCTAAGCATGGTTGATACTTACTAAACGAGGAGCAAATTCTGACTCGTTGGTAAGGTCCACTAGAGTATGAAATGGAAGTTCCCATCAAGATGTGGATATCACTCCCAACTTGATGGAGTAACTTCATGTAAAATCGCATACGCGGAATGAGGGATTTCACCAAAAATTGTGGGCCATTGGGCCTATCTTGGTGCAATCGCCTCGTTGGTGAAGTATGAGTGTCTACTTGTCTTCAAGTGTGTATTGTCTCAGCCTTATGAAAGCAGGTAATGTTTAAGAAACACTGCATGATCAGAAGCAAAACATAAATAATTTTAGACGTTTTAATCGAGGAATCAGTTCACGTTGTGCGGAGTGGGCTCACTTCGTGTGAGGTGTCTGTTGCACTTCATGCGAGGTGTCTATTGCACTTCATGGGAGGTGTCTGTTGCACTTCGTGCGAAGTGTCTGTCACCTCGTGCGAAGCTGTTCAGTTCACACGAAGGGGGTCTGTTTTGGTACTTAGATTATAGACTAGGCCATATCATGCAATTTTTCCTAATTCCCTATAATTATGGCTCTAACACCCATCAGTCACATCCCAACCGATGGTAGAATCATCGGGGCGGACGAAGTAGATTACTCGAGACTTCATAACACTAGTTTATGACAAGTATTTAAACAAAAACATTGTTCATTTCATTTCTAAATTTCAAGTAGTATAAAGTTAATGACGTAGTATAAAGCAAAGTTAATGACGTAGTATAAAGCTATAGCGCTATACATGTTAAGAGAGAATAGTACAAAGTTAATGACGTAGTATAAAGCATTTGATTTCTAGCATGATTAAGTTGCAAGTATTCTAATTAAGCATGTATGATTGAATGTGTGTTTAACGACTTAAGCATAAAGAATAGTGATTTCAATGGGTTGATATTGCATATAAGTTTCACCCCAAAAGTGTTAAAGTTAAAAGAGGGGAGTCGAGTATGCTCACAATTTTGCAAGCTTCATAGCAGGCTGGTAGCCGAAGAGTGGAAGTGATGAATCCCGAAGTTACCCTACATGGGGTAAACAGTGGTGTCTGAATAGTCTGAGTTTGGCGAAGGTTTCAGATTCAGAGTGACTATCCACTTCGTGCGAAGTGACTATCCACTTCGTGTTAAGTGACTATCCACTTCTTGCGAAGTGACAGTTCTGAAAATGTAGCTCGTTAATTCCCGTTTCGACAATGAGTTCTGTTGAACGAGGGATTTAGGTATGAGGCAGTTTGTCTTAGTTCATAATACTTAACCATGAATTTGTTATTATCAGGAATTTGACTAAGTACAAACGTAAACATGTTATAGTTTAATATATATACATAAGTTATGTCCAAAGCCGTAAATACATCATAGATGTCAAGAAAGGAGGTATGGAGACCTCATTATATGATTCACCAAACCCGGTTGGTCATGAATGTACATAAATTAAATCCAAAATGTTCAAGTGAGGTGTGGAACTTAATTTGGGCAACCAAGGCTCCCAACATTCTCACACTTGCTGGAACACAAGTCCAATCCTATTGGGGATGATGAACTTTGTTGGATCGTCTCTCGTTTAGCTTAGGAACCTAAATTGTTTCTATTGTCCATACAAGCGGAAATTATATGACAAGATTAACCGAATATACAAGATTTACTATTTAAATGTTGTTTTATTGATCATAATAGTTCAATACATTCAGTTCCGGATCCAGCAGAGCTTCGCCGTCAGAGTGACAAAGTTGCCGAAGTTACAAATGAAGGAATCAAGACCTCTATTTATAGAGTTACAAGTTCGTTGGGGGTTGATCAAGTTCGGGCGAACTTGATTTGATCAAGTTCGGCCGAACTTGATCTTACAATGTTATTCCAGGCGAACTTGTAACCTAATTACATAAATAACCTTCATTTTCTAGTCTAATCTAGCCAAAACTATACAGGCTCGATCTAAGACTAAGACGTAGACATTATGCACTAACAGACTCCCCATTGGATATCGTCTTTGTCTTGATCAGTCTTCAAAGCTCTACTTTTGTCTGACACGCCCAAAGAAGTTCTTGATTGGCTTTTTACGACGTTCTTGCTCTGGAATCGGCGTGTGATCTGTAGGTGGCACTTTAGTCATAAATTGAAACCTTCTAAGTCTCGCCTCCCTACCCATCTCATGTATTCGTTCAATGCGTGCTTCTTGCTTCAAAAACTCTTTGCGTGCAAGCTCTTTCCAGCTCGATTCCCACATTCTACCAAAGTTTACTTCATGTGCATAGCAAACATTTACGACCCTCTGATATTGCATCGCTTGCTCTTTTTCTCGCTCTTCACAAACAATCTTGCTGTAGAATAAACACTTGATATCCTCCTTTGAGCAGTTCACTAGCCACATCGGATCTAATATCCGTATCATTCTCCACAGCCCTCTCAAACCTTCAGCTCCAAACATCTCAACCCTTTCCTGTGTGATATCCAAATGATCTTCAAACTTTAGAACAATCACTGCTTCACAAGTCGTTGCCACCACCTAAATAAAGGATAGAAGTTCTGTTCGATAGGCATTAGAGGCATATTCCTCATTGCTCGTGGACGCTTCATTATCAACGTGATATCTTTAACCCCAGTCTTCTTATCTATTTTGATTCTATGTTTTGGAATAAATGGCTTCCAATATCTGAACCCTTTTGTTATTCAAACTTGATCATTTTCCAAATCAACTGATCAATAAACTTCATATGGTATGTGACGTTACGTGTCTGTACTAGCTCCTCAACATCCCAGTAAGGAAGTGTCTTGAAATCTGCCAGGTATCTGAAGTATTGAACTCCAAATTCCCTTTTGATGGCGTACACATTCAGCTCTTTGAACCACCCCAACTAAGAATATCCCAATGACACATCTTTATCTCTGGTAAAGAATGCTAATGGACATCGAAACTTTCGTTCACGTGGCATCTCTCTAAACCAGGACTTCTTTGCCTGCGCAATCTCCTCTTTTGTCATCGGTTTAGGGATTTTCCTTGTCGTACAGACTCTTCGATCTTTTCTTTCAACATGTCTTCGTTTAACTGTTCGTACATCTCCTCAAAAGTTAGAAAACTATCAGTGTTCGGACCAACATACTTTTCAGCTTCATCCTTTTCATCATCAGAAGACCAATCCTTAACAATAACCCTGTTGTCTTCGTCAGCATCATATCTACGTTTGAATGATACTCGTTCGGCTCAAACGTATTAACATTCAGAACTTGTTCTTCAAAATCAAAATCGAATGATTCTACATCAACATCACAGCTTCGCTAAATCTTCCTTCGAATAGTTATGCACATATTCGCCTTCCTCAACATTATGTTCGAGCATCAAGATCAAAGGCTTTATAGGAACTGCAGCAACAGGCATAGCAGTAGTAATAGCATCAGATATATCAACATCCTCTTTCTGCTCTGCATCCCCTGTTTGCTCCCCCTGAGTTTGATCTTCCATCATATTAGATTCATCATTTAGCAACGAAGTAAAATCAAACTCTTCATTCACTTTCGCGTCAACAACTTTAAGACCGACTCTACCCTGATCATTATCATCATTACCACCATCGTTATCAGAGTCGTCTTTTGTATCGTCTGCATTATCATTATCATCGTCTTTATCTTCAGCTTCATCATCAGAAGACCAATCCTTAACAATAACCTGTTGTATTCGTCAGCATCATATCTACGTTTGAATGATACTCGTTCGGCTCAAACGTATTAACATTCAGAACTTGTTCTTCAAAATCAAAATCGAATGATTCTACATCAACATCAATCAGCTTCGCTAAATCTTCCTTCGAATAGTTATGCACATATTCGCCTTCCTCAACATTATGTTCGAGCATCAAGATCAAAGGCTTTATAGGAACTGCAGCAACAGGCATAGCAGTAGTAATAGCATCAGATATATCAACATCCTCTTTCTCCTCTCCATCCCCTGTTTGCTCCCCCTTAGTTTGATCTTCCATCATATTAGATTCATCATTAAGCAACGAAGTAAAATCAAACTCTTCATTCACTTTCGCGTCAACAACTTTAAGACCGACTCCACCCTGATCATTATCATCATTACCACCATTGTTATCAGAGTCGTCTTTTGTATCGTCTGCATTATCATTATCATCGTCTTTATCTTCAGCTTCATCATCGTCCTTCTTTTCAGATTCTGTTTCAGGAACAACCACACTAGACTCCGAAGCTTTTGCAGACTCTATCACAGAAGCAGTAACTTCTAGCATACTATCAATAACATTCTTGCCTTTAACCTGTGCAACTATCTCTTTCTCTGCCTTCTCTTTTGCTTCTTGTAGATCCATTCTAGCATATTCTGCTGCAAAATCAATTCACAAACTGTTTGTCAAAACTTTCTGTAGTCTGTTGTACCTACGATCATTCATATCCCTTTCTGTCTTTAGCTCTACAATCTCACTCTGTAATCTTTCATTCGCATCTTGCAAGCTTTCAATTAGGGCCTTTAGATAACCTCGATCGCCTTCCAAAAACTTGACTTTATCGGACAGAATTTCTTTCTCAACTTCACTCTGTTTCATTAGCTTCTCTAACTCAGCTTTCTCTGTCTCGTTCTTAGTAACTTTGTCTTCCAGAATCTTTACACGCTTTTCGAGAACATCGACGTCTGATTTTGGGAAGAAATCTTTCAGATCTTGAATATACATCGGCTCATTTGGAATATCACCAAATAGCTTCGATTTTGGAGTAGTCTTTTGCGTCGATTTCGGCGTACTCCTCGGTGTAGATGCTTTAGGTGTTGATCCTTCAGGTTGAGAGGCTTTTGGAGGATTTGGAGATTGAATAACAGGTACTTCAAGTAATTTAGACTTAGGAGGTTCTTGTGTAACTCCTTTCTGTACTAATGTCTCTTGAGCAGCAGATGATTGTATTGTTGTTGCCGCAGGAGGTTCTTGTGTCGCTCCTGTAGATTTTGCACCAGAAGGTTCTTCTGTGACTTCTGTGCTCTTCGGCTTTCCGTCATAACGTCTGCTCTTAGCTTTCTTTGCTTTCTTTCCTTTCGTCTTAGGAGAACTAGTAGTCTTCGTAGATATGTCAGTTGTAAAAGACTTTAGCTGTTTTGTTTTCTTTTTCAGTCTCTCCTCGTCAGAACCCTTATCAGAACCCGGTTCATAATCAACATCAACTTTTTTAATCTTTTCAAGTTCTATTTCTGCAGCAGCTTTCTTTGTTTCTCTTTCTATAGTATCATCACTATCTTCGTCCTTATCGGATGTGGCAGAAATCACATCATCTTCTTGCGTTGTCTTTTCAACCTCTTGACTCTCAATCATAACTGCCGCACTAGAACCAGCCTCTGTTTAAACATTTTCAGGCTCTTCCTCATCAATCAGCATAGAATCAACTTTCTTCGGCTTTCGCGAGCCTTTCTTTTTTATCGTGAACAACAACCTTCTTCAAAAACCAATCACTTCTTTTCTCTTTAAAAGTAGATAACCATTCAAGCTCAGCATTTCTTTCGTTTTCATCACCGCTATCATCTTTCCTCCACTTATACTCTGGCGGCGCAATATAGTTCTCGGAATCAATAGCACCAAATAGAGGTTTAGCAATAGGTGCTAACGACTGCTTCTGGAATGTGATCAACTTCTTGACTGTCGTATCATCCAGATGACTTAAATACAGAATGTCGTTCGGATCCTTCGCTATCTTCTTGAATTTCTCATCTATCAACATCTGTACGAACCTCGGGTACATCACAAGTCTCTTTGACCCCATGTTGTTCTTCATATGAGTGAAAACCAGCTTCGAATAGTTGAACCTTTTGTTCAGAATGAGTGTCGTGGCCATACATGCCATATAATCTTGTACATCATCCAAACCGGCCTTTTTATGACTGAAGGCGTGGATAATCGCATGCATCAAAAACTTGTAAGGATTCGGGACTGATCCTTTCTTCAGTGTAGATTCATTGACGTGCCCCTTATATCCCATTCTACAGAAACAACCTCTGACCATTCTCTCATCCAGCATCATTGGATCATTCGCTGCGTCGTTAAATTCCAGAACTTTACGAATGTCAGCTTCAGTAATAGTGATCTCTTTATCCTCATTTTCTCACGAACCACTGACTTTAGAGCAGTATTCATCTTCATTCATCGCTGCCGACATCCAAAATCTATTGACATGTGACCTACAGACCACCGTCTTTTCTGTAATCGCCTTATGTATCGGAATCCGTTCCATAAAACCAATAATATCGTCAAATGCATCCAGAGATGGACAGATAGCTTTATCAGCGTGATGCATGTGTTGTGAAACTTATTAAACGCGAGCTCAATATTCTGCAAACACGAAGATCAAGATGAAATTAGTCGAAATTTTACAATTTTCACAAACTTTCATCAAGTTCGGGCGAACTTGATTAGCAATTTGACATTTCATTTTGTTAAGTTCGGGCGGACTTGCAATATAAACAAACACATTTCAAAACCATCAAGTCCGGGCGAACTTCTTAAACAGTATTAATCACTTTTCATACAAGTTCGGGCAAACTTGTTTAAGATTTATCAAAAACATTTTTACAAGTCCGGGCGAAGTTGTGTTGATCATTTTCACAGTTTTAATGGAAGTTCAGGCGGACTTGTGATTATTATATCAATTATCACCAGAGGACAAGTTCGGCCGAACTTGAACTTGTCGTCATGTTCACCTAACCTGCAACAAGTTATACGAGCATTTCTGATCAAATTAGCAACATGTAGGTGGTCGTTTTTATCTGTTTAACATGTTTTAAGTATTAATTCATTCATTAAAGGTCCATATCATGTCCAACAGTCAAGTTCAACTCTAATCTGGTCGAATCTCATACAAATCAAGGTCCAAAACACAATCACTCACCAATGCCATGACAAGTGATGTGTAAATCACCACTAATCACAAAATAATCGGGTAGCAATTCGACTTAACAATGCCAATTTTGAATTTCGCCTTTTTCGCACTTAAGTTCGCTCTGAAGGTTGTAGACGAGTAATGAAGTTCGGTCGAACTTGTCATCTCTTTATAGTTGACAAGTTTTGGGCGAACTTGTTGACTGATAATAGATTTCAAGTTTTTAACAAGTTCGGTCGAACTTGATTACAAATCCGGGCGAACTTGAACAATTTCAAAACTTAATCTTTTCAAAATTTTCAATTTAGACCCTGAACTTTTCAGATTTTACCAGTTTTAACAATCCACTCAGTTGACCAAGTCCAAGCTAATAACCTTGGTTAACCGTTTTGTCCGCCGAGTCCAAGTTAATGACCTCGGTTTAACCCGTTATGAACAAACTGTTGAATTTTTTCAAATTCAAGTTTCAAATTAATGAACTTTTAATCATTTTGGCTTATCAGATTTTACAGATTAGCTGCCAGCCCGTTGTTAATTAGATTCTCACCAGTTTAGCACCTTACCAGACTTCGAAGATCCGTTCTCCAACATTGGCTTGCTGAAAACAATGTAAAAACAAAATCTTTTTGTATTTTTGTAAATTTATGCTAAAACACACTGAAAATATTTTTGATTTTAATCTGTAAAGCAGATAAACTATGTACAGAATAAATAAACTATGTACAAACATATTTACAGACATATTTTGTGAATTCGTGTCTAAGGATCATATCAGTTAATTGAGACATATCACCGTACCGTTGACCTTTTTATGACTTTAAGTTCTAAACTTGTTTACCTAGATTTTCGATATGTTTGTCCACTTAAACTTCAACACATTTCTCAATTGTTCCAAGATATGTTAGGTATGAATTATGAAACTTGACTTAACTATGGTTCCCATCTCAGAATATACTCCCGTATCAAGATTCCCTAGATTTCATCTTACAGGTGAATATAGCGTAATTGATATCTGTATCTGGGTTATGCGAGACCTTGAGAGCTCAGGTTAGTACTACCGTATAGACAAAGAGATGAAGGCTCGTCTTTAAGGTGTGTTCTACTTAAAGAATCTTTTAAGCACTGCAAATGATTAGATCTTTCGATACTTTTCAGTTTTGCATGCAGTTTAGGGGTTTATATTGCAAAAGCATTATAAAAGTTATAGGCTATTGCTTCCGCAAAATCAGAAGAACTTGTATAATACCCCAGATACCAACTATCTATAAAGACCTCATATCTCAGAATCAGGCAATCTCTCAAACGAAATTTCGGAGTACTAATTCCATATATCCGAGAGATGTTAATCCACAAGATTAAGCAATTGTAAAATTTAGTTTATATCTCAGAAACAATTTACTGAACGTGTAAAGTCTATCGACATATCCACAGTAAGACTTTTTTCATCACTTTTTAAACTTTACATTTCTTTAGCACACTGTGATAGTCTACTGATGTACTATCATTTCCTTTGTGACACAAAATTCTTTTTGTCTTTTTCATTATTTTTGTACTTTTTGATTTTTCAAATGTTTCTGAATTTTCAACTTTTTCATATGTTTTTGTATTTTCTCAAATATTTCTCCCCCTAAAATCAAAAACATATTTTTGTATTTTAGTTTTTAAGAAATACTAATCTAAAAGATATACAAACCAATGTGGATCACGTGAACTCGTCGTCCGATCCATATTCAACCTCAGCCTCCGCACCTGTCAACAAATTTTTAATACCGTTAAGCCTCATGAGATATTTAAATCTTGTTAAAGGAAAAGCTTTGGTATAAAATCAGCTTTTTGTTCATTGATGTCGATTTTTTCTATTCTCACCAACTTCTTTTCGTAGCAGTTACGAATGAAGTGATAACGAATTTCAATGTGTTTAGTTCGTGAGTGATGAACAGGATTTTTAGTGATGTCGGTTGCTGCCTTGTTATCTACATATAAAGGCGTATCAAGAAATTGCAATCCAAAGTCCCTCATCTATTGTTGAATCAAAAGGATTTGCGAACAACAGCTGGAAGCAGAAATGTATTCTGCCTCACAGGTAGAAAGAGAGACCGTGGTTTGTTTCTTCATTGCCACGTTACTAAGTGTGTTCCAAAGAACTGGCAACCGGCCTTTGTAGATTTAGAATTCAACTTGTCCACCCCAAAGTCCGAATCAGCTTATCCCGTCAGATCAAAATTATCGTTCTTTAGATACCACAAGCCGGTGCTTGGACATCCCTTCAGGTAACGGAAAATTCGCTTGACTATCTACATGTGTGACACGCGAGGACTGGACTGATATCTCGCGCAAAGGCAGGTAGGATACATGATATCTGGGCGAGATGCCGTCAGATACATAAGAGATCCTATCATCGACCGATAGAGTGTATCATCCACTTTGGTTCCAGTTTCGTCAATGCAAATCCCATGATTCAGTGCCAGCGGAGTCGAAAGCGGCTTCGAGCTATCAATTTCAAACTTCTTCAGAATATCATGAACATATTTAGTTTGATGAATGAATATGCCGTCTGGTAACTGATCGACCTGTAATCCGAGAAAGAATTTCATTTCACCCATGGAGGACATATCGAATTTCTTCTTCATGATCTTTTCGAACTCTTTGCAAAGATTATCATTCGTTGAACCAAAGATGATATCATCCACATAGATTTGTACGATGATTAGATGATTTCCGACTTCCTTGGTAAACAATGTACTATCCACTGTGCCTCTTGTAAAGCCGTTTCCAAGGAGATGTTGAGATAACGTCTCGTACCAAGCTCTCGGGACTTGGTGTAATCCGTATAAGGCTTTGTCTAGGAGATAAGCTTTGTTCTTGTTCAGCGGATCAACGAAACCCTATGGTTGGCCGACGTACACTTGTTCGCGTAGCTTACCATAGAGAAATGCGGATTTCACATCTAACTGGTACACCTTAAAACCTTTCCAAGCTGCAAACGCAAGGAAATGCGGATTGACTCTAAACGTGCAACCGGTGCATAAACTTCCATATAGTCAATTCCTTCTTGCTGGTGGAAACCTTTGACAACCAACCGAGTATTGTTTCTAACAATCACACCCCGATCATCCCTTTTACACTTGAAGACCCACTTCATATCTATAGCTTTTTGCTTCGGTGGTAAGTGTACAAGCCTCCAGACTCCCAGTTTCTCAAATTGTAGCAATTCCTCTTGCATCTCTATCACCCAGTTCTCGTCACCCAGAGCTTCATTCACAGTCTTTGGTTCTATTTGAGATATGAAACATGAATAGTAGCAGTAGTCTTGAGTTGGAGCAACTCGGGTATAGAAACAACTTAGTGCTTTGTTGATTTGGCTTCTTATTCGCACACCAGTTTGTAATTCACCAATAATATTCGTTGAAGGATGATATGAGTAAGATCGTGACATTTCTTCACTAGGAACATCAATTGAGCTTTGCTGATTTGAAACATTCAGATCAACGATCAGTTCAACATTAGGAGCACTAGATGTAGCTTCATTTTGATTGCTCGGGCTAGTAGATTGATTCAACATGTTGGATATCTGCTCGGATTCTTCATCGGAAGAAGATTCTTCATCATCATCATAAGTCGGAGCTACATCGGAGTCGGAATTCTAATTCTCAGTAGTATTGGGCTCTGAGGTTGTATTTCCTAGTTCAGTGGAAACATTTGCTCGAGTTGTAGTAGGTTCTGCTTCTACTTCAGAAACTTGTTCAACCGGAACACTACTATTACTCGGACCTGCACCAGAAGACGAAGTACCCAACGTGGGTTGATTAACCACAATTGGCCTTAGAATCTGTTCTTGGTTTGCCGACTGTTGAAGATAATAAAATGCTGCAAGTTCTTCATCAGATGGTTCTTCCGGCAAGTCGAATGACTTCCACAATTCCTGATAGTTGAACAACCACACGTCGCCTTTCCTCTGAATAGGAGTTGTATACCAAAAGCAATCCACGTGTTGTGCTTCAATAACTTTTCTTAACACAGGAACATACATCTTCTAAGCATAGCATACCCGACAAAGAAACCTTCAAGCGATTTGGCACCGAACTTACCATCTTGATCAATTACTGTACACGGTGCACCACATGACTCTAGATATTTCAAATTTGGTTTCCTTCGGTTGATCATTTCAAAACATGTCTTTTTTGTCGGTTTAACAGTTAAGACCCTGTTTAGTGTGTAGCATGCCACTGCAACCGCCTCACTCCAGAAGCTAACAGGAAGTTTTTGACTCTGCAAGCATGGTTCTTGCTGTTTCGATCAATGTTCTATTCTTCCTCTCAGCTACGCCATTATGTGGTGGAGTATAAGGTGCACTGAATTCGTGCAGAATCCCTTTGGCATTGCAAAACTCTTTCATCTTGTTGTTCTTGAATTTCGTGCCATTATCGCTTCGAATCCGTCTGACGGCCAGATGATAAAGATTTTCGAGCTTCTTGAAAAGAATCACCAAATTATCGAACATTTCATCCTTTGATTCTTGAAAGAAAACCCACGAATATCGAGAGTAGTCATCCGTCACAACCAAACAATATAGATCTCCAGAAATACTTCGTACATTTACTGGTCTAAAAAGATCCATATGCAGACGTTCAAGCGGCAGTTTAATAGAATTCAGAATCTTCTTTGGATGAGATTTCTTCTTCTACTTCCCTTTCTTGCATTCCAGACAGTGATCCGTCATGTGGAAACTTCGAAGATCCACCCCCTCGACTAAATCGTTATGAACCAGAAAATTCATTTTTCTCAGATGAATGTGCCCCATTTTTCTATGCCAAAAGATTGAATCTTTCTCCGTGGCTTTAGTCACAAAACATTGTGCCGATTTTGATGATGTTGTAGCATTGCCCATATCTAACACATAAAGATCATTTTCTCGCGGCGCACGCATGAGAATCCAATCATCTGGAATTTTGAAATCCGGCTTAAATATCATGCACTCTTTGTCGTTGAAATGCACCGTGAACTGTTTATCACAAATCTGCGAGATGCTTAGAAGATTGTTCTCTAGCTCAGCAATGTAATTCACACGATCAAACGATACAACGCCATTTGAGAGTTTTCCTTCCGCGACAATCCTTCCTCCTTGATTACCGGCAAAGCCAACATATCCACCGTTTATAGATTTGATGTCGAACAGAAGAGCTTTCATCCCTGTCATGTGTCTTGATGCTCCACTATCTAGAATCCACTTTGAAAGAACGAATCTCTGGAGCCCCTGCACATATTAGCATTAAGTTAAAAAGCGTGACCCAAGCCTTCTTGGTCTTGGGTTTGGGATAAAAGCTTCGTAATCATCCTCATAATCTCCATCTGAGCCTCCACTGTCATTTACATTTTCAAAATTAACTTTCTTTTTACCTTTTGAAGATTTGTTATAGATTTGACAGTTTCAGATTTATTCTCAGATTTTGATTCTTTGTTGTTACCAGTCTTAACAAGCTTAGACTTGGTAACTTCAGATGTTGATGACTTCTTTTTAGCAATCCAGGCTTGTGATTTTACTTGTTCCTTTTTTATGTTAAACCTTGATTCATTTGACTTGGAAGTTTCACCTTTTTTGAAAGTTGAGTTTTCAAATTTAGTTTTAGGTTTAACTTCAAGTTTAGATTCATTTCTTTTCAGAATTGTGATAGGTTTTACAAACTCTGATTGCTTAGGCTTTACAACATCTGAACTTGTTTTCCTTCGAGGATAGACCGGCTTAGATTTCGGACACTTGCGTGGAATGTGACCAACTTCATTTCATTTAAAGCAAGTCCGATCATCATGAGAATGTCCACTAGTGGATTTTACACCACTTGTTGCTTTGGCCTTATCTCGAAGTTCTTTTGCCTTTTTAAACTCATCGTTTGATTGCTTCCCAATCAAACTTTCTTCCTGAACCGTGCTTGTCCCATAAACGAATGTCATGTTTTTATCTTTGTATTCGCGAAATGGTGACATTTTCTTATTCGGTTCTTCTTCAACATCTAAACCCAGCCCTGCTCTCCTATGTTCTGGAAAGTCACCACCATTCCTTTGGTAGTTGTTTCTCTTAGGCTTAGAGTAAAACTTCTTTTGATTGATTTCCAAATCTTCTGATGAAACCTCAATGAGTTTGAAGATTTATCAAGCTGATCTTCCTTCGCATTCCGAATCGGAAAGCTATCGTCGAAGTATAGTATATCAGAATCCTTAATTTGTACATGACAATGTTAGGATCATCACTTAGACTATCTTTCGATGATTTATCGTCATCTTCAGATTGTAAATCAGAATGGTTCGAACTCGAGTTGGCGCTTTCAAAGCTGCCATCATCAGATTCACTTAAGACATTATCAACAACTTGCTTAACCACTGCTTCGCCATCATCACTCGTGTAAGTTATATCAATGTTCTCAGGCTCATTTTTCTTTTCAGTTAAAAGTTCAATGTTTAGCGCCTTTTCAAACCCCTTAGCCTTTTTGCGACAATATTTTTCGCATAGGGGTGGTGGAACATTGGTATAGTCTCCACGTTTCTTACCTTTGGCTTTCTGAACATTTTCTTCCGATTTAATCGTCGGAAGAATGTGATCGATGACATAGGCATTCGTGGTATAGCTCTTTAGAAGCTGTCGAACCCTTTCGGTTTCGATTTTCATGTCATGTAGCTCTTGTTTTACTTCAGCAATGTTATTCATGTAAACGTTAACAACTTTTTGTTTTTCCATTAAGGTAGCTTTTAACATTCTGATAGTATCATCTTGTTCAATGTTATTTCTATCAAGCCTACCATAATCATCTTTAATTTTGTCATATGCCTCCTTCATTGTGAGATATTCGTATTTGAAATTATTATTATGCACATTGAGTTCGATTATGATCTGAGACTTTTCAGCACATTGAATGGTTCAGCACATTTCGTACATGGTTTCTCAACCTCGACGACTTATACTTTAACCACTTCCTTTTCTACAACCTTTACCTCTGGACCTACCTTTGTTAGATTTGCCATCATAGCTTTATTGGCGATCTCTGTGAGGTTTTCTTCATTCATCTCTTTGGTCGTGTTAATGAACTCTTCAATCACTGGTTTCTCCTCTACTACATGCTCCATAGTTGTTGTATCACCAAAACAACCTGCAAAACTAGTAGACAAGTTAGGTGAAAGGATACTCTGCACCTTTGTGTGGTGATAGATTTCCTCTTCTTCAGCTTGCTGCATATATTGTTTTAGTAATGCACTTTCCATGGCTGCATCCTGGTCAGATGTGTCTTCCACGATCTCGGCCATAAGAGCAACACCGGTCTTTTTGGCAATATATGAGTTCTAATCAAAACCGTCATCTTCATTTGAAGCGACCATTACCTTTTCTGTGTTGTTGGTTGGTTTCTCTTGGATTTTGACTTGAGTCTTCTTTTGGGAAAGGCTTGTATTGTAGTGACTTCTTGTAGTATTCACTGCCACCTCCAAAAGGACTTTGATTACCAGTTGCTTCAGGATTCTTGCATTCTCTTTTGAAGTGCCATTTCTGTCGGCATCTAAAGCAGGTAATCTTTGTTTTGTCGAACCCCAACTTGTTGGTTGAATTCCCGATGTCTCTGCCGGTTAGAGCAACAAACTTAGTAACCCTCCGAATGATCGATGCTAAGGACCATTTGATGTCCATCGGTTCAAGTTCTTCTTCATCTACTTGATCATAGTCTTCGGTGGTCATTTCCGGATTACCAATCTTCCCGTCCACCAAGCTTTCATATGATTCTAACACTATGGCGAGAAGTGCCATGTGTTATTTGGCAACTTGTTCAGAAACGACATTGTTTAGATTAACAACAATGTTGCATTTGTACACATTTGGATCAGAATTTGATTGATTATTCTGATTTGCTTGATTCTGTTATGAAGAATTTAAACTCGTGCTTGAAAATGATGAACTCTGCGGACTCTAATCATATTTTGGATATGATTGAGCTTGACTCTATGGCGAATGATTCGAAGAATTCAGATTCACGCTAAAAGCAGTTTGGATTTCGGGCCGGTGATATTATCTTGAGCTCCTGACATGTAGTACAACCCTACATCTTGAGTCACATTAGCGTTCTTTGTTTTTGCTATCTTTAACAACTCCATCTTGTGCCCTTCCAGTTTATCAATGAATGTGGACAGTTTAAAGAACTCCCAACTCGCACTTTCTTTGAGCACCACGAGATAAGTCGTCCACTCACCCTCAGGTAAAGCATCAGCTAGCTTATCAATGTATTCTTCTTCTGTTTTCTCAAGCCCGTGTCTCCTCATGATCACTTTCAGATGACAAAACCTTTCGATCATCTGTTTCATCGTTTCCCCTTTAATCATCGTAAATATGTCAAATTCTTTCATTATCAGTGCTTTCTTGCTTTTGACCATTTCTGCACTTCCCTGGTATTTGTTCTTCAAGGATTTCCATAATTCTTGTGCAGTTTTAAATTCCGGTAGAAGTACCAAAATATCTTTTTTCACCGACTGTTGGATCAAGCTTATCATTTTCTTCTCGGCGACGTAAGCATCTTTCTGTAAAGTTGAGAACTTGCTGATGTCGATAACATTGTCATTCTCATATCTGGGCCATGTATAACCAATCTCTATTGCCACCTAACTGTGGAAATATGTAGCTTGGACCCAATTCATAAACTTCTCTTTCCATCCCTCATATTCGTCCATACACATGAGTTTTGGAGGTTTTACAGACGTGCCCATCTCGTTGTCGATGTTCACTTGATTTACCATCTGAGCGTTTGACGTTGTTGCAGTCATGAATGCCCTGTGTAGATCTTCCATTTTGAAAAATTGACGAATTTTATTGAAAAACACACCTTCACAAACTTCGAAAAATGATTAGATTACTAACAAGTTCGGGCTAACTAGTAGTATGGAAAAAATCAGAGTTTGATTATCACAAGTTCGGGCAAACTTGTGATTGATTTTTGAAAATTCTTCTTGATTTCAGGCAAACTTGTTGATTTTCAAGAGAGATGTTAAGTTCGGGCGAACTTATGCTAAGATTTCAACAAATTCTAATCAAGTTCGGGCGAACTCGATAAAATTGAAGAAAAATCAGATAAGTTCGAGCAGACTTGTATATAAACCTTGAAATATCGATCAAGTTCGGGCGAACTTGATTAAAATCCAAGAATTTTAATCAAGTCCGAGTGAACTTGATGTCAAGTTCACCCATAATGAGTTTGCAAATCATGGTTTTTTGAACTTTTTGATATTAATTCGTTTGAATTTGATGTCCAAACTCTTAGGGGTTTACCACAAGTTTATTTTACATGACATTCAAAAATCAGCAACTTTTATCCTTGAATTCATTGTTTTCTTTGAAAAATGAAGAAAAAATGGTAGAAAGAGGTAGAATAAGAGTAGATCTTGTAATGATTGCACCAATTTAGGTACCGTGGCTCTGATACCACTTGTTGGATCGTCTCCCGTTTAGCTTAGGAACCTAAATTGTTTTTATTGTCCATACAAGCGGAAATTATATGACAAGGTTAACCGAATATGCAAGATTTACTGTTTAAACGTTGTTTTATTGATCATAATAGTTCAATACATTCAGTTCCGGATCCAGCAGAGCTTCACCGTCAGAGTGACAAAGTTGCAGAAGTTATAAATGAAGGAGTCAAGACCTTTATTTATAGAGTTACAAGTTCGCTGGGGATGATCAAGTTCGGGCGAACTTGACTTGATCAAGTTCGGCCGAACTTGATCTTACAATGTTATTCTGGGCGAACTTGTAACCTAAGTACATAAATAACCTTCATTTTCTAGTCTAATCTAGCCAAAACTATACAGACTCGATCCAAGACTAAGACATAGACATTATGCACTAACAAACTTGGTTAGCTTCTACACTTCGTACAAAAGAAAAGAAGGAAAAAAATAGAAGAAAGATAATGAATTTACAAGGAAACTAGTGAGCTAGAACTCACTTAGTACAGCTGAGAAGTTCTGCCAAGAATCCGGAAAGAGTGAGAGTGAGAGTGTTCGGAAAGTTTGGAGGTGAGGAATGTGTACTTATTTATAGGAATGAGTTGCTGCAAGCTCCACTTCGTGCGAAGTGGGTTCAATTCGCACGGATGGGTTGGTTTAGAGCTGTTTTTACGTATTTTAGCTCGTTTTTTGGTATTTCAAGTATAAAGTTTTTACGTATGAGTATTGCATGTATAATAATTATTGATTTTCAAGTAAACGCGTATTAAAATGATTGATTGCATAAATAATAAGTATGGATAAAGTATTAGTTTTCATTTTGAACGAAGTCTCGGATTACAAGGTCGACAATGAAATACGAACACGATACGAATATAAGTTTCCATAAATAGAAATACATTTACACTTTCTAAATAAGGAAAGTACAAGCCAAGCGTTACACCGTATACTCCTCAAAAAAATGGTGTGGCTGAAAGAAATAATCGTACCCTGATAGGAACAACTAGAACAACGTTAGCAGACTCAAAACTACAAGTGACTTTTCGGAATGAAGTAGCCACCTCAGCATGTTACACATAAAATAGAGTTCTTGACGTGTGCGAGCATTGATATAATTTTTAGTATATTTTTAGCACTTTTGCTCGTTTATCAAGCTTTAAATTTATAAAACACGATATAACACAATAACTCTCTACAACACGTTAGAGAATGTGCACCCATCGTTGGCGTAGTATAGTGATGGTAAGATACCGAGGTCGTCCAAGGACACAAGAGCTTTTAGTATTGGAATATCATCAAAGTCTAATCTAATCAATTGTTTAAGAAAAAGATGTATAGTAATTATAAGTAAAGAAAGAAACTAAAATATAAAAAGAAACAATAGACAAGATTGAATCACTTAGTTCCGAATCTTCTATTACGTATCCTTTGATGATTTCTGTACTTTGGGTTTTTTAAGAGATTATCTTAGTTATATTGGCATGTTCCTCTTTTGGAGGTAATGCTACCCTCAGCTATCTTGGTCTGAGTCAGCAGGGATACAGTCTCGCAAGGCCGGAATATTGAAAGATAATTAAGTAAGTAATTAATGCAAAATGCGGCAGGTGCCTATTTTGAAGGCAACGCTACCCTCAACCCTATTGGCCCGAGTCAGTAGGGATACAGTCCCGCAAGGCGGGTTTAATGTTTTAATAGTAGTTTGTTTATAAGGGATTTAAGTTGTTCTTACTTCCTCCATTTGATTCTATCTGCCTCAAGAGAAGTCCTAATAATCTTGAATCAAGTCCTCGTAGGATCTATACACTGAACGAGGCAAGAACTTTATCCAAACCACCGTTCTAACCCACTTCCAGGCAGTTAACGTGCTTTATATAGACTGTAAAGACACAAATGAGTGAATCAACAAAACATGAAGAAATGAAAGAATAAAGTTCACTTTCAATATAAAAAACTAGTTATTAAAGTCATTAATACATACCCAATTAAAAATTTAACCAAAGCTTGGAAATCAAAAGTAATACATAAAAGATTTGTTTTCACCAAATGATGTCAAAGATTAGCCAAGCATGGCCATTGTTTAACAAGAATTCTTACTATCACTCTTGGATCCCGAGACTACTACACACTATAAACTCTTACGGTTGTGGTGGATGATGGCGTTGGAGTGGTGGAGAAATGGTGGTGCTGCCAAGGGATGGATTGCAAATGAACCAAACATACCTATTTATAGCTGAAACAGTCCTTTCACACGACCCTGTATCTTTTTCTTCTATGTCTTCATTCAATGGGCCATGTTAGTCCGTATGCACACACGGACCCGTGTGTTAGAGGCACGACCATGTGGTCTTGTACTTGCTGTACTATAGGATATTTTGCATATCTGGGAGTTGACCACGACCCGTGTCCATGGGACACGACCCCATGTCTCTTGTCTGTTTTTGTTAGTATTTTCTTCATGGATTCTAGAGTGGGCACGACCCCATGCCTTGGTGGCATGGCCCCGTGCTTATCTTTTGATTCATTGTTTTTGGTCTTTGGGTGAGCTCGGAGGGTCGGTGTGATGTGCCAACTTCTCTTCTTTTGTATCTATGTTGGTTATTTCCGTTAATTTGTTCATTTTGTACATTTAAGCTCTTTTTATCTTGAAAATCAAAAGTATACAAAGAGACTCACTTTTTTTCAAAATTAATAAATAAAAAGGTTGATTTATACCTCATTTGATATAAATTATATGTTTCATTTTGTGCATATCAAATACCCCAACACTTTAATCTTTGCTTATCCTCAAGCAAAACTCTTTAATATTGCTTACACACTTGTTGATGCATATGTCTGTCACCTACATCATCGTATAACATCGAGTCTATATTTAGAAGCATAACGTTGAATATTGTATGTGTATATATACTACTTTCTATGAAGTTGTAGTTCGTACGAACTAGCAGTTCGTACGAAGTACAAGTTAGTGTGAAGTGTACCTAATTCGTACGAACTGGTAATTCGTACGAAGTAGCCCTTCGTACGAATTAGATGTTTGGTCCGAACTAGGATGCCTATAAATAGGAGATAGCTCATTTGAATGAAGAGTCAGAGATTTTGCAACTTGGATGGCGGAGCTCTGTCCACTTGTTTCTAGGAACTGTAAAGTCTGATAATCAATGAAACAATGGTTAAATAGAAACAATTGATGTATACAAAACGCAACATATAAATTACATCAATTGAGGCATAAAACTAACCCTTTTTAGTACTAAAGTTGGAAGAAAGCACGTTTCTTTGTTCCTTTTATATTTTTAGGATAAAAAGAGCTCAAACGGACAAAAAGAAGCAAATAAGCAGCTAAAACCAACATAAATACAGAAAGAAGGAATAGCGAGCCATGCCCGACCCCTCAGCAGCACCCCAAAAGACAAAAACCAGATCACAGAAGACGAGCACGGGCCGTGCCCACCAGGCATGGGGCGTGGTCAAGCCTTGCACTACAAGACAAAACATTCAGAAGCTTCCACGCCCACCACGGGCCGTGTCCAGAGTAACACGGGCCGTGGTCAACTATAAGATTTGAAGAATCTGGATAGTACAGCGAACAGTTGACCACGGGGCCGTGCCCAGAGGCCACGGGTCGTGTGGGGCCCTCTGCTGACAAATGCAATTAATGAAGAAAGAGAAGGATGTTGGCCACCGGCCGTGTCCGCTGGACACGGGGCCGTGGCCGGGCTTCTGTTCAGGCTATAAATAGGGGTGCTTGGTTACCCACAAAGGCATCCCTTGGCAAACCACTTCTCTCTCACTTTGCCACCACTCCACCACCACTACAACACCAACACCCACCACCACCATCCATTTTCCACCTTTAGAGTGTAGTAGTCTCGGGATCCAAGATAGATTGTAAGGGTTCTTGTCAAACAAAGGCCATGCTTGGCTAAATTCCTTACATCACTTGGTGAAGACTAATCTTTTATGTATTACTTTTAGTTTTTAATCTTTCGACACTTTTTATTTGGGTTTGTATTAATGACTTTAATAACTAGCTTCTTATGTTGAAAGTGAATTTTCTTAACCATTTCTTCATGATGTCATTGATTTGCTCATTCGTGTCTTTTGCGGTCTATATAAAGCGCGTTAACTACTTGGAAGGGGGTTAGAAGGGTGGTTTGGTAAAATTCTTGTCTCGTTCAGTGTATAGATCCTGCGAGGACTTGGTTCAAGCCTATTAGGGCCTCCTTCAATGATCAACGGGTATTGGATGGCGGGGGCGCGAATGGATTGAACCCCTCATATGTAAACAACTATTAATATTTTAAACCGGCTACTAGGGATTGTATCCCTGCTGACTCAAACCACTTAGCCGAGGGTAACGTCACCTTCAAAAGAGGGGCCTACCACTTTTTGCATTAATAACTTACTTAATTATCTTCCAATATTCCGACCTTTTGGGATTGTATCCCTGCTGACTCAAACCACTGGGTTGAGGGTAACGCCACCTTCAAAAGAGGGGCCATAACTAAGATAATCTCTAAAAAAGTCCGAAAGTACGAAAACTATCAAGGGATACATAGAGGAGAAGTTAGAACTAAGTGATTCTATCTTGTCTATTTGTATTTCATTTTATTTTCTTTAACTTTTTATTTATCTTTATATTTTTAAAACTTTTATAAAAAATTTAGATTGATTAGACGTTGACGATAAACCGGTATTAAAAGCTCTTGTCTCCTTGGACGATCTCGGTATCTTACCAACGCTATACTATGCTCACGATGAGTGCACTTGCCCAAGTGTGTGTTTAGTGTTAGTAGAATATCGTTTTATAAATTTAAAACTTAACTATGCATAAAATAGACTAAAACTAACAATAAAAATATAGTACGCTTAGCACACACCAAGTTTTTGGCGCCGTTGCCGGGGACACAAGGATTTTAAGAAAGCTTAAAATCAACGGCCTACTCATTTTTCAAAACCGTTTTCAAAACTGCGCGCTTGTTTTCTTAGTTTTAGATAATTTTAATTTTTACAGTAAACTGAACACGGGCCGTGCCCATTGGACACGCCCCCGTGCTGCAGATTACTAAAACAATTTTTTCAAATGCCCAGATATAGAGTCTGACCACGGGCCGTGTTCACTGGACACGGGGCCGTGGTGTGCTTCTGTTTCTGTTTTCAACTTTTTATTTTCTGGTCCCGAGACTCTATAATCTGATGGATATTTCCTTATGGAACAATATTCAGGAGATTACACTCACTATGACTTAGAGGATGATTATTATGAGGAAGAATATTGTACCATTTGTGGTAATCCCCACTTGGTACAATATTGTGACTTATTTCAACCATCCGCCTCATATTCTTATGAGGAACCTTGTTTTGAGCCTCCAAAATCAAGCGTTGATTGGAACATTTATCCCACTCAGTTTGACACACCACCAACTATCCTTCCCGAAGCCGAACGAATAATAGAGCATCTTAAAACCCTTGAGCGGTTACTAAAAGAATCTAGAGCAAGGGAAGAAGCTGTTTGTACCAAAGAAGTAATAACCGAAGAAGTAAAAATTGAAGAACAATTAAGTGAAAAACCTATGCCTGAGTCAAGCAATGAGTCAAGTAAGTCAACAATCAAAAATTTCGGAAGAAAAGAAAATTTTCAAGAAATTAACATTTTACCACCTTCTTTCGAGAACCATTGCTTGGTATCCACTCATGCTAAGTTTTTAAAAGAGTTAAACACTAGCGCTAAAATTGATGAAATAGTTAGCATTAGATTAACAAATGATCAAGCTACGCTAATAAGAGATGAACAAATTGAAGATAACATAACGCCGGTTCCATGTTTTTTTCAAAACAACTTTATTAGCAATATCACCATCGACAAGGTTCTTTGTGTTAACATAATGCCTAACTACATTTTCGAAAATTAAATAGTAGTGATTTTCTCCACTTCAAATTCCCATTTTTCTACCTAATCGAAAGACTAAAAAACAACAGGAATAGATGAAGTTGTGTTAGTTCAAACAAACCAAGCGGTAGTCCCCACCGACTTCATCATCCTCGATGATGCTCCGCTTGTGTTAGGGCGACCTTTCGAAAAAACCCATCAAGCGTTGATCAACCGGAAGCAAAAAAATTTACCAATTAAATTAGGGGCCGACAAAATGTATGTCAATCTTGACCAAGCCATAAAATACCCATTTGGTAATGACGACCCCCTAATTGAAGATGAAGATGAGCCACCCGATGCAGAAGAAGAATTCGACCAACTTGTCCAAGAAGAAGACGGCATTGAAGAAACTTTTCTAGTCCTCGACCAAGATCAAACAAATAAGGAGTCTCCTAAAGACCCACCACTCAAGCTCAAGGATCTTCCTGAAGGTTTGGAATGCGCTTTTCTAGACAAGCATGGTACACTACCCGTAATTATTTCCTCAAAATTAACTAGTTTAGAAAAAGAAGAATTAATTTCACTTTTAAAAAAACATAAAAACGCAATTGCATGGAAGCTTGTAGATATAAAAGGAATAAATCCTTCCATGTGCGCACATAAAATTTTAATGGAAGATGACTACAAATCGGTAATACAACCACAACGTAGAGTTAATCCAAATGTTCAAGAAGTGGTTAAAAATGAAGTCATCAAACTACTTGATGCTGGGCTCATCTACCCAATTTATGATAGCCCATGGGTGAGTTCCGTTCAAGTTGTTCCCAAAAAGGGAGGAATGACGGCAATAACAAATGAAAAAAATGAATTGATACCCACAAGAACCGTCACTGGATGGGGAGTTTGCATAGACTATCGTAGATTAAATGAGGCAACAAGGAAAGATCACTTCCCTATGCCTTTTATTGATCAAATGTTGGAAAGATTGTCCGTTCACAAATTTTATTGTTTTTAGATGGTTTTTCAGGATATTTTAAAATACCAATAGCCCCGGAAGACCAAGAAAAAACAACCTTCACATGCCCCTATGGAACTTTTGCTTATGCCTTTTGGTTATATAATGCCCCCGCAACATTCCAACGTTGCATTGTGGCCATTTTCCATGATATGATAGAAAAAACCATGGAAGTCTTCATGGATGACTTTTCCATCTTTGGAGATTCATATGACCAATGTCTCGATAATCTTGAACGAATGCTATCCCGATGTAAGGAAACTAACCTCGCCCTTAATTGGGAAAAATGCCATTTCATGGTTACGGAGGGAATTGTACTCGGTCACAAAATCTCAAGCGAAGGAATGTAGGTTGCTCGAGCAAAATTGATACTATCTCTCGATTACCACCCCCATCCTCCGTTAGAGCCATAAGAAGTTTCTTAGGCCATGCCGGATTTTATAGACGATTTATCAAAGACTTTTCAAAAATCTCAAGGCCTCTAACTAAATTACTTGACAAAGATGAACCATTCATCTTTGACAAGGATTGAAACCATGCGTTTTTAACACTAAAAGAAATGCTAGTCAATGCACCAATTATGATAGCACCCGATTGGAAATTACCTTTTGAAATCATGTGTGATGCTAGCGACTTTGCAGTTGGAGCAGTTTTGGGACAACGAAAAGAAAGGCATTTTCATCCAATATACTATGCTAGTAAAACTCTTAATGACGCACAAGAAAACTACACCACAACGGAAAAAGAGTTACTAGCTGTAGTATTTGCTTTTGATAAATTTCGTTCTTACCTAGTTCTTTCTAAAACGACAGTTTATACAGACCATGGAGCTATTCGTTATTTGTTTAAAAAACAGGATGCCAAACCACGTTTAATCCGGTGGATTCTACTCCTCCAAGAATTCGACATCGAAATAAAAGACAAAAGGGGAGCTGAAAACACCGCAGCAGATCACTTATCTCGCTTGGAAGATCCAGCTTTGGAGGCAACTAGGGATGAGCTCATCAATGAAAAATTCCCAACAGAGTCCTTGGAGATGGTGGAATATCAAGAAGAACCATGGTACGCCGACTATGCCAACTACCTGGCCAGCAGGATAGTTATAAAAGGATGGTCACATCATCAAAGAAAGTAATTCTTTGCCGATGTAAAACACTATTTTTGGGAAGATCCATATCTTTTCAAAATCTGTGCTGACCAACTTATCCGGCGATGCGTATGTGGTGATGAAGCAAGAAAAATCCTCCGCCATTGTCACGAAGGACCATACGGAGGACATCACGGAGCCACTAGTACTGCTTGAAAGGTATTTGATTCAGGATTCTATTGGCCAACCATTTATAAAGATGCGCAAAACCTTATCAAGACATGTGATGCATGCGAAAGATCAGGTAATATTTCTTCCAAAAACGAAATGCCACAAAATGGTATTCTTGTTTGTGAAATTTTTGATGTATGGGGGTTAGACTTCATGGGTCCTTTCTCACCATCAAAAGGAAACAAATATATACTTGTGGCTGTGGATTACTTGTCAAAATGGGCCGAAGCCGAAGCTCTTCCAACAAACGATGGAAGGGTTGTGGTGAGATTCTGGAAGCGATTATTCGCCCGTTTCGGCACCCCAAAAGCTTTAATAAGTGATAGAGGCACCCATTTTTGTAATCAACAACTCCAAAAATTTTTAACACCATATGGGGTCCATTACCGAATTTCTACTGCCTATCATCCTCAAACAAGCGGACAAGCCGAAGTAACCAATAGATGTTTAAAAAGAATACTTGAAAAAACGATAGGGCTAAACAGAAAAGAATGGGCTGAAAAATTAGACGATGCTTTATGGGCCTTTCGAACCGCTTTTAAAACAACAATAGGAACCACTCCATATAAGCTAGTCTATGGAAAAAGTTGCCACTTGCCAGTAGAAATAGCATATAAAGCCTACTGGGCATTAAAAACATAAACCTAGATCAAGGAACAACCAGTAAAAATCGATTTTATCAATTAAACGAATTAGATGAATTGAGAATTCAAGCCTACTCTAACTCTGAAATTTATAGGGAACGAATAAAGAACTTACATTGTGAATTTCAAGAAGGGGACCAAGTGCTATTGTTTAATTTACGACTTCGATTATTTTTACCGGAAAAATAAAATCTAGGTGGTTAGGACCTTTTATATCTTCCCACACGGTGCAGTTGAGATTAGAACTCAAAATGGTATTCCATTTAAAGTCAACGGGCAAAGGCTTAAACTTTATCGAGGCTTCATTGAGGATGTGGAGGAAGAAATTTCTCTTCAAACAAGCGAGGTATGATTTGTATATATAACGTCATGTCTTGTAGGTGGTAAAAATATCGGAAGAACTTCAAGAATAGGTAAGAAAATTTGGAGAGCACTCTTCGGGAAAACGTTGTTCGCATATATATAAAATAAATAAATAAATAAATATTATAGGCCTGACCACTGGCCACGGGGTCTTGTTCAGTGTGCAGACGGGTATAAACCCCTTTTCCTTAAACTGTTCTTCATTTCGCACGACCCGTTTCCCCCAAAACTCTCTGGTTCTCCGACGATTTTTCTGCTCCAATTTACGTCTTCTTATTATTTAACATCCGCAAGGTATGATCTTTATACTTTTTCTAGTTAAATTAACGATTTGCATGTATTATAACATCAAGAAATTTGGGAAAAAATCTAGGGTTCTTGAACTAGAACACTATTAATCCACTAATTTCTGTATAGATCTAGTATTAGAAGCATATATTATGTTATGGAGGGTAAATCAACCACAATCAACCATAAAAGCACCCGATTTCAAGTACAAGTCACAAACTCTTGTTTTTGAACCGAAAAATTTAAAATTAATAGGGTAAACGAAGTGTTTTTGAAAAAAACGGGACTTAGGGTTTCATTTTCGGGGAAAACCGCCCCTACTCAACCAAAAATTTTCAACTTTTCGGAACCGGGACGAAAAATGAATTTTTGCTGGTATAGTGGCCTGACCACGGGGCCGTGGTCAGCCACCACGAGGCGTGGTCAGTTTTTCCAATCAACACGAGCCGTGTTCAACTGTCTGTTTTCAAGTTTTTACTGAAAATAAAAACCGTAATGAACTAATTGTACATTGGTCTTTTATGCAGCAACGGCAAACAAGTTTCTCAAGTTCAAGACATCCGAATGGGAGTACCAAAACCGATGAGACATCCTCCAACAAGGCGAGAGGAAGCACCGAAACAAACTTGTTACGACACCCTGGATGTTGTAGGACAGAGAGGTAGATATGACATGCTTGTCATGGGTCCGCTCCGAGTCACTCTCGAGAAAAAACTCCACTCCATATACGAGTTTAACATGGAGTTTTATAGCACTTTCAAGTTCGACGCTATTGCCGACCCGTTCGATTCAGATGCAGTTGAATTCAGATGTGCTGGGCAGCTTTTCTCAATCTCCATGGCCCAGTTTGGGGTTAACATCGGGTTTTATAATGAAAATGACTCAACCGATGAGCATGTCACGGACGGCTTCTGTGAAGTTCCGGTGAACATGAGACAGACTGCATGGGCAGAGATTGGAGATGGTCCTTACAACCCAAGCATCACCAAGAGCTCACAGTTGCGAGACCCACTCTACTGATACATCCACCAGGTCTTGAGCAACTCATTAAATCAATGGCATGACAGCACAGGAGTTGTAAACCTTCGTGACCTTACCTGCCTCCACTGCATCTACAACCGTAAGCCGCTCGATGTCACCTTCTTGCTCCTCAAAAACATGCATCTGAACCAACTGGCTAATCCACCCACGCCAATCTTCTTTGGAGGATGGATCTATAAGCTCTTCAAGAACTATGTCAATTGTATTCCAAAGTCATTGATTCATGGTGCAAAGTCCAAGAAGGTTGATATCGACCTATGCCGGTCCGTGGGACTCATCCAGGATATGGGGGATGGAACTATCCGGTTCCAAAATGCTCAAGGAAATACATGGGACCCGGAAGAAGTTTTAGCCCTCACTGATGATCCTAACCGTCCTCCGCCTCAATACCATGATTACCAAGCAGGTTCCTCCTCTCAAGGAGGCGGTTTTCCTAACCTTCAAAGTTTGACTGATCTTTTTCAGGAAAACCTCCTATGCTCTCGCAACACATACAACTTGGCTAACAACGTCAACACCCGAGTTGGAGTGATGGAACGTTCCATCACTAGTATGCAAGGAGACATTGCATACATGCGAGGCCACATGATGTACCGTGATGAGGAGGATGACAAGGACGAGGACATGGACTGAGCGGTGATGATGGCGGTGAGGTGGTGGGTGATGAATGCAGCATGAGGTTATCTCTCTACCCTTGTGAACTATTTGCCGGCCTGCGTGTCGTGGTTTAAACAATTTACTCTTCTGAACAACTTTTATTTTCCTGCATCTTTATTTTTATTTCTGTGATGTGATGGATGATAAACGGTTGTACGATTAGGATTTGTATTTTAGTGTGCTTTGTGTGGTGTGAAATTGATAAAACAAGTACAGGAGGCTAGATGCACTAAAAATTAGTGCTAAACAAGCCCGGAAACCAGACGCAGAAACCAAAAACCTGAAATGCAGACTGTCAGCACTGGGCCGTGTTCAGCCGGCATACCCCGTGCCCATGAATTAAACCTGTGGATCAATTCCTATTTTCCGACACAGGTCGTGTTCACCAGGCACGACCCATGGTGACTCTTCTGTAAGTTTTGACACTGGCACTCTGGACACAGGGTCGTGCCCATATCACACGGGCCGTGCCCAGATGCCTAGTAACACAAAATTTTGTTTTTAAACACACTCTTGTGCATTCAAATCAACCAATTTAAATGTGCGGGGGGGGGGGGGTAACTAACACTTTGAATTTAGCAAGTCCTAATAACAAGCCTTACACAAAACTCTGTTGGAACCGCTAATCACCCCAAATCGTTTTCAAAATTTTTCATTTTTTGTCTTGGTTTAATTTGGGAATAAGAAGTTCTAATAAGTTATGTTTTTATAAATTTACAACCGATAGCGTCGTGATAAAAAGAACCAAATAAGAAAAACTATAAAGGGGCATAACAAATCTTTTTAAAATTTGATTATGTATACTTGTTCCCATTAACCCATTCCCACATTAAGTGAGTTTTGAGCCTTTATCGAGCATACATTCATACATCTTTAAACTAAATGCTCATTCTCGTTTCTTGTGTGAATAGCGGCTTGGACTTTACAACTCTAGAACTTGCCAAAACGATGCATTCCTGGTCCTTACCAACTTAAAACCCAAGTAACTAAATGATAGAGGCATTAGGAGTTAACCATATTTTTTCTTCAAAACCGTTATTTTTATTTATTTTCACCCATCACCTAATCCCCTAGTCAACCCTTTTGAGCCTAAAACATTTTCATTTCAAAACCTATCACCCACAAAAACCATTTTCCTTTCAAACCCATTTCTTTTAGTTATATATATATATATTATATATATATATATATATATACATATATATATATACGTATACGTGTATACGTGTACACGTATACGTGTATACATGTATACATGTATACATGTATATATATATGTATGTATACATATATACGTATACACGACGCTATTTACGTCTTTTGCCATGCTACTAACCACTAACCAAAAATTTCACCTACCTCTAACCCAAGCCTAAACCCTCCAAAGTCCTCTTGATACTCGCAAAGGTTTATAGTTAAAAGGAGGAGGTTTGATCACTTGGCAAGCATATGGTAGAAGTAAGTTCCAAACCGAAGTCGAGTGATATCACAAAAATACATCTTCGGCCGAGTGTTGAGTGATCCCTTGAGAGGTACGTGAACTTGTATATAAATAAATAGAATTTTAAAAAAGGCATGTTAAGCCTAAATAAATAATTTTTTCTTAGAAATGTTCTCAATAAATCATGACGAATAGGAACTGTACTTAAACATAAAAACATAATTTGAAAAAAGAATCTTGGATTCCCGACACTCGAAGACAAGCCACAAAAACTTCTTCTCTACCTATTCCATTTGGGTGTGTAAGCCACATTTAAAGAGTTTTGCTTGAGGACAAGCAAAGATTCAAGTGTAGGGATATTTGATGTACACAAAATGCAACATATAAATTACATCACTTGAGGCATAAAACTAAGCCTTTTTAGTACTAAAGTTGGAAGAAAGCACGTTTCTTTGTTCCTTTTGTATTTTAAGGATAAAAAGAGCTCAAACGGACAAAAGAAGCAAATAAGCAGCTAAAACCAACATAAATACAGAAAGAAGGAATAGCGAGCCATGCCCGACCCCCTAGCAGCACCCAAAAAGACAAAAACCAGATCACAGAATACGAGCACGGGCCGTGCCCACCAGGCACGGGGCATGGTCAAGCCTTGCACTACAAGACAAAACATTCAGAAGCTTCCACGCCCACCACGGGCCGTGTCCAGAGTAACACGGGTCGTGGTCAACTATAAGATTTGCAGAATCTAGATAGTACAACGAACAGTTGACCACGAGGCCGTGCCCAGAGGCCACGGGTCGTGTGGGGCCCTCTGCTGACAAATGCAATTAATGAAGAAAGAGAAGGATGTTGGCCAAAGGCCGTGTCCGCTGGACACGGGGCCGTGGCCGGGCTTCTGTTCAGGCTATAAATTGGGGTGCTTGGTTACCTACAAAGGCATCCCTTGGAAAACCACTTCTCTCTCACTTTGCCACCACTCCACCACCACTACAACACCAACACCCACCACCATCCTCCATTTTCCATCTTTAGAGTGTGTAGTAGTCTCGGGATCCAAGATAGATTGTAACGGTTCTTGTCAAACAAAGGCCATGCTTGGCTAAATTCCTTACATCACTTGGTGAAGACTAATCTTTTATGTATTACTTTTAGTTTTTGATCTTTTGACACTTTTTATTTGGGTTTGTATTAATGACTTTAATAACTAGTTTCTTATTTTGAAAGTGAATTTTCTTAACCATTTTTTTCATGATGTCATTGATTTGCTCATTCGTGTCTTTACGGTCTATATAAAGGGGGTTAACTACTTGGAAGGGGGTTAGAAGGGTGGTTTGGTAAAATTCTTGTCTCGTTCAGTGTATAGATCCTGCAAGGACTTGGTTCAAGCCTATTAGGGCCTCCTTCAATGCTCAACGGGTATTGGATGGCGGGGGCGCGAATGGCTTGAACCCTTCATATGTAAACTACTATTAATATTTTAAACCGGCTACTTGGGATTGTATCCCTGCTGACTCATAACACTTAGCCGAGGGTAACGTCACCTTCAAAAGAGGGGCCTACCACTTTTTGCATTAATAACTTACTTAATTATTTTCCAATATTCTGACCTTTTGGGATTGTATCCCTGCTGACTCAAACCACCGGGTTGAGGGTAACGTCACCTTCAAAAGAGGGGCCTACTACTATAACTAAGATAATCTCATTAGAAGTCCGAAAGTGCGAAAACTATCAAAGGATACATAAAGGAGAAGTTAGAACCAAGTGATTCTATCTTGTCTATTTGTATCTCATTTTATTTTCTTTAACTTTTATTTATCTTTATCTTTTTAAAACTTTTATCAAAAAATTAAGTTGATTAGACGTTGGCGATAACCCGGTATTAAAAGCTCTTCTGTCCTTGGACGATCTCGGTATCTTACCAACGCTATATTACGCTCACGATGGGTGCACTTGCCCAAGTGTGTGTTTAGTGTTAGTAGAATATCGTGTTTATAAATTCAAAACTTGACTATGCGTAAATAGATAAATAACAATAAAAATATAGTACGCTTAGCACACACGTACAATCTTGTCTACAATGTTGCCTAAGCAAACGGATTCCGCACGTTTACGTTAGGTTTGCCAAATTAGTGGCTGAACAGATCCGGCAACGGGACTATCAAGTGTTATCATAGCATGAGAGGACTAATTTGAAGACATTGGACTAAAAACATCTCATCTTCTATCATTTCTTTCTATTTTTGATTTTTCTTGGACATTACATGAATAAAATGGACTGATTTTCAAGTATAATACATAAAATCCATCATAGTAAAACCCTTGAAAAGATTAGAGCTAAAAACGATCAAAATCATGTCGAAAATTGCAAAAACAACAAATTGTACACCTAATCCGTACGAACTGCGAAACTTTAATTCGTACGAACTACACTTGTAATTCATACGAACTAGCAAGACAGAATTAAACCATTTTCAACATCTAATTCGTACGAAGTGACATATCCTAGTTCGTACGAAGTAAGTTTCTAAAAAAAGGCATGAAAATCCCGAAATATGTCTCGGACATTATACATCGTTGGATTCGTATCGACGATACGAGTTTAATGCTATAATTTGGTAAAAACAGTTTTCGGAAAAAAAATTAAACATTTTTAGCAAACCGATAAGATAAAACTGTCGACTAAAAAGTCGTATTTTGCATCAATCTTTTGAAAACCATTTTTTTACAAAAATGGAAGAAGTTCATTATGACGAAGTTCATTATGATAAAGTTCTTGAAGAGTCTAACAATTGTCATTTTGCTACAAGAGAATATTTACCAGCATATATGGGTGCTGATCTTCTTAATGCAATTTATGGTAATCAGGATAATTGTCAGAATACGCAAAGTGAAAAAGAGATGATGGTAGAAAAAATGTATATGTGTAACATCCGCCACAGACGGGTCTCCAAAACCCGACCCGGATCGTAAAACCGGACCTCTTTTATTTAATAAGAATTTTTATTAAGTTTATTATTTTACATATTTAAATAATTAACTATTGTCACGCATCGCGTTTGATTTTTAATCCGACAACTTGGAAAATTTTATGTTGATATATTTGTTTTGTGTCGCACTAATCCTCAATACCTACATGCTTTATAAGCGTTTTTAAGTTTAATTACTTTTGCTGAAAAAGAACAATAATTATAAACTATATTTATTTTAAACATGAATTCGTTGGATTTAAATATCTTCAACGATTTTATACAAGAAGCAATAAGTTTCAATTTATTATATAAGTATATACTAATGGCGTGGTATGTAGTCTAAATTTGGATCATACGTGTGACAAAGATATGATATTATCATAATCATTAACATAACTTAAGAAGCAGTTAAACAAATTAGTTGAATACCATGTTTGTTTAAATATAATAATGTAAATAAAAACTTAGAGTGGATTTAAATCATTTTAAAACTCAATTCTCTTTCCCCGCATTGAAACCGTCACTCTAAACGCTTACGTAACTGGAACCATAAATGACAATCATTTAAGGGGCGCGGACCGGTGACCGTTACCTTGACCTCTTAAAGGACAACAATTCAGCAGTCACTCACACAAGAACTGTTGGATATAATGTTCAATTGTCGATTAAGATTTAACGTTACCGTCAAGGTACGACCCAAAGAGTTACACTTTGGACAACGAACATATAACGATGTTTTAATCGTTCATCACCGGATCACGCAATAATAAACGTAATAAAAGAAATGGGTAATTATTTAGAATAATTACGGAGAGCCGGATTAATATTATAATTAATTTGTTAATTATAATTAATTATTAGATAATTAAAAGGAAATGGGTAATTGTTATAGTTATGAGATAATTATGGGGAGTTGTGATTAGATTAAATATTATATTATAATTAATTTGTTAATTATAAAAGGAAATGGGTAATTGTTATAGTTATGAGATAATTATGTGGAGTTTGTGATTACAATCTAATCACAACTCCACATAATTATCTCATAACTATAACAATTACCCATTTCCTTTTAATTATCTAATAATTAATTATAATTAACAAATTAATTATAATATTAATCTAATCACAACTCTACATAATTATCTCATAACTATAACAATTACCCATTTCCTTTTAATTATCTAATAATTAATTATAATTAACAAATTAATTATAATATTAATCCGGCTCTCGTAATTATTCTAAATAAATCGATTTTATTTGGGTTATATTTTAAAATTACCAGTTCGGTCGTTTTAAAATACTTGTACGGCCTATGGCATGAACATAGGCTATGCAATCCCTTTGTAAAATTCAATTTTACGTCTTAATTTGTGACGACTTGAAACCTTTTTCAATCACTCGACCGATTAATTTTAAATACCCTATTTAATCTGTCCGTGTCGCAAAATTTATTTTAATTAATAACTTTTATTAATTACGGTTTTCAAATTAACTTTTAATTTTGTAAAACCAATTTTGATTTTGTATTTTAAAATAAACTGTTTATTTTAGTTACATATCCAATACTTAATAAACCTTTTATTAAAATTGTCGTTTTAATGATCGTGTACTAATTTTTAATTTTATGTACGTAACAAACATCTCATGGCAAAACGCAAAATAAAATAATAAATATGCAATTCCGGGTTCAGAATATGTTTGGTTCGTTCGAGCCATAGAACATGAACCGAGCCCATTAAGTGTCGTACAAACCCTTTTGTACTCCCACTTAATCTTGGATCCAATCCAAAAAAAACTTCTTTTTTTTATTTGTTTAAATTTCTATAAAAGAAATATATTTAATGACGTCTGATTTAAAGAAAATATAATATCAGTTTATATTAAAAATCATTATTTTAATGTATCCGATTTTCTTTAAACCCGGATTTGCATAGTACGATCATTAAACTAATCAAAATAGATTAAGGCCAAATATTTTATCAAAGAGGACTTTGACAAGTGTTTGTTTTTGGCCTTAATATAAACTTGTTTATAACTATTATAAGTGACAGGGTCCTAAGCCAAATCTACTTGATTTTAAGCATGCAATTTTATAAACTATTATAATAAAACTAACCTACTTTGATTGTAAGGTGATCACTGGTGGAATCGGTTTTGAACCGAACATCGTGTACAAGTTTCCGCTGCGTTCAGTTTGTTTTGACAGATTGACTAAAATTATTTTTATAAAAGTACACGGAAATTCAAACAAGAACACGTGAGATACTTTTTCCTCCCACCCTCTCAATCCATAAACACAGCTAGGAACTCCAACCATCGTGTCAAGTCAGAATCATAGTTATCGAGCAGCGATGCACATCAACCGTCGTGGAACATAGTGGCGTTCAATTCGGTACGACAACTCTGACACACCCAAACCACCATGCATCTTCGCTGATGTATTATACCATGTCTCGACTACACCATTCATGACACTATCCACAACTTTTGTTTAGTTCCGTTGCAACCGCGAAATCACCAACTGCATTGTTTCTTTTGCTGTTGATACCATCGCTATCACCATAAGAAGGAGACTATCGAGCTCTCGTTGTTGGTCATGTTCATTCCTCCGCATGACATTTGTTGTTCTGGTTTATTCACCGTGGCTAATTAGGTATTACAACCAACCTTATTTCAATATATACTAAATAAGAGACACATACAATTCATGTAGAGATATGTACTCCAGATTGGTCAATTTTCTTAAATAGAAAAGAACTACGTTAAGTCATTTGCTCATAGAAATGGTTATAAAGTGATATAGGAAGAAGATGAAGTTTTATTAGTTTATATTTTATTCACTTTTAACCGTTCAAAAGAAACTTTCTTATATTTCTTTTTTTTTTCTTTTACCTTCTTTGATGAATTGAAAGATACGTAACAGTTTGGTATTCTAGAATAATACCAAAGGTTCAAAAGAAACTTTCTTAGATTTCTTTTTTTTTCTTTTTACCTTCTTTGGTATTCTAGAATAATACCGGCTGCGAAATGTTGCTTTTGTTTATTTTATTTTGTAACTTGATATTATGTGCGACAAATCTAAAGTGGTGTCTTTAAATAATTAAAACTTATAATAGTGTCAAAAGCTTTGGGCAATCATCATGCCCTGTACCATTTCGCTGCGGGTCAGGGTGTGACAATATGGATCGAAGAGATGAAAAAGAGGCATATTCTAGGGTTGCACAGGACAAGAAAGTTGAAAGTGTCCAAGAAGAAGAAGTTGTGGAAGAAAGACAATGCACAAAATGTCTCGAACCATGTAAGTCTTGCTTAGAAAAGGATGAAATCATCAACGAGCTTAAAAAACATAATGATCATTTCAAATATGATTATAGAACAATGAAAGAAGCTTATGATGGGTTGAAAAGTACATATAAACATTTAGAACAAGTCAATTTAGAACAGGGAGCTATGACCTACATGTTAAAGGCTACAATGATGAGTAAACAGATAGCAATAAATAATCATATTGATACAATAGCTAAATTGAAAAGTGAGCTGGAAGCTATGAGAATAGAGACTGAAAGGGTTGATAAAAAGTTAATTAGTTACTCAACTGCTTTATATGTCTTGGATTATATTCTCTCGAAGCCGACTGGAAAAGATAAAAATGCAGTAGATACTTACGGCTATCAAAACAAAGGTTTAGGTTACAATAGATGTCCACCTCCGATGTGGAACAGTTATGCCATAAAAAAGCCTGAGGGGGTGGAAGAGGCGCAGAACTTGAAACTAAAGACAGTAAAGACCGAACAAGAAGATCAGTTGTCTGACAACATCGATGTTACCTATCCAAAAACTGATGAAAAAGATGGATCAGATGTGATTAAGAAAGTGGTTGAGAATGTATTGAGTCAAGAAAAAGATAAAAACATTTTTGAAAACATTCAACCGAAATATGAAAAAGCATGTTTGAGTTCACAATCTGAAAATGACGAAAATTTTCATGATGCTTATATCAAAACATCAGAAAATGGTTCAAATGATGATCCATGTATTTTTAATGTACAAAATGATTGGATCGGATGAACTACATTCTGATTCTGAATTTCCAACAGAATGTGAACTTGAACAGAATTGAAAAAGTTTTCAAACTTGTTGAAATCAAAATTTTCGATATAGAAAGTTTAACAAAAAAATCAGAAGTTTTGAACTTTAACAGAAATAACATTACTACCCCAAACCCAAAAATGTTTATTCAAATAACCAACAAAGTAATAAGACTGGTTGGAAAGAGTATGGGAAGGGTAAGAAAAATAAAACAAGTTTGAAAAACCAAAATATGTGAAGAAATGACTTTTGTACTTGCAAAGTCAGAAAACACAAAGGAAAGTCACTTTTTATAAACAATCTAATGAAGAATTTTTCAAAAAGCAACAAAGTAAACAGGTTAAGGAACCTTCTGTCATTGACAGCAAGATGTGCTTTAAATGTAACAATATTGGACACATTGCAAGAAAATGACCACAAAATAATCCTAAACCTGTTCACATTGTTAAGAAAAATTTTGAAGATTTGAAACAAAAATCATCATTAATGTTCATACCAACACAGGTTTAGAGATAATGTACAGAAACTACAAACAAGGTGAAACCAGTTATTACTAAGTTTTTAAATTTTGAAACTGGTGAATCCTCGAAAAGTAATGAACAAAAGGTTTCCATATTATATTACAAGAAAGCTTTAAAGAAAAATCAAACATGGTTGGTGAAAGAAAAAGAAGTTAAACAATCAGTGAAAATTGAAAGTTTAGAGGACTTTCCGAAACTTGAGAAAGTCCAAAGTAAACCTGATTGTGATAAGAAAATTAAAACTGAGGTTGAAGAAACAACACCTAAGACTGAAAAGACTTGGGTGTTACTATTCAACTAATTATTTGAATTCTTGTGCAGGAACTCCTGAGGTAAAAGCAAATTGCTGAGAGTGGAGTTTCGTGGCACACAATGAAGATTTGGGCCGGGTTAGCAAGTTTTATATAAAGGCCTTAATAAAATTCCAATAACGTTTACTTTAAAATTTTGAAAATTTTTGAAGAAAATTTGAAAAAATTTTCACAGAACCCTCACTGTTGAACAGACAAACTTCATGGAAATAAATGTTTTATAAACACAAAAGTGTCAAAGTTTTTGTCATCATGAGGTGGAGAGATCTTAAAAGAAAAATTGTGAAGCAGCAATGGATGGCGAATTGAAGTGATTCTCATCGGTTGGTCTATGTTTTCCTATAAATAAAAAATACAAAAATATGTTTTTGAATTTTAGGGGGAGAAATTTTTTTCAGAAAATCCAAAAACATATTGCATGCAAAAAGTACAAAAACATGAAAAAGGCAAAAAAAGTTTTTGTAAAACAAGGAAATGATAGGACATCAGTGGACTATCACAGTATGCTAAAGAATTATAAAGTTTTAAATGTTTAAAACAAATCTCACTGTTGATGTGCCAGTAAGCTTTGCACGTTCAATAGATTATTTCTGGGATATAAACCTAAATTTACAACTTCTTAATTTGTGGGTCAACATCTCTCGGATATACGGACTTGGTACTCTGAAATTTCGTTTGAGAGATTGCATGATTCTGAGATACTAGGTCTTTATAGTAATCGATATCTGGGGTATTATACAAGTTCTTCGGATTTTACGTAAGCAACGGCCCAGAACTTATATAATACTTTTTGCTTAAAACCCCTAAACTGCAGCAAATTGTAAGTATCGAAAAATCCAACAATTGCAGTAAAAAGATTCCATATTGGAACACCCCGACAAGCCTTCATCTTTTTGTCGGTACGGTGGTACTAACCTGAGCTCTCAAGGTCTCGCACAACCCGTATACAAATATCATTTAAGCTATATTCACCTGTAAGATGAAATCTAGGGAATCTTGATACGGGAGTATATTCTGAGGTGGGAAACACAGTTAAGTCAAGTTTTTTAAAATTACCTAACATATCTTGGAACAATTGAGAAATGTGTTGAAGTTCAAAAGGACAAATATATTGACAATCTAGATGAATTTGTTTTTGAAACTTAAAGTCTTATAAAGGTCAACGGTACTTGTGATTTGTCTCAAAAACTGATATGATCCTCAAACACGAACTCACAAAAATGTCTGTAAATATATTTGTACATAGTGCTTTACATTTCATTTTCATAAGATTCCAAAAAGATTTTTGGTGTGTTTTAGCATAAACTTTGGAAAAATAAAAAAGATTTTATTTCTATCTTAGTTTCGACCACTGATGATGAAAAGCTGATTTTCAAAGTCTAGAATTGCTGAACAAAATCTAAAAATTGAAATTGTTTTGAAGAGTTTAAAAGTTATTAATTTGAAACTTACATTTGAACAAATTGCATCTGTTTTGTTTCAAAATGTTTAATCAAGATCATTCATTTGAACATGATACATAAATCAGATATTCAAGGTCTTTAATTTGGACTTGAATAACTGAGAGAGTATTATAACTGATAAGAATACTAAATTTGAAATGTTTATGTTTAGAAATTTCAAAGTTTGAGTCTGAAATGTTTATTTTAATGCTTAAGGTACTTTGAAACAGAAAGAAGTTTTTAAGGGGAGCTAGATAAACTTGTTGATTATGGATAACAGAAATCTCAAACAAAGGGGGAGCATGTTGATACAAGTTTTATCAAGACAAGCTCAAGGAAAGAGAAAATGATTGAAAAAGATATGAAGATCATGGATGTTAAAGTTATTCAAGAAATAAAGATCAGAGAATATTAAAGACTCTGGAGTTTAATTGAAGATTGATGACTGCGGCAACAGCCAAGGGGAGTCTGTTGATGCATATGTTTGTCGCCTACGTAATCGTATAACATCGAGTCTGTATTTAGAAGCATAACATTGAATATTGTATGTGTATATATACTACTTCATACGAAGTACAAGTTAGTGCGAAGTGTACCTAATTCGTACGAAGTAGCCCTTCGTACGAATTAGATGTTTGGTGCGAACTAGGATGCCTATAAATAGGAGATAGCTCATTTGAATGAAGAGTCAGATATTTTGCAACTTGGACGGTGGAGATCTGTCCAACTATTTCCAGGAACTGTAAAGTCGGATAGTCAATGAAATAGTGATTAAATAGAAACAATCTTGTCTACAATGTCGCCTAAGCAAACGGATTCTGCACGTTTACATTAGGTTTGCCAAATTAGTGTCTGAACAGATCCAGCAACGGGACTATCAACACTCAAATGGAATAGCTAGGTAGAGAAGAAGATTTTTTTTTGTCTTGCTTTATAGTGTCGGGAATCCAAGTTCTTTTATTTTTGTTTCTATTTTATTTACACTCCTATTCAACATGATTATTTAGAACTCTTTTTTAAGAAAAAAACATATATTTTTAGGCATAACATGCCTTTTAAAATCTCATTAAGCTATATACAAATTCACACACCTCACAAGTGATCACTCAACACTTGGCCGAAAATGTATAATGAAACGCTCGGTCCCGTTATGGAACGTACTCCTACCATATGCTTGACAAGTAATGAAACCTCATCCTTTTTGATATAATCCTTATAACTATCAAGAGGACTTTAAAAAGGGTAGGCTTTGGCTAGGGGTAGGGATTTTTATTTAAAAAGTGGCTAAAGGTGTAAAAGTATCGGTTTTCTTTTTGAAAATTTATTTGTTTGTGACTTATATACAAACTAAAGACTTATAAGCAAGAAATTTGCTTAACTTATTTCAAGCAACTATATTTTTTTGAATAAAATATTCACAAGATAGCTAAGTCATTTTTATATATTTCAAAAGAACCGAATTTTTACTATAATAAAGGGTGTATAAATAAAAATGTTTAGGGTGATGGGTGATTGTTGCAAAACTTGTATTTTGCGGGTTTTGAAACGAAATGTTTAGGCTCCCTAGGGGATTTTTTTGGTTTTGGTGGGGAGATAAAAAGGAGAAATTAAGGTTGAAACGAAAATGGGGCATATTCCAAATGCCTCGATAATTTACTTACTTGGATTAGTCGGTAAGGACCGGGATTTATTGTCTTGTCAAGTTCTAGATTCGTAAGAACCACACAGGCTATCACACAAGAAATGAAAAGTGAGCATTTAGTAAAAGATATGATATTGAATGCTCGGTTAAGGATCAAAACTCACAACTTGTGGGAAAGGGTAAAGAGTGTGAAAATACATATACAATCAAATTTAAAAAGTTTGCCATGCCTTTTTATAAAATTTTCTTATATGGTTCTTTTTATCACGACGCTATCATTGTAAATTTGTAAAAACAAAAAAATTAGAACTTTGTTTTTAACTTAAACTAACAAGACAAATAAATAAAAATATTTTTGAAAAAGATTTGAGGTGTTTTAGTGGTTCCAACTAGAGTTTTGTATAAGACTTGTTTTAGGACAAACGATTCAAGTTCCTCCTACACTTAAATTACACATTGTCCTCAATGTGTCTAAAATGGGTAAACTTTGATTAAATGTGTAAATACGGGTTAAACACAACAAAAATTTCAGAAACTTGCTACTAGACACGGGGTGGTGTCAGGGAGACACAACCCCGTGTAAAAAGTTCCAGTATCGTGGTCTTTCAAAAGGCAGACACGACCCCGTGTAAAAAGTGCCAACATTGAAACTCTAAGAAGCATAAGACTTCAAAGAATTTTAAGAAGAGAAAACGAATGAAACAAATGATGAATCTTCTAAAAATTCTAGTAAGCGTAAGACTTCAAAGAATTTTGAGATTCCTGCACCAATCCAACTCAACTCAGTACCCGTTAGGGGGTCTTATCGTGGGAAACATCCTCGGTGCAATCATTGCAACTATCACCACCCAACAAATTCTCCATGCCGCCAGTGTACAAGCTGTGGTCTTTTTGGACATCTAGCTGCGACCTGTTGCATCCAAAACCAAACAGCCCCTACTCAAACACGAACTCGTTATCCAGCTGGAGCATGTTTCAATTGTGGTGAATTGAATCATTTCAAGCAAAACTCCCCTAAGCTTGTTAACGCAAATGGACGGGTATACAATGTCAACGAAGTTCAAGCTGATGATCGAGCACTTATGATCATCTGAGCTCTTTTTACATTCCTGTTTATTATCTAAGAACAATGTTCATATTTCAACTTTAATTGTAATGACAATATAAATTTTCAAGAAGTCTTTCTTCAATCTTGTTATTCATATTTCAGTTACAGATTCTTATGTGATTACACTGTGTGTAATCTACAACTATATACCAAACTTCGAGGGTTTTGTTCTTTATTAATAGGCAGAATAGACCGGGCCAAAGAGCACTAACCGGGAGCGAAGGGTCCAGAAGTGAGCGGAAGGAAAGGGCGTGAGTGCGCCGCAAGACCTAGAAAGTAAAAAAAGAATTCTTAAATTGTTTAGACTAAACTTTGTTCTTCGACTTCACTTTGTCTTCGTTTAGTCCAGTTCAAAGTTTAGTGCAGCCATAGGACAATGTCATTTTCTTAGCTAAAGGTAGATCAGAAAATGAAAACTTTTACAAAAGCCCGTATTTCGCGACTGTAACAAATGCTTATCCGGTGCAAATCCTTTATCTATCGGGAGAGGGCAAAAGCAAGCCTATATTCTGGATTGGATACTGCGCGAATTGGTCAACCGGAATATGGAATAGGAAACTCTCTCCTTTCATTTTTTCGGACGTTTTCTAGTCACAGATAAGCTCCTCCTTTGCTTAAAGATCGGGGCTGTTCTGATTCTTTCAGGCATTGCCTTAGATATGGGGGGTTACGTCTTTATGGACGAGCTAACCCGCGCGGTTGCGCAATGCATTCATACAAGTTCTGCAAGACAATCACTACAAATACTATGTGCCTATTACTACTTCTTTTGTTTTTTCATGTCATTTACATACATGGTTTGTTAAACTATTATGTATAGTACAAGATTACGAATACACTATTGCATAGTATGTTGACTTAGCATACCTAGCACATGATTTCAAGACATTTTACGACATACTTACATTGTTTATGACAATTCATGCGTAATATATGATGCATACTACCAGTATGGTTAGTGTGAAACATGTATTAATATTTGTACTAGAATAAAATACTTTCTAATAAATTTGTTGTATGCAAAACAAGTAGTGTTATCATTACTAGTATGAAACACGCCCAAATTCAATAGCTATCGTGTTGCGACGATGTATGTTTGGTTTCAATGATGTGTTATGACGATGATTATCTGACTTAGTTATTGTTTCGACCTTATTATCTGTTTCCTTTACTTAACAAGAGGAGCTATGTGGACCATGTGACGAAACGCGTAATTATGGGTGCACACTTAATTACGAGGATCGACACATGAGAATCATAGTAAGCTTTGTTAAGATGGTGGCATAAAATCTAGAGCGATTAGGTAACGGGAAGGGTATGATGCAATAAGACCACGGTGGATACGCCGATGGTACTTCCTATATATAGGTGTTCTTATTGTGTTATTCTTCGGAACATTACCAGAGTCACTTGTTGGTCTTATGTTATCTTGGACCATTATGTGATTATGTGAGTATTTGGTATTTGGTTATTGAATGCAAGGACGATTGGCGAGTACATTCATTAACTCTATTCGAGCCGACCATGAGTATATTATGGTGTTAAAGGTGATGACCTTGATGCCATAGGCATGTTGACCCGTCTCCTATCTATGAGATGCTCATGATACATGGGATGTACCTCGTGGGACGTTAGAAACCATGTACGTATGGCTAAGCTTGAATGTACACCCCTTTGTTGCTAGGATTTACACTAAAAGACTTAATATAACATAATGCCATTTTTACACACTCGATGACATTTTAAAGATTCAAAAAATTCTAAAGGTTGAATACCTTAAGATGCTTTGAATATCCTTGTTTAGACTTTGGATCCCCAAACATTTCCAACACCAAAAATACTCTGCATCTTTGGAATCTTGAACCTTGTTATCCTTCAATTGTTTTAAACACCCACTCTACGATCTCCTTCGAATAAAATTTCAGAACGAAATTTCGTAAAGTAGGGGAGATTGTGACACTTGTGCCAATTTCGGGCTTTCAAAAACTTTTTCTTTGAAGGCCTTTCGATAATTGATACTTAAACGTAACCCATTTAATGTAACGTATGCACCGGGATTAGGACATAGCTAAACATACCCTAAATACCCTTTACCTAACTTAGAAATAGGTTTTGAAAGGGGTGGTATGTCAAAAACAAGCCTTTTCGATCACAGGGACTATTTATGACAAACTACGAAAGTCTGCCGATTCTCGTAGCAACGCACACTTCGGAACAAGGTCATAAGCTAAAACATACCCTAAATACCATTAACATAGTTTAGAAATAAGTTTTGGAGGGTTCGGTGTGTGAAAATATGCTTATTTGGTCACAGGGACTAAAAGCGTTAAAACTGCGAAACTATGCCTTTACGCGTATTTCGCTATCCGGAACATGTACGGACATGCAAAAAAAAATTTTATTATCAAAATATTGTATTTTAATGATTGGAACGCAAAAATGCCGTTCGTTACGCATTTACGGTCATTTGCGCGTTCGTTATGATTTTTGTCGTAATTAACCGAAAACCGCAACCGTACGACCAAATGAACTGAACTTTGGAACATTTTTGGACACTTTTCAAGTTCCCTATGATTATTCTGCCTTATGGAGCTTGTAAATGGGGTTAACGGGTGTTAGAAGTGCCATAACGCGACAAATCAAAGTTCAGGGGCCTGTTTTGTAATTATGTGAAAGTGCTGCCAGACCCTAGGCTTACGGGCCGTATGCCTATATACCTTACAGTCCGTAAGGTGCCTCCAGCACATCAGAAATGTGGCAGCAACCTGATTACTCTCTTGGACACCTAGCTTTCGAACTTGCCACACTTCCCCTGGTCTTGACACCTCCCCAAGCACCTGGAATGATCCTAGAACAAGCCCTAACACATGTGATGATCTTATGACACCTAATTCATCTATAAATAGCAAGGTTCTTCATACACTTAAACTTTTGATCAACTCATTTCTGCTACAATCTGAAGTTGCAACCATCTTGGAGCTTTCTATGTGGTTCTTCATCAATCCTTTGTGTTTGTAAGTAATTCATTCATGTTTTGATTCAAGATTCATAGTGTATTTGGGCTAAGACTCAAAAGTTTGTTTGACTTCCAGATTTGATCTTGAATTGATCAACATAAAATCCAATTGAACTTGCTAATATGGTCATAATCATGTTGATCATAAACCCTAATAATCATACCTACTGATTTTTATCTTTTCTAGTCATTTTGACAAGTCAAAGTTTTGGTCAATAATGTGATTTTTACGTAATTTGCAATAGAACCTTTTCCGGGTATCAAAACAGTTTGTTTTGGTGCCAAAACACTTTTATAAACTTATTTAGACATGTCAAAACATGCCTAACTCGTCACTCTTGTTTTAGTGCTTGCTTAGAGTCGTAAGTCTAGCAGTTTTGACCACCGCTTTGACTTTCAAATCTGACCCGTTTGGTCAACTTTAGGATCCGACCAAGAACATTATTATGACCATAATATTATAAGGAATAACCCTCTGAGGTTATACCCTATGGTCATACCGTTTGGTTAGTCAAATGACAAGTCGTATATGTATTCTTTAAAATGCCGAAAATGCCCTTTTTGCACATAAATAAGTTTTAAACATATAAGAACATTGTTTTGATATCTAAACTGATTATACAACTTATATAAACTAACTTTGGCATATTAGACTTGTCATAGGACATATTTAACTATCCGAACCCGTAGTTACCTTTATGACCCGTTAAAGTGGCGTAAACCACTTTAGAAAGCCGTAACAAGTCAAAACACTTTGAAATGCTTCCAAATCAGAATGTTTAATATTATGAACCATATTATACAAGATCCAACTCTTGTTTGGTGTATATACCTCATTCTATCCGGTCTCTCGTTTTCGAGTTTCGACACTAACATGTAGTTATCCGATACACTAGGAACCACTTCAACACTTGAACTCTTGATCCTTTGAGCTTTGATTATATCATTTGAACAAGACCTATATGTAATCCCAGACGAATACATTGTTCCCCTCTTTTACATTTTTCAAATGTTTTTGGGGTGATTCATATGTGTAACCAATATTTCTCAAATGTATGGCATGTATGTGTTTACTGAGTACTTTTTGTGTATTAATTCCGATTATGCAACTCGATGATTGTTGGTATGATAGTTAAAGAGGTCTTTCAGGGCCTAGTTAAAGAGTTCTTTCAGGGCCTATATCCTTGTAGCATCTTTCTATCTTCATAGTTAGATTATCAAAGGATGTTTGAAGTACACTCTTAAATCTTCCTATCTTTATAATGAGAATTCTAAGAAGTACTTTACGAGGAACAATGGTTATGGTTTATGTGTAGAATCTTTGGTGATTTAGATAACAAAACTAGAGTAATTCAATAAGAACATGGTGGATACGCCGCTAGTACTTCCTATATATAAGTGTGCTTATTGTACTACCCTTCGTAGCCTTATCCGAATCACCATTAGGATTATGATTTTGTGATCGATTTGACAAGACAATGTGACAAGACTTAATTCCCATTACATCTACCTATCTTTATAGTTAGATATTCGTGGAATGTTTAAAGTACTAATTGGTAGTCCTTTTTGGATTTTGTGTACTTTAATGCGTATTTGACGAACAATTTAACAAGATAATGTGAGAAGACTTAATTCCCATTACATCTACCTATCTTTATAGTTAGATATTGGTGGAATATTTAAAGTACTAATTGGTAATCCTTTTTGGATTCTGTGTACATTAATGCGTATTTGACGAGACAATTTGACAAGACAATGTGACAAGACTTAATCCCCATTACATCTACCTATCTTTATAGTTAGATATTTGTGGAATGTTTAAAGTACTAATTGGTAGTCCTTTTCGGATTCTGTGTACTTTAATGCGTATGTGACAGGTTGACGACTATATGGTTATGTGGTTAGTTGTGATTAGGATAACGAAACGGGTGTAATACCATAAGAACATCGTGGATACGTGGTACTTCATATATATATAAGTGTTCTTATTGCATTACTCTTGTAGCGTTATTCGAGTCATTTTAGGATTTTGTGTGCAATTGATTCAAAGGTTAGACATCCAAATCCTTGAAGAATCCATTCATATTTTGTATGATGGATTCTTAGAAGGATATTTAGTATTATTATAAATCATTTATTGATTTCCAATAATACTCACACAAGTTTATGGTCGATTTCAATATGTTTCAAAGAACAAAGTACAATTTTCAAAGGCATAAAAATTACTTAGTAATGATCGTGTTTCCATATACAAAACTCTTTTGTCACAAGTTTAATGATCAAGTTAATGTATTGCAATGCTAACCCTTTTTGCCATTCTTTGGCTTCAATGAGTCGATTTACAAATAGCAACTCTCGTGGTTGTCAACGTATTGCAATATCAAACTTTTTGCCATGTATTTGGCCAACAAAACTATGTGCTCGCCAACATTGTTTGTTGACGTCTCTTTTCACATATGTTTCAGGTTGATGATTATCCAAGCGTGCTACACATAGGAATGCATCCGGGCTTTAGACTTCTTAAAACAAAAGACAATTTGTTGTATTCTTCGTATTGTAAAACAATGTAATAATAATGAAACAATTTAGTTCTAGTTGTGGCTGAGCAATTTGTAACGTGACTCCATGATATTCCGCCGTGTCTTGTTGTATTACGCGATTGGGGTGTTACAGTATTGAACGGTGAACGACGAAGTAGGTAATGTCGGAGGTGGTAGAAGATGTCGAGAAACGTTGAAGAGTGAAGGTGGAGGATGAGTATTGATGTTTGGAGGTGATACGATGAGTGGTGTTCGACGATGAATGTTGGATAAATGGTGAACGGTGTCGGACAGATAGATGATGGTTAACCAATGATGATGACGGTGAACGGAGGTGATATAGGTTTGCAACGACGACAACAGTGAACAATGGTGATGCACGGTGGTGTGGTGATGATGATGAATGTGATACGGTGACACAACGGGGACGGTGAAACGATGACGGTACAGGTTGAGGTGAACAAGATGACGTTGCAAGTTGCGGTTATTGAGGTCCGGTGAAACGATGATAACGGTGAACGATGGAGACAATGGCCATGATCGGAGAAATGATGACCTGTTACTCAAAAAGTGTTTCGGATAGAATCGAAAGGTGTTTCGGATGAATGGATGATGTTGTGATGGATGAGATTCGAACTTCTTGTATTTGGATATATGTATTTCGGAAAGATGATAAATTTTGAACATCAATGTTTTCAGAAACATGTTTCGGATATGGTTCAAAATCAATTTTGGATGTTGTTCGAATGTTTTTCGAATGGATGATGTGTTTCGAATAATGTGTTGTTGATGAGGATGTTGTTTAGGATATGATTCGGAATATGTTTCGGATATGATATCTGATGAAGATGATGTATGATGATGATTCCATGTTTCAGATAAGAAGATTTTGAATTTCGAATGAAAGTATGAGTTTCGGATAATGATGATAACACAAAAATTGAACTAATTCAAAAAGTTAATCTTTTTTTAATTAAATTTTTTTTACGTATTAAAAAATGTAAAGGATATTTAGCAAATTCCTTTTAAGATTTAAACAAAATTTATCCAATAACACTTTTCAAATGGATCGAAGAGGCAAAATATGATGAATTTTATAGAAAACCTATGAACACGATGAAAAACCCAAAGAACACGAAGAAAACCAACCCAAAATTCCGGAAAAATTGAATGTTCGATATCAAATCGAGCCAAGAAATAGGAATTTTAGGATCTGATAGCATATGTGTAACACCCCAAATCGCGTAAAACAACACGCGGCGAAAACACTTGGGGAGTCACGTTAATAGATTGTTTCAACAACACATGGTATTTGAAGTTTTGTTTTAATAAGATATTAATAGGTTATATTGTCATAATTGTCTTAGAAGTTTTTTAAACAACGAAACAACAAGCATGCATAATTATTTGTCTTTCTTGTTATTAAGGCACTAGGTCCAAGTCCATTCCTACGTGAGCACGCATCAGTATCATCTGGCATCGTTCCCTGAAACATATGTGAAAACGAGTCAGCGAAAATTATGCCGGCGAGTACATAGGTTTTGTGAGTATGTCAAGTCCATGGCTTTGTTTATATTGCAATATATATAACCCGACTACTAGAGTCGTTAGCGAAACCTTGATTTGAAAGCTTTTGATATTGCAATAATTATTCAATTAAAACAAATGGTTAAAAATTATAAAATCTAGTAACCATGGACCTTGACTCGAAAATATTTGTTTTGTAAATCCAAGTTGTAAAGCGTCGTGAAATAACTCGTATGGTTTATATCTTTAATCAAAAATCATTGTGTGTCATTGTTTGAAAAACATTTGTTCAAGTGATGCAATATCGCCACGAATATAATACATTAAAAGCACTTATATATAGGAAGTACCAGCGGTGTATCCACCGTGCTTTTATCACATTACACACGTACCGTTATCTAAATCACTTATCATAAACCAATTGTTCATCGTTCATTGTTCCTTGTTATAAACCAATCATTCATCGTTCATCGTTCCTTATTATAAACCAATCGTTCATCATTCCTTGTTTTAATTGTGAAACTTTTGGTCGTTTCGTGAATACATTCAAACCTTTGTTGACTTGTTCGAGACCACCCACGGTGTCCCTTAATCGTATAACATACCACCAAAGGGTACGTTACAAATACAGTTTCAGTCGCTTCCCAAATTTCCCCACAAACCTCGGGAATTTTGGTTGCGGGATTGTCAGTCCTAGGCGCCGTAACTTACTACTGGTCGGCTTGGCCATTGTTAATGAATGTCATTCTTGTTATGAATATAACGCACCAACAAGTTCGTTTACATTATTGAAATCGTCGGGTTAAATATAAACCATAGCATTTGTAATTTGATAGCTTGAAAATAACTTGCACATATGAATCACCCCAAAACATTTGCAAAACATAAAAGCGGGGAACTATGTATTCACTTGTGATTGCTATTGTAACCTTGAATCGAAGATCAAACAAGCTCAAAAGTCCGAGAAATCAAGCGTGGCCTAAAATCGGATAATTGTGTAAATATAGGGAGTTTAATCGGCAAATCGGATAGAATGAGACCTTTTAAACCAAATGAGTATTGGAACTCATATGAAATGGTTTAATAAAGTTAACATCCTGAGTTGGAAAGATTCTTAAGGGCTTTTGACCCGCTATGACCCGTTAAGGTAGTTTAAGCCACTTTAACGTGTCATTTGCGTGACTATGTAATCAGATGGTTAGTTATGTGTTATGATAAGTCTTATATACTTAAATATATTTGAAAATGTTATTTGATCAGACTACAAGTCAAAATTTATGTTTCATATGCTTATAGTTGATTTATTTGCAAAAAAAGGGCATTTTGGTTATTATTGAAGATCATAACAACTAATTAACATAACACTAATCAATTGATATGACCATGAGGTATAACCTCAGGGGGTTATTCCCTATATAATAATGGTCACAATTTTGTATTTGGTTTGGTTCAAAGGTCAACCAAACGGGTCAGATTCGAAAGTCAAAGCGGTGGTCAAAACCACTCAACTCAGTACCCGTTAGGGGGTCTTATCGTGGGAAACATCCTCGGTGCAATCATTGCAACTATCACCACCCAACAAATTCTCCATGCCGCCAGTGTACAAGCTGTGGTCTTTTTGGACATCTAGCTGCGACCTGTTGCATCCAAAACCAAACAGCCCCTACTCAAACACGAACTCGTTATCCAGCTGGAGCATGTTTCAATTGTGGTGAATTGAATCATTTCAAACAAAACTCCCCTAAGCTTGTTAACGCAAATGGACGGGTATACAATATCAACGAAGTTCAAGCTGATGATCGAGCACTTATGATCATCTGAGCTCTTTTTACATTGCTGTTTATTATCTAAGAACAATGTTCATATTTCAACTTTAATTGTAATGACAATATAAATTTTCAAGAAGTCTTTCTTCAATCTTGTTATTCATATTTCAGTTACAGATTCCTATGTGATTACACTGTGTGTAATCTACAACTATATACCAAACTTCGAGGGTTTTGTTCTTTATTAATAGGAACTAAATTCGCAAGTTTAGTATAATATGATTGCGCATTAGTGCATTCATACAAGTTCTGCAAGACAATCACTACAAATACTATGTGCCTATTACTACTTCTTTTGTTTTTTCATGTCATTTACATACATGGTTTGTTAAACTATTATGTATAGTACAAGATTACAAATACACTATTGCATAGTATGTTGACTTAGCATACCTAGCACATTTCAAGACATTTTACGACATACTTACATTGTTTATGACAATTCATGCGTAATATATGATGCATACTACCAGTATGGTTAGTGTGAAACATGTATTAATATTTGTACTAGAATGAAATACTTGCTACTAAATTTGTTGTATGCAAAACAAGTAGTGTTATCATTATTAGTATGAAACACGCCGAAATTCAATAGCTATCGTGTTGCGATGATGTATGTTTGGTTTCAATGATGTGTTATGTTGATGATTATCTGACTTAGTTATTGTTTCGACCTTATTTTCTGTTTCCTTTACTTAACAAGCGGAGCTATGTGAACCATGTGACGAAACGCGTAACCATGGTGGATACGCCGATGGTACTTCCTATATATAAGTGTTCTTATTGTGTTATTCTTCGGAACGTTACCATAGTCACTTGAGGGTTTTATGTTATCTTAGACCATTATGTGATTATGTGACTATTTGTTATTTGGTTATTGAATGCAAGGAAGATTGACGAGTACATTCATTAACTCTATTCGACCTGACTGGGAGTATATTATGGTGTTAAAGGTGACGACCTTGATGCCATTGGTATGTTGACCCGTCTCCTATGCATGAGATGCTCATGGTACATGGGATGTACCTCGTGGGACGTTAGAAACCGTATACGTATGGCTAGGCTTGAATGTACACCCCTTTTTGCTAGGATTTACACTAAAAGACTTAGTATAACATAATGCCATTTTTACATACTCGATGACATTTTAAAGATTCCAAAAATTCTAAAGGTTGAATACCTCAAGATGCTTTGAATATCCTTGTTTAGACTTTGGATCCCCCAAACATTTCCAATACCAAATGATACTCTGCATCTTTGGAATCTTGAACCTTGTTATCCTTCAATTGTTTCAAACACCCACTCTACGGTCTCCTTCGAATAAAATTTCGGGATGAAATTTCCTAAAGTAGGGGAGATTGTGACATTTGTGCCAATTTTGGCTTTCAAAAACTTTTTCTTTGAAGGCCTTTCGATAATTGATACTTAAACGTAACCCGTTTAATGTAACATATGCACCGGGACGAGGTCATAAGCTAAACGTACCCTAAATACCCTTTACATAACTTAGAAATAGATTTTGAAAGGGGTGGTATGTCAAAAACAAGCCTTTTCGATCACAGGGACTATTTATGACAAACTAGAAGGTCTGCCGATTCTTGTAGCAACGCACACTTCGGAACAAGGTCATAAGCTAAAACATACCCTAAATACCATTAATATAGCTTAGAAATAAGTTTTGGAGGGTTCGGTGTGTGAAAATATGCTTATTTGGTCACAGGGACTAAAAGCGTCAAAACTGCGAAACTACGCCTTTACGCGTATTTCGCTATCCGGAACATGTACGGACATCCAAAAATTTTTGTGATCATTACAATATTGTATTTTAATGATTGCAATGCAAAAATGCCATTCGTTACGCATTTACGGTCATTTGCGCGTTCATTACGATTTTCATCGTAATTAACCGAAAAACCACAACCGTACGACCAAATGAACTGAACTTTGGAACATTTTTGGACACTTTACAAGTTACCTATGATTATTCTACCTTATGGAGCTTGTAAATGGGGTTAACAGGTGTTAGAAGTGCCATAACGCGACAAATCAAAGTTCAGGGGCCTGTTTTATAATTATGTGAAAGTGCTGCCCAGACCCTAGGCTTACGAGCCGTATGCCTATACACCTTACGGTCCGTAAGGTGCCTCCAGCACATCAGAAATGTGGCAGCAGCCTGATTACTCTCTTGGACACCTAGCTTCCGAACTTGCCACACTTCCCCTGGTCTTGACACCTCCCTAAGCACCTGGAATGATCCTAGAACAAGCCCTAACACCTGTGATGATCTTATGACACCTAATTCATCTATAAATAGCAAGGTTCTTCATACACTTAAACTTTTGATCAACTCACTTCTGCTACAATATGAAGTTGCAACCATCTTGGAGCTTTCTCTGTGGTTCTTCATCAATCCTTTGTGTTTGTAAGTAATTCATTCATGTTTTGATTCAAGATTCATAGTTTATTTGGGCTAAGACTCAAAAGTTTGACTCTTGTTTGACTTCCATATTTGATCATGAATTGATCAACATAAAATCCAATTGAACTTGCTAATATGGTCATAATCATGTTGATCATAATCCCTAATAATCATACCTACTGATTTTTATCTTTTCTAGTTATTTTGACAAGTGAAACTTTTGGTCAATAATGCGATTTTTACGCAATTTGCAACGGAACCTTTTCCAGGTATCAAAACAGTTTGTTTTGGTGCCAAAACACTTTTATAAACTTATTTAGACATGTCAAAACATGCCTAACTCGTCACTCTTGTTTTAGTGCTTGCTTAGAGTCGTAACTCTAGCGGTTTTGACCACCGCTTTGACTTTCAAATCTGACCCGTTTGGTCAACTTTAGGATCCGACCAAGAACATTATTATGACCATAATATTATAAGGAATAACCCTCTGAGGTTATACCCTATGGTCATACCGTTTGGTTAGTCAAATGACAAGTCGATTATGTATTCTTTAAAATGCCGAAAATGCCCTTTTTGCACATAAATTAGTTTTAAACATAGCACTTATATAAACTAATTTTGGAATATTAGACTTGTCATAGGACATATTTAACCATCCGAAACCATAGTTACGTTTATGACCCGATAAAGTGGCGTAAACCACTTTAGCGAGTCGTAACAAGTCAAAACACTTTGAAATGCTTCCAAATCAGAATGTTTAATATTATGAACCATAGTATACAAGATCCAACTCTTGTTTGGTTTATATACCTCATTCTATCCGATCTCTCGTTTTCGAGTGTCGACACTAACATCTAGTTATCCGATACACTAGGAACCACTTCAACACTTGAACTCTTGATCCTTTGAGCTTTGATTATATCATTTGAACAAGACCTATACGCAATCCCACGTGAGTACATTGTTCCCCTCTTTTACGTTTTTCAAATGTTTTTGGGGTGATTCATATGTGTAACCAATATTTCTCAAATGCATGGCATGTATGTGTTTACTGAGTACTTTTTGTGTATTAATTCCGATTATGCAACTCGATGATTGTTGGTACGATAGTTAAAGAGGACTTCAGGGCCTAGTTAAAGAGGTCTTTTAGGGCCTATATCCTTGTAGTATCTTTCTATCTTCATAGTTAGATTCTCAAAGGATGTTTGAAGTACACTCTTAAATCCTCCTATCTTTATAGTGAGAATTTTAAGAAGTACTTTACGAGGAACAATGGTTATGGCTTATGTGTAGAATCTTTGGTGATTTAGATAACAAAACTAGAGTAATACAATAAGAACATGTCGATACGCCGTTGGTACTTCCTATATATAAGTGTGATTATTGTACTACCCTTAGTAGCCTTATCCGAATCACCATTAGGATTATGATTTTGTGATACGGTTTGACAAGACAATGTGACAAGCCTTAATTCTCATTACATCCACCTATCCTTATAGTTAGATATTCGTGGAATGTTTAAAGTACTAATTGGTAGTCCTTTTTGGATTTTGTGTACTTTAATGCGTATTTGACGAGACAATTTGACAAGACAATGTGACAAGACTTAATTCCCATTACATCTACCTATCTTTATAGTTAGATATTCGTGGAATGTTTAAAGTACGAATTGGTAGTCCTTTTTGGATTATGTGTACTTTAATGCGTATTTGACGAGACAATTTGACAAGACAATGTGACAAGACTTAATCCCCATTACATCTACCTATCTTTATAATTAGATATTTGTGGAATGTTTAAAGTACTAATTGGTAGTCCTTTTTGGATTCTGTGTACTTTAATGCGTATGTGACAAGTTGACGACTATATGGTTATGTGGTTAGTTGTGATTAGGATAACGAAACGACGGTAATACCATAAGAACATGGTGGATTCGCCGCTGGTATTTCATATATATAAGTGTTCTTTTTGCATTACTCTTGTAGCGTTATTCGAGTCACTTTAGGATTTTGTGTGCAATTGATTCAAAGGTTTGACATTCAAATCCTTGAAGAATCCATTCATATTTTGTATGATAGATTCTTAGAAGGATATTTAGTATTATTATAAATTATTGATTGATTTCCAACATACTCACACAAGTTTATGGACGATTTCAATATGTTTCAAAGAACAAAGTACAATTTTCAAAGGCATAAAATTACTTAGTAATGATCGTGATGCCATATACAAAACTCTTTTGTCACAAGTTTAATGATCAAGTTAATGTATTGCAATGCTAACCCTTTTTGCCATTCTTTGGCTTCAACGAGTCGATTTACAAATAGCAACTCTCATGGTTGTCAACGTATTGCAATATCAAAATTTTTGCCATGTATTTGGCCAACAAAACTATGTGCTCGCCAACATTGTTTGTTGACGTCTCTTTCACATATGTTTCAGGTTGATGATTATTCAAGCGTGCTACACATAGGAATGTATCCGGGCCTTAGACTTCTTAAAACAAAAGACAATTTGTTGTATTCTTCGTATTGTAAAACAATGTAATAATAATGAAACAATTTAGTTCTAGTTGTGGCTGAGCAATTTGTAACATGACTCCCTGATATTCCGCCGCGACTTGTTGTATTACGCGATTGGGGTGTTACACTATTGAACGGTGAACGATGAAGTAGGTAATGTCGGAGGTGGTAGAAGATGTCGAGAAACGTTGAAGAGTGAAGGTGGAGGATGAGTATTGATGTTTGGAGGTGATACGATGAGTGGTGTTCGATGATGAATGTTGGATGAATGGTGAACGGTGTCGGACAAACAGATGATGGTTAACCAATGATGATGACGGTGAACGGAGGTGATATAGGTTTGCAAGCCGCGACAACAGTGAACAATGGTGATGCACTTTGGTGTGGTGATGATGATGAATGTGATACGGTGACACGGAGGAGACGGTGAAACGATGACGGTACAGGTTGAGGTGAACAAGATGACGTTGCAAGTTGCGGTTATTGAGGTCCGGTGAAACGATGATAACGGTGAACGTTGGAGACGATGGCCATGATCGGAGAAATGATGACCTGTTACTCAAAAAGTGTTTCGGATACAATCGAAAGGTGTTTCGGATGAATGGCTGATGTTGTGATGAATGAGATTCGAACTTCTTGTATTTTGGATATATGTATTTCGGAAAGATGATAAATTTTGAACATCAATGTTTTCAGAAACGTGTTTCGGATATGGTTCAAAATCAATTTTGGATGTTGTTCGAATGTTTTTCGAATGGATGATGTGTTTCGAATAATGTGTTGTTGATGATGATGTTGTTTAGGATATGATTCGGAATATGTTTCGGATATGATATCTGATGAAGATGATGTATGATGATGATTCCATGTTTCGGATAAGAAGATTTTGAATTTCGAATGAAAGTATGAGTTTCAGATAATGATGATAACACAAAAATTGAACTAATTCAAAAAGTTAATATTTTTTAATTAGATTTTTTTACGTATTAAAAAATGTAAAGGATATTTAGCAAATTCTTTTTAAGATTTAAACAAAATTTATCCAATAACACTTTTCAAATGGATCAAAAAGGCAAAATATGATGAATTTTATAGAAAACCGATGAACACGATGAAAAACCCAAAGAACACGAAGAAAACCAACCAAAAATTCTGGAAAAAATGAATGTTCGATATCAAATGGAGCCAAGAAATCGGAACTTTTAGGATCTGATACCATATGTGTAACACCCCAAATCGCGTAAAACAACACGCGGCGGAAACAATTGGGAGTCACATTAATAGATTGTTTCAACAACACATGGTATTTGAAGTTTTGTTTTAATAAGATATTCATAGGTTATATTGTCATAATTGTCTTAGAAGTTTTTTAAACAACAAAACAACAAGCATGCATAATTATTTGTCTTTCTTGTTATTAAGGCACTAGGTCCAAGTCCATTCCTACGTGAGCACGCATCAGTATCATCTGGCATCGTTCCCTGAAACATATGTGAAAACGAGTCAGCAAAAATTATGCCGGCGAGTACATAGGTTTTGTGAGTATGTCAAGTCCATGGCTTTGTTTATATTGCAATATATATAACCCGACTACTAGAGTCGTAAGCGAAAACTTGATTTGAAAGCTTTTGATATTGCAATAATTATTCAATTAAAACAAATGGTTAAAAATTATAAAATCTAGTAACCATGGACCTCGACTCGAGAATATTTGTTTTGTAAATCCAAGTTGTAAATCGTCGTGAAATAACTCGTATGGTTTATATCTTTAATCGAAAATCATTGTGTGTCATTGTTTGAAAAACATTTGTTCAAGTGATGCAATATCGCTACGAATATAATACGTTAAAATCACTTATATATAGGAAGTACCAGCGGCGTATCCACCGTGCTTTTATCACGTTACACACATACCATTATCTAAATCACCTTATCATAAAACAATTGTTCATCGTTCATCGTTCCTTGTTATAAACCAATCGTTCATCGTTCTTCGTTCCTTATTATAAATCAATCGTTCGTCGTTCCTTGTTTTAATTGTGAAAACTTTTGGTCATTTCGTGAATACATTCAAACCTTTGTTGACTTGTTCGAGACCACCCACGGTGTCCCTTAATCGTATAACATACCACCAAAGGCTACGTTACAAATACAGTTTCAGTTGCTTCCCAAATTTCCCCACAAACCCTGGGAATTTTGGTAACGGGATTGTCAGTCCTAGGCGTCGTAACTTACTACTGGTCGGCTTGGCCATTGTTAATGAATGTCATTTTTGTTATGAATATAACGCACCAACAAGTTTGTTCACATTATTGAAATCGTCGGGTTAAATATAAACCATAGCATTTTTAATTTGAAAGCTTGAAAATAACTTGCACATATGAATCACTCCAAAACATTTGCAAAACATAAAAGTGGGGAACTATGTACTCACTTGTGATTTCTATTGTAACCTTGAATCAAAGATCAAACAAGCTCAAAAGTCCGAGAAATCAAGCGTGTCCTAAAATTGGATAATTGTGTGAATATCGGGAGTTTAATCGGCAAATCGGATAGAATGAGACCTTTTAAACCAAATGAGTATTGGAACTCATATGAAATTGTTTAATAAAGTTAAGATTCTGAGTTGGAAAGATGCTTAAGTGCTTTTGGCCCGCTATGACCCGTTAAGGTAGTTTAAGCCACTTTAACGCGTCATTTGCGTAACTATGTAATCGGATGGTTAGTTATGCGTTATGATAAGTATTATATACTTAAATATGTTTGAAAATGTTATTTGATCAGATTACAAGTCAAAATTTATGTTTCATATGCTTATAGTTGATTTATTTGCAAAAAAGGGCATTTTGGTCCTTAATGAAGATCATAACAACTAATTAACATAACACTAATAAATTGATATGACCATATGGTATAACCTCAGGGGGTTATTCCCTATATAACAATGGTCACAATTTTGTATTTGGTTGGGTTCAAAGGTAAACTAAACGGGTCAAATTCAAAAGTCAAAGCGGTGGTCAAAACCGCTAGACTTATGAGTCTAAATAAACAAGCACAAAAACAAAAGTGACGATTTAGACATGTTTTGATATGTCTAATGAAGTTTATAAAAGAGTTTTGATACCAAAACAAACTGTTTTGATACCCGGAAATGGTTCCGTTGCAAATTGCCCAAAAATCGCATTTTGACCGAAACTTTGATTTACCAAAATGACTAGAAAATATAGAAATCAGTAGGTGTGATCAATAGGAATCATAACCATCTTGATTACCATCATAACACAAGGTTCAATTGGATTTTAAAATGATCAAATCATGATCAATTCTGGAAGTCAAATAAAAGTCAAACTTTTCGACTTTTAATCCAATTAACTACAAGAATTGAAACAAACATGAAAGAGATCACTTACAAACAACAAAGATTGATCAAGAACACAGTGAAAGCTCCAAGATGGTTGCCAAATTCGGATTGTAGCAGAATGGGACAAAAGAGATGGTTGCAAAAGTTCAAAATGCAAGAACACCTTAGTATTTATAGAATTTCTTGATGTTGTAGGTGCTTAACAAGTGTCCCATGACTCACCCACAAGTTAGATTAGTGTCCCATATGTGTCAAATGCAGAATTAAGGGTGGCTAGTTCGTTTGGTGAGTCAACACAAGCAATAACTGTAACATCCGTAAAAAAAAACGGATTTACCAAACCCGCTCCGTTTATCAACCGAACAGTCAGTCAAAATTTTCGTTGCGAATTAAATGCCCAAAATATTTTTAAACGATCCGTAATCAATTATTATACGGGGATATATATTTAGTTTTTGAAAAACTGTTGAAAATCGAAAAATAAAAATGAATTGTTACAGCCGGGTTTGGCACTTCTAACAATAACCATCTGCTACCAAGTTTCTGGTGAGCTGGGCAAGTCTTATGGACCATATGGGCTATGGTCTTACGGTCTGTAAGGCCCCTAGCTGGCAGAAACTTTGGCAATTTGGCAGAACAGGCCGCTGCACTCGTTTCGTCGTGTTTTGGCACTTCTAACACTCGTTAACACCATTTTTAAGCTCCATAAGGATGAATAAAAATAGGGAACATGAAATGTGCTCAAAAATGTTCCAAAGGTCGGTTCGTTTGGTCTAACGGTTGCGGTTTTCGGTTAATTACGACGAAAATCGTAACGAACGCGCAAATGACCGTAAATGCGTAACGGACGGATTTTTCGCATTCCAATCACTAAAATATAATATTTTGATGATTATAAAAATTTTTGAATGTCCGTACATGTTTCAGATAGCGAAATACGTAAAATGGCATAGTTTCGCAGAATTTGCAAAATAGAGCCTGAAGTTGTAAAAGTGTGATTTTGCCATACCGAAGCCCTCGAAACTTATTTCTAAGCTATGTTAAGGGTATTTAGGGTATGTTTAACTTATGACCTTGTTCTGGAGTGTGCATCACTACAAGAATCAGCAGACTTTCGTATTTTGTCGTAAGTAGTCCATGTGATCGAATAAACTTGTTTTTGACATACCAAACCTTCCAAAACTTATTTCTAAGTTATGCAAAGGTTATTTAAGGTATGTTAGCTTGTGTCACTATTCTGGAACATACGTTGCATTAAATTGGTTTCGTTTCCGTATCGGTTTACCGGTTTTGCTTATAGAAGCGATTTGAGAGTTCGAAATCGTGCAAGAATCAAATGTGTGCAATTATCATGATAAAAATACAAAACTCATAAATAAAACACAAAATTCGTAAAAATTTCCTTCATTGATAACTTATTCGTCATTGATACACGATCAAATCGTCACAGATATCACAATATGTAAGTCCCAAATAATGCGGATCCAACAATGATATCAAACAATCACCAAGGATGGGCAGAATCCAAACTTGGTGAGATTCAAGAAAAACCGGAAAATAAGAACGATATGTTCTAAATGAACAAGATAACACACGAATCACTTTCAAACTTTGCACACGATTCTATTACTATCATACAGCAAAACCATCTAGTACAAAATTCTTCACCTATCTCTCTCTCTCTATCTCATGGAGGCTCCTTCAAGGGTGTTTTCTGAAGGCTTACCCAAGAAATGACATAACATTGCCTTATATACCTAGGGTAAGCGCACTCCCCACATGGGCTCCCCTTAGGCTTGCCTGGTCCACATGGCCTTAGACATGTCCCAAATAACCTATAAAGGTCCAAACCTAATACAAACTAACCCAAATAAATCCCAGCTCGCTACCATAGCCCGTTGCGTTTATTTGATGCGTCAGTCTCACACTTCTAGGACCTAACAACTATATTCCTCGATTCTCGTGCGAGTTATGTGATTAGGTGTCAGATTCCTCATTATTCGTGCGAGTTATTTGATTCGATGTTAGATTCCTCGATTCGCGTGTTAATCATTTGAAACGACGTAATATTCCATAAAAACCTCTATATAAACAACACTAATCTTATTCATTTTCATTCAAATTCTATTTTTTTCTTCTATATTTCTTTGTATTTAATTATATTACGCTATCAATATCGTTTTGGGATGACGGTAACTTTTTCGGCATTAACTCGGCTAGTGATTCGAATCAGAGGAGTTATGATATCAATTAAAATAATAATACGAGTTTATTTGATCTAAATGTTCCGTTCGATCTCAATCTTGCGTCTGATGCAAGTCAGGATCCTTGTGCTTTGTGAAGGTCTGTGATCAGGCGGTTCTAGACGGAAGTTAATGCGTAAACGTAAACCAATTTGGTAGAATGTTATTAAGAATGGAGTAGAAGTAGAATGCAGCAGAAGTCTTCATTCATACCGAAAGAGTATACATCTTTATAAGTCCAGCTGCCGGAGTTCCTGGAGAGAATCCGACAGCACCTCCCCGTAGGGATGGCAAAAACTCAAATGACAAATGAACACACACCACCTATTTATAGGATGAGAAGCTCGCTGGTATGATCTAAGTTCGGGTGAACTTGACCTAGTCAAGTTCGGCCGAACTTGACATCAACATCACCATCATGAGCGAACTTGTTCCCTTTTGCACTGAAAACTCCGTATTTTGTTCGTGTGTTCGATTCTAACCTATACAATATTCAACACACGCTTTATCTAGCCTATTCGACAAGTGACGAACACAAAGTGCATCAACAGATTCCGCTTGTTCGTTACTGTCGAATCTTGGTCTTCAAACGTGAGCCGTGTTTGAATATTCTGCAACTTCAGTCAAGGTGTTTGCCGATGTCGTCGAAACGCATCAACAAATTCCCCCTTAATTGATGATTCGGCTTTACATTATCAACATCTAATTCCCCCTGAAATCTCCAGTTCAGATATTTGTTGCACAGTTTCCAACCTCCTCTGATTTGCTTGACCGATAGATTATCTTGAATAGACACCAATTTGAAGCTCATCAATGCAGCTTCTCCATTTCAACTTTAACCACATCCGCGTACAGTTTTGCGCATATCTCCCATGCTCGATCTTCCGATCTTCAAAACTCAACCGGCAATTGATAGAAACTTCAAAATACTACACCGGTAAACTTCAAATCAATGTTTACCCTGCAAAAATCTGAAATCCCAATTTCCGTAATCACTCCTGATCAGCAAATCGGTAATCATTTTCAATCAGTAAATCATCATCGGAACCAAATCATCTGGTAACACTTCGAATCTAATAATCACTCGTCCATGATCAAAATCACATTCTTCCTCTTCAGTGACAATAACAGATATATAGCTATCTCCGGTAGACCAGCGCCCCTTAATCACTAAACATCATCATCCAACGGCGGTTAGTCCAAAGAGAAGAATGATTCATACGCTTGAAGACTTAAAATAATGGCCACCAAAGGCCATCATCAGATTTCCTTGGTAATTTTGAAACTATCCGTCTTCGGAGCTAGTCACTAATTCCTAAGATCATCACTGAACGTTATGAACGTCCTCAGTTCCTCACTGGTACTAATGACTGCTAATCCAGCTAACTGTTCCTTCACCGGAGATTGGGACTCTAACCCTTAAGCATCACTCTGTATCATGAACTGAAAACTCGCAACTTCCTGTGATAAAGAATTCCAATGAATCTCAAATCTCTATATTTCCCGGTTAATCTGTAGTTAGAAACCACCCGAATACTGTAGCAGTGTCACGAATTTCAAAAATGCCGGAATATTCATATAAATGGAATTTTTACTCCCCCTCATTTTTGCAAATTCTGACCATACCAATTTTTTTCACTGAAATTCCCCCTCAAATCCGGAATTTTCAGTATTTAACAAATGCGAAATTTACTTTAAGGCCCATCGGTAGTCTTCAACCCTAATGATCACCAAATTGCTTTGGTATCAATGACTACCCTCTCATCTTCAACCATCTCTAACCTCATCATCTCAGCCTCTCTCTAAGGCCTCCGACGGTGTCCCCGAACAGTCAGTATCGGACGTTAAAATTTCGAAAAAATTTCTATCACCAAATTTTTTATGGACAGCGGTCTCATCAAACCGAGCAATAAATTTTTTTAATGCCTTTTTTAAGGCATTGGACAAGTTCGGGCGAACTTGTGAAAGAATCACTTTTCAGCAAGTTCGGGCGAACTTGTATCAAAGGATAAGAAACTAAAGCAACAAGTTCGGGCGAACTTGTAAACATAATTTCATTAAAATCCAGTCAAGTTCGGGCGAACTTGGTTGGCCAAACACCCAATTCAAGCGAACTTGACTACAAGTTTGGGCGAACTTGATGAAATTTCAGTCAAGTTCGGGCGAACTTGATGAAATTTCATGAAAATTAACCAAGTTCGGGCGAACTTGGTCAAAAAGTGTCAAGTTCGGTCAAACTTAATGAGAAATCTTGAAAATTCTTGTCAAGTTCGGTCGAACTTGGTCCCCCAAATTAGCCTTTTTCATATTTTTTTGATCCAAAATCCTTATTTCTTTGAATTTCGAGATGATTCCACCATAGATCTGATCGAAAATGGTTTTCTAACAACCCTATCCGTTCAATTTTACTTTTCATCCATGGATTGTATGTTTATTTCAAGTTTTACGTCCAAAACCCCTCCTAATGTCCATAAATGTCCAAATTCATGAGCGTAGGTGATAACCGTAGCTCTGATACCAATTGAAGGTTCGTGATCAGGCGGTTCTAGACGGAAGTTAATGCGTAAACGTAAACCAATTCGGTAGAATGTTATTAAGAATGGAGTAGAAATAGAATGCAGTAGAAGTCTTCATTCATACCGAAAGAGTATACATCTTTATAAGTCCAGCTGCCGGAGTTCCTAGAGAGAATCCAGCAGCACCTCCCCATAGGGATGGCAAAAACTCAATTGACAAATGAACGCACACCACCTATTTATAGGATGAGAAGTTCGCTGGTAAGCATCTAAGATCGGGCGAACTTGACCTAGTCAAGTTCGGCCGAACTTGACATCAACATCACCATCATGAGCGAACTTGACCTCCACAGGTCAAGTTCAAGTGAACTTGTTCCCTTTTACACTAAAAACTCTGTATTTTGGTCGTGTTTTTGATTCTAACCTATACAATATTCAACACACGCTTTATCTAGCCTATTCGACAAGTGACGAACACAAAGTGCATCAACACTTTGGATGCCTTTCACGGTAATTATGTTGGTTATTATCCACTGCCGCTCGATAGTTTTCAATCCCCTCCAAGTAGTTGTGGACAACTGCCTGTTAGTTTTCAATCCCCTCCCGATAGTGGTGGATCGTCCGAGGGTCCAAACGGTGACTAGGAACCTAGTGAGTTTGAAACCGATCTGGTATAACATTTATTTATACGTTAATTTTGGCATACTTTTAATATTTACTATTTAAACGTTTGATGTCCTTTTCATTATCATCTTAGTTCGTCCAAAAACTATGCATAACATCTTATTCAATAGAGTTACTCATTAATTCACACATATAAGTGTTTCTTTAGAAATTCGATAGCATGGATGAATTTGTGGAGTGGTGTAGAGAAGTCGGACGCCAAAATGGGTACGTAATCGTCACCAAAGGCATGATCTACAAGAAACCACCAAGCATCCAGCCGTTAAAATTTTGGCTTAAGTGCGATTGTGACGGCCAGCATAAGCCAACAGCTACGGTTAGACATAGCGGGAGCAGGAAAACCGATTGCAAGTTCCAACTCATCAGGACATACAAAAAGAATCCAGCTGTTAAAATTTTGGCTTAAGTGCGATTGTGACGGCCAGCATAAGCCAACAGCTACGGTTAGACATAGCGGGAGCAGGAAAACCGATTGCAAGTTCCAACTCATCGGGACATACAAAAAGAGGTCACGTTTTTGGAATCTAAGGGTTGACAATGTTAAGCATAACCACAAATCCTTTCTATATCCAGAGGGCCATCCGTCCCTAACGAGGCTGATTCCAACGGAAGAGAGGACGTTAGAGCAACTGATGTATCAGAACATGAAACCACACGACATTCTTACTACCACTAAAGAACAGAACCCTAAAAATGTCTCAACAAGAAATACCATATACAACGCGCAGACCAAGTTGGGTCGAATAGAGCAAGTTGGCGAGACTCCAATGTTGATACTTTTCCACCAGTTGAAGACAGTTGGGTTTGTTTTCTTCCACAGAACACCTGAAAATGACGAAAGGGTACAAGATGTTTTCTTTATCCACCCGGAGTCGAACAGGTTGTGGCACACCTTCCCGCATGTGTTGCTTATAGACTCCACCTACAAGACGAAGCGGTACAATATGCCGCTAGTTCAGATTATCGGTGTCACATCCACATACTTATCGTTTTGCATTGCACATGCGTTCATAACCAATGAGAAAGAGAAAAACTTCACATGAGTGCTTCAGAGGTTGAAAGACTCACTGGACAGTGTTATGGAGCCCCGTGTAATAGTAACGAACAGAGATCTCACCCTAATGAATGCATGTGCAAGCGTGTTTCCGAACACTAGACATTCACTCTGTAGGTGGCACATACAACAAAACATCGTCAAATATTGCAAGCCAAGGTTTAAAATGGAAGAAGACTTGGAAAAGTTTGTATACAAGCGGGGCATGCTGATTAATTCCATGACCAATGTTGACTATACCTAGTGGTACGAGCGAATACGAGCAAGATTGCCAAGCAAAAAACACAACGCTAAGTTTCCTAGTAATTTTCTTATTAATCGTACTTCTCTGACTTGTCTTGACTGCACTTCACTTTGTGGTGAATCATCATCACATCAATTGTATTGTTCATACAAATTAAAGAAAACAACCTCATGTTTAGAATCTTCCAAAAGCACCAACAAAACCCAATTTTCGCCCAAAAATTGCTCTGAAACGTCTGCCAATGATTGGATACCTCAAAAGTCACCAAAAACCACTCATATAATGGCAGTTACAAAATCCTACGTCAGAGTCTACTGTAGGTGGCTACCGTAGCTTACGGTAGCTTTTAAATCACTACGCCCATAGCCTCTTCCTTAGGGTGGAGGATTTTGATTTAGGAGCCACCGTAGCATATGGTGGCTACCATAAGCTACTATGGAGATCAGCTCAACAACCTTCTTTCTTCTTCAAGCCTCCCAACAACAATGCTTCGCATCGCTAACTGAGCACCTTTATTTCAACATCTTACTTCCACTTTATAGCGACCTTTTTAACCTGCACATAGAATAACCATAGGTATCTAATTCCAACCAATAAACCGGTAAAATGTAGGATATTAACACTGTATATAGCACTTAAGGCTTGCCCTACGGACCACCCGTCAATTGCCAAGAAAAAAACACAACGCTAAGTTTATCTTACTTGTCTTGACTGCACTTCCATTGTTTTCATAGATTATCGATTACTTGTTTTCAAACTAATTAGAACCATTTAGAGACCGGTTTGTTTCTTTCTTGACTGACCAACATATGAACTTTGGAGAGCGTACAACCAACAGCGTAGAGAGTCAACATGCGCTTTTGAAGAATACCTCGACGAACCCAACAACACGCTAGATAAAGTTGTACCGCTTCTTGATCAGCTCATAAAAAAATAGGTGACAGAAATAAAATGCAGCATTGAAGCAAGCAGGAGTCGAACAATGGATCACCATAACAAATCAGTATTTGATCTCTGACGTGTGCGTATATATACATATTTTTTACAATGAATTTTTCACACGGTTCGGTTTTAAATTTATAAAAATGATTTATACTTCAACATTAAAACACACAAGAAAGGGCAAGTGTACCACGTCATATATGTAGTAAAGTATCGGTAAGAACCAAGTATCGATCCATGGATGCGGCCGGAGACGATAATACTAAACCTTTGTCAATATTCTATCGGTATAAAAAGATAGGTTGATAAAGTGTTTAAACTAAAAATGAATAAAACATAATATATTTGTTTCTTTTTCTTTTTGTAAATATAAAGAATCCAAATATGAAAAATATAAGTATAGCCTTGCTTTATGAACAACCGGAATATGTTAACTAAGTCGGTTATGCCACTAAGTCACTTGGTCAATTTTCCATTTTTCAAAGACAATTAGTATCCCTTTCGGGAATCCTAACATGACAACTCTTCGGAAAGTTAAAACGATAAACACACTTTAACCACCTAAAGTTGTTCTTTAACGCCCTATTGATTAATGTTTATGAAAATCCCTTAAAAATAAGTTAGTCATCCGTTAAGAGTTTTCTAACCTCACTTAATCAAGGAAAGTTACACCGATAAACACAATGCAACCACCGAGACAAGCATAACCTAGATTAAGTCACAACCGAGTCTATTTTACAAATCTTAAACATAAATTTACTAAGAAAGCAATTTTGGCCGAAACTACTAACTAAGCTTATGATTTATGTTAAGAATTCATAATGACACCATCTAACCCGCTAAGGTCCTTACGCGACGGAAAGTACTCTTAATTAATATAAATTACCCCTTATTAACCCAATACCCATTTCTAGTCTCATGGGGTGAACATTTTTAACTAAGCTAAAGGTTCACTAATACAAGATTAATTAGGCTTCTTCATTCAAATATCCTAACTAACCATGAACTAATCATCCAAGACAATTAATTATAATCAAGAATCCAATATCAATAACAAGGTTGCAAAGCAATCATTAAGGATTAATCATAAAAAGTTTTTAAGTGTCATTACAAACATAATTAACATCTAATGGTTGTTTAACAAGCAAGGAATTTAAAGTGTTTTTGCCATGAGGCTACAATATTACATAAACAACAATCTAAAAGCTTGAAACATAATCAAAATTATGGAAAGATTCAAGAATCAAACATAGACAAGCTAAAGATTGAAGAACTGGATGATAATGGAGCTTCTAGGCACAATGGGGGCTTGAATCGGAGCAAAACATGTTGTTACCGGAGCCCAAAAATCGCCAGAAAACGCTCCCAAAAAGTCCAATCTGCGATCAGTGAGTTCTGCCCTATTTTTATAACATTTCAGGTCTCGCACGGCCGTGCACTTTATCTGCATGGCCGTGCACTATTTAGCGCAATTTGTTGACATCATCTTATCGGATAAGGTTTTGAAAATGGCACTGCCATGCCAAGATTTGCACGGCCGTGCGTGTCCGAGATAAGCTGGCATTGGAGTCGCACTGGCAATGCACACGAGAAAAATAGACCTGCACGGTCGTGCCATCCATCGGCACGACCGTGCGTGTCGTGAACTTGGCTTTCACCAGGGCGTGCACACTCGGTGCAGCCCTTCTGATCCGGGTTGGCACGGCCGTGCCAATCCTCTGCACGGCCATGCACTATCTGAATCTTTTTAGAAAGTTTTCAACTTCGCTGTTTCGCCTGGAAATTCCTTGTTTTCTGCATCTTCTTGTCTGGCATGCTGTTTAAGGCCTGTAAATGAAAACATACTTGATTAAGTATCTAATTATTGATTTTACGGCCAAAAACGTGTAAAAAGGGGAATAAAATGGGGGACTAATTTATGTGTATTTTAACGAATATCAATCTCATACAAAAGAAGGTTTCACGTGCATGCCTGGACCTGTTATCCAACGAATTACAAGTTATAGAAATCTGTTGATGCACTTTGTGTTCGTCACTTGTCGAATAGACTAGATAGAGCGTGTGTTGATTATTGTATAGAAATATGTCTGATCACTGCTTAGAATGTAAAAAGGGAAAGCAGATCAAGAAATCTCATCCAAAGAAAATTCTGAACTCAATCAAGTTGCCATTAGAACGTCTCCACATGGATTTATTTGGTCCTGTAAATGTTCGAAGCATCTCAGGAGACTTATATTGCTTGGTCGTGACAGATGACTATTCCAGATATTCGTGGGTATACTTTCAGGAATCAAAAGACGAAACGTTCAAGAATTTGGTGATTCCGTTTAAGAAACTCGAGAATCTTTATCATCTGCCGGTCAGACGCGTTAGAAGTGACATTGGCACAGAGTTTAAGAATAACAAAATGAAGGAATTCTGCAACGCTAAAGGGATTCTGCACGAGTTTAGTGCTCCCTATACTCCACAGCAAAATGGTGTTGTTGAACGGAAGAACAGAACACTGATTGAAACTGCGAGAACTATGCTTGCAGATTCTAAACTTCCAAAGCGGTTGTTGTGGCTTGCTACACGCTAAACAAAGTTCTCACTGTTAAACCAACAAAGAAGACATGTTTTGAGATGATAAACCGACAGAAGCCAAATTTGAAATTCTTAGAACCGTTTGGTGCGCCATCTACTGTAATCGATCAAGATGTCAAATTCGGAGCTAAATGTCTTGAAGGTTTCTTTGTCGGATATGCGAGTCCGTTAAGAAGAGTATATGTTCCTTCGTTGAGAAAGGTTATTGAAGCACAGCACGTGGATTGTTTTAACTATACGGATCCTATTCAAAGGAGAGGTGACGTGTGGCTGTTTAACTGTCAAGACCTTTGGAAGTCATTCGACTTGCCGGAAGAACCGTCTGAAGAAGAGATTGCAGCGTTATACTATCTTCAACAGTCGGGGACTCAAGAACAAATCATTAGACCAATTGTGGTTAATCAACCCACGTTGGATTCTTCATCTTCCGGAGCAGGTCCAAGCAATAGCAGTGGTGTTCAAGTTGAAAATGTTTCTGAAGCAGAAGTAACACCTGCTACACCTCCAGTAAATGCTTCTAATGAACCAGGAACTACAACATCAAGTCCTAGCATGTCTCAGAATCAGAATTCTGACTCAGATAAAGCACCGACATTTGATGCTGATGGTGAAACTTCATTGGATGAAGAAGTTGAGCAGATTTCTAACATGTTGAATCAATCTGCTAGTCAGAGAAATCAGAACGAAGCTTCATCAAGTACTCCTAATGTTGATGTGAACAGTGATCTGATTGTTTCAAATCAGCAAAGCTCAGTTGATGTTCCAACAGAAGAAATGCAGCGATCATATTCTTACCATCCTTCAACGAATATTATAGGAGAACTACAAACTGGTGTGCGTACACGAAGCCAAATCAATAAAGCACTTAGTTCTTTCTACACTCGCGTTGCTCCAACTCAGAATTACTGCTACTACTCATGTTTCATTTCTCAAATAGAGCCAAAGACAGTTAATGAGGCTCCGGCTGACAAGAATTGGGTGATAGCAATGCAAGAAGAACTGTTACAGTTCGAGAAGTTGGGAGTTTGGAAGCTTGTAGACTTGCCACCAAAACAGAAAGCTATTGACACAAAGTGGGTCTTCAAGTGTAAAAGAGACGATCGGGGTGTAATAGTAAGAAACAAAGCTCTACTGGTTGTCAAGGGATTCCACCAGCACGAAGGTATAGGTTACACGGAGGTATACGCACCAATTGCGCGATTAGAGTCTATCTGCATTTTCCTAGCGTTCGCGGCTTGGAAATGATTTAAGGTGTACCAGTTGGATGTAAAATCTACATTTCTCTATGGTAAACTTCGTGAACAAGTGTATGTCGGCCAACCACCGGGTTTCGTCATCCACTGAACAAGAATAAAGCATATCTCCTGGATAAAGCCTTGTACGGTCTACACAAAGCCCCGAGAGCTTGGTACGAGACGTTATCGCAACATCTCGTAGGAAATGGCTTTACACGAGGCACAGTGGACAGCACTTTGTTTACCAGAGAAGTTGGATCGCATCTGATAATTGTACAAATCTATGTGGATGATATCATTTTCGGTTCTACGGATGACAGTCTGTGCAAAGAGTTTGAAAAGATCATGAAGAAGAAATTTGAGATATCCTCGATGGGCGAAATGAAGTTCTTGTTAGGTCTCCAAGTGGATCAGCTTCCAGACGGGATATTCATTCATCAGACTCAGTATGTTCATGACATTCTCAAAAAGTTTGAAATCGATAGCTCGAAGCCGCTTTTGACACCGCTGGCACTGAACCATGGGATTTGCGTAGACGAGACGGGAACGAAAGTTGATGAAACACTTTATCGATCGATGATAGGTTCACTGATGTATCTGACGGAATCTCGCCCAGACATCATGTATCCTACTTGCTTATGTGCGAGATATCAGTCAAGTCCTCGAATGTCACACATGCAGACAGTCAAACGAATCTTCCGTTACTTAAGGGATGTCCTAGCACGGGCTTATGGTATCCTAAAAACGACAATTTCGACTTAACGGGATACGCTGACTCAGACTTCGGAGTGGACAAGCTGAACTGGAGTTCTACAACTGCAGGATGCCAGTTCTTTGGCACGCGTTTGGTAACGTGGCAGTGTAAGAAATAGACCACGGTCTCTCTCTCAACCTGTGAAGCGGAATACATTTATGCTTCCAGTTGTTGCTCTCTAATCCTCTGGATTCAGCAACAGATGAGGGATTATGGTCTGCAGTTTCTCGACACGCCTTTATTTGTAGATAACAAATTAGCCATCGACATAACTAAAAATCCGGTTCATCACTCACGTACAAAACACATTGAAATTCAATACCATTTCATTCGTGACTGTTATGAAAAGAAATTGGTTCGAATAGAAAAAATACACACCGACGAACAAAGGGCTGATTTTTATACCAAAGCATTTCCATTAACAAGATTTAAGTATCTAATGCGGCTTAACGGTATTAAAAATTTGCTTACAGGTGCGGAAGCTGAGGTTGAATACGGATCGGATGACGAATTCACGTGATCCGCATTGGTTTGTATGGTTTGTAAATATCTTTCTAGTTTAGTATTTCTTAAAAATCTAAAATCAAAAATATGTTTTTGATTTTAGGAGGAGAAATATTTGGGAAATACAAAAACATATGAAAATTTTCAAAAATGTACAAAAACATTGAAAAAGACAAAAAGAATTTGATGTCACAAAAAGGAAATGATAGTACATCAGTGGACGATCGCAGTATGCTAAAGAAATTGAAAGTTTAAAAGTGATAAACGAGTCTTACTGTGGATGTGTCGATAGGCTTAACACGTTCAGTAAACTGTTTTCGAGATATAAACTAAATTTAACAACTGCTTAATCTTGTGGATTAACGCATCTTGGATATATGGACTTAGTACTCCGAAATTCAGTTTGAGAGATTGCCTGATTCAGAGATACGAGGTCTTTATAGATAGTTGATATCTGGGGTATTATACAAGTTCTTCTGATTTTGTGGAAGCAATAGCTTAGAACTTCTATAATACTTTCGCAATAAACCCCAAACTGCATGCAAACTTGAAAAGTATCGATAGATCTAATCTTTTGTAGTGCTGAAAAGATTCCTTAAGTGGAACACACCTTAAAGACGAGCTTCGTCTCTTTGTCTGTACGGTAGTACTAACCTGAGCTCTCAAGGTCTCGCATTACCCAGATACATATATCAATTATGCTATATTCATCTGTAAGATGAAATCTAGGGAATCTTGATACGGGAGTATATTCAAGAAGTGGGAACCACAGATAAGTCAAGTTTCATAAATCTTACCTTAACATATCTTGAAACAATTGAGAAACGTGGTAAAGCTTAAGAGGACAAACATATCGACAATCTAGGTAAACGAGTTTAAAGCTTAAAGTCATCTAAAGGTCAACGGTACTGGTGATATGTCTCAATCAACTGATATGATCCTTTAGACACGAATTCACAAAAATATGTCTGTAAATATGTTTGTACATAGTTTATATTGTCCTGTAAATAGTTTATCAGCTTTACAGATTAAAACTAAAAAGATTTTCAGTGTGTTTTAGCATAAACTTACAAAAAAATACAAAAAGATTTTATTTCTACATTGTTTTCAGCAAAACAATGTTGGAGAACGAGTCTTCGAAGTCTGGTAAGATGCTAGAAGAGTGGGAATCTCTTTGACAACGGGCTGGGAGCTAATCAGTAAAATCTGAAAAGTCAAAACGATAAAAAGTGCATTAATTTGAAACTTTGATTTTGAAATTATCAACAGTTTCTTTGTAACGGGTCAAACCAGGCTCATTAACTTGGACTCGGCAGACCAATCGGTTAACCAAGGTATTAGCTTGGACTTGGTCAACTGAGTGGATTTTCATAACTGGTAAAAGTTGGAAAGTTCAGAGGATAAATTGTAAAATTTGAATAGTGTTTGAATTTGGGTTTGGCAAGTTCGTCCGAACTTGCTAAACTAAATCAAGGTTAACAATTAAGCAAGTTCGACCGAACTTGCAAATAATTGGCTGGTTTGTTATAAGTTCGCCCGGACTTCTGATGATCTTGTTAATATGGGCTCAGCATGTTCGCCCGAACTTGCCAGGGTATAAGTACCTAGAAAGTTCGGCCGAACTCATTCACCTGCAATCAATTCTCTGAGCGAACTTGTGAGCATTTGAGCGATCTTGTGATTTTGTCAAAAACATACCATTACTCTGCCCAAATTTGGATTGTTTTTGGTGATTAGCACACCAACTACAATGACAGAAGTATTGATTGGAAACTTGAACCGTTAAAAGATCCTTAATCGATAAAATCAGATCTTAAAATGTAAAAATGATAAAAAAAATTTAGAATTAGGGTTCTTAAAGTCAAATTGATCATCAATTCATAATAATCAACTAAAATCGACCATAAAAGTGTGTTTGATTGGTTTAAAGTGGTGATGAAATTGTTGAACAAGTTTGGTATGATGGAGATGACAAGTTCGGCCGAACTTGTTATCAAGTTCGACCGGACTTGTTAACTAAACCTGAATACATCATAAGTTCAACCGAACTTCCAGAAAATCTAAAATAAAAATGTGTTGGAAGTTCGCCGAAACTTGAGTTATTGAAATCTTATAAGTTCGTCCGAACTTTTAACAGTTTTGTTGAACATGTGTTTTGTACATGTCCGGGCGAACTTGATAAACTCAGAATGTTATACACTCTTCAAGTTCGCTCGAACTTGATGAAAGTGTTAGAAAATTTTGAAACTTTTTCTCGATAAACATGCTAATTGTTTTGAGTCGTTTTTAGGCTCAAGTACCAGCGAGGGTACTTGCAATAGAGTTTTCTAAATCTCATAATACGTGTATTACACTCGACAAGACGATATGTCCATCTTTGAAGGAATACGAGAGTATCTTGAAGTTTTTGAAGGAAAGCCCTATTCATCGAGCTATAACGGAGCGCACGGTATCTTATAGAAGTCACACGTACCATTTCTGGATGAACGCGAGTCTTAGTGATGATCAAAAGACGATATTTCATTGGTGCAAGTTGGAAATGAAGGAAAGGAGATCACTGTGACTAAAGACGATATTCGACAGATCCTACAGTTCAACGATGATAAAGATGATCCAATATTCTTGGACGAGAAGATGGTTAGAGGTTGTTTCTTTTGTATAGGATATAAGGGAGCGTGAATAAGCCAACGTTGAAGAAAGGGGAAGTGCCAAACCCCTACAAGCTCCTTATGCATGCGATCATTAACACTTTCAGTCACCGAAAGGCGGGTCTTGACGATGTACAAGATTATTTGGCCTGTATGGCAACGACACTGATTCTGAAGAAGCCGTTCAACTTTTCTAAGCTTGTTTTTACTCATATGTCAAAGAATATGGAGCATTCAAGGCTATGTTTGTATCCAAGGTTCGTGCAGATGCTAATAGATGAGAAGTTCACTAATATTGCACATGATCCAAATGATGTGCTTTATCTAAGTCACCTTGATGAAACAACTGTGAAGAAGCTATTAAAATTCCAGAAGCAAGCTTCAGCTCCTGTTGCAAAGCCAGTTTTCGGAGCTATCAAAGATTCAAATTACATTGCGCCGCCTTATAATAATGGAGGAAAGACGGAAGCGATGATGAAAAAGAGCTAAACGCTGAAAAAGAATGGTTCAAAGACTTCAAACCAAAGGCTCGAAGCGAATGGGTCTTAAAGGCCGAAGTGGAAAAGCCAAAGAAGAAACGAGCTGCAAAGAAAGTTGAAACAATGCTCGTCGATGAAGATGAACCAGAAAATGTTCAAGCTGAAGCTGGTTCGAGCGCAGCAGTCGTACGAAAGCCAAGAGACTGAGAAAGTAACGCAAGATGATGTTATTTCTGCTACATCCGAAAATGATGAAGATTCTAATGAAGAACCAGTAAAAGAGAAAGAAAAGACAGAAGCAGAAATACAAGCTCAAAAAGAAAGAGAGTTTGATGTTGATTTCGATCCGAATCAAGAAAAGGAGTCTGATGAGGAAAGACTAAAGAAAAAGGTAAAATGTACAAAGTCTTCAGCAACAGAAATTTCAAAGAAGACTACAGGGTCTCCTCAGACAAAGGGTAGAAAGAAAACGAAGAAAATTCAAAAGGCTGTAAGTAAAAGATACAGAGGAAAGTTGAAAAGCGCAGAAGTTACACAAGAACCTTCTGGCGCACAGGAGAAAGAAGGCACACAAGAACCTTCTACACAAGAACCTCCTGTTGTTGTTTCAAGTGAAGCTGAAAGGCCAGGAGCTACACAAGAACCTCCTGTGTCTGGTTTATTGGAAGTACCTATAATTCAATCACGGTTGCTCCAACGACTTCAAATCTTGAAAGTTCTACTCCAAGAAAGTCTACACCAAAGGCTGCTACTCCAAAGTCAACACCAAAAACTTCAGGGCCTAATCTGTTTGGTGATATGCATAATGATCTGATTAGTCTGCAAGATCTAAACGATTTCTTTCCAGAGACAAATGTTGAACTTCTGGAAAAGCGTGTGAAGGTGTTAGAAGAAAAAGTGGCAAAGAATGAGGAGGAGAAGGCTGAGCTTATTCAGAAAATGAATCAAAGCAATGTTGAGAAAGAGATGTTGGATGATAAAGTGAAAGTGTTAGAAAATGAGCGAGAATATTTCAAAGCTTTGATTGAAAGTTTGCAGGATGCAAATGAAAAGCTGCAGACAGGAATTACAGAGTTAAAGTCAATTCAAGCTCTAAATGATCGAAGATTTTCCAGGATGCAGAAAGTTTTATCAAATGCTCTGAATATCGATTTCATTGCCGAATATGATCATCTAGATCAACAAGAAGCTAAAGAACAAGCTGGGAAAGAACTAGCAGCGAGTGGTAAAGGTAAGAATGTTAAAGGTGAAGCACCTACTTCTTCTGAAGCTGCAGAGAAGTCTGTTGATGATGTTTCTAAAGCTTCTGAGTCTGATATTCCAAAGGTTGACGAATCTGTCAAGCCTTCTGATCCTATCATTGTTTCTGAAGAAAAAGACGATGAAGAAGCAGAAAAAGAGGATAAGGAAGATGATGAAAAGGATGATTCTGAGTATGAAGATTGGAATGTTGCTGACGATGACGATGATGATGATCAGGGTGGTGTTGGTCTGAAAATTACTGAAGCTAAAGTCTCAAGTGAATTTGATTTCTCTTCGCTGATGGATGATGAATCAAACAGGATGGATGATAAGATTGAGGGGGAGTCAGGGTAGACAGGGCCATCTGATGAGATTGATATGCCTAACGTCGAAAGATTTGTAAAGCCAGTTGCTGCAGTACCTTCTAAACCTTTATTGTTGATGTTAGAGCATAATGTGGAGGAAGGCGAGTATGTGCACAATTATACTAAGGAAGATCTTGCAAAGTTAGTTGAAGTTGATGCTGAAGATCTAGAATTTGATTATGAAGAGGACGTGTTGAATGTTAACACTTTTGAGCCGAATGATTATCAGTATGTTAGAAGATTTGAAGCTGACGAGTATAATAGAGTGATTGTGGAAGATTGGTCTTCTGATGATGAGACAGATCAAACTACGAAGTACGTCGGTCCTAATACAGATAGTTTTCCTACATTTGAGGAGATGTACAAGCAACTTGACGAAGACATGTTGAAAGAAAAAATAGAGGAATCGGTTAGAGAAGGTAAAGTACCAAAGCCGATGACAAAAGAAGAGATAGCTCAAGCGAAAAAGTCTTGGTTTAAAGAGATGCCGTGCGAACGTAAATTTTGACGTCCTCTAGTATTCTTTACCAGAGACAAAGACGTGTCATTGGGGGATATTTTAAGTTGGGGTTGGTTCAAAGAACTTAACGTATATGCAATCAAAAGAGAATTGGGAGTGCAATACTTCAAGTATCTTGCTGATTTCAAGACATTACCATATTGGGATGTGGAAGAGCTGGTTCAGACCGTTAATGTTACATATCACATTAAAGTGATTGATCAGTTACTGTGGAAGTTGATAAAGTATGAAGCGGTCAAAGGATTCAGATATTGGAAGCCATTCATTCCAGGTCACCGAATCAAGACTAACAAGAAAACACGGGAGAAAGACATAACGTTGATAATGAAGCGACCTAGAGCCATGAGAAACATGCCGTTGATGCCGATTGAGCAGAACTTCTATCCATTGTTCAAGTGGTGGCAGATAGATCCAACCAAATGTGAAGCTGTTATTGTGTTACGATTTGAAGAACACTTGGATATTTCAAAGGAAAGAGTTGAGGTATTGGAATTTCAAGGCATGAGGGGATTATGGAGAACGATCAGGATTCTAGATCCAATGTGGCTTGTTAACTGTTCCAGAGAAGATATCAAAACCTTGTTCTATAGCAATATTGTATTTGAAGAACGTGAAAAGGTACAAGCTATGTTATATCAGAAAGTTGTGAATGTTTGCTATGCACGAGAAGTAAATTCAGGGAAGATGCGGCAGACAAAGTGGAGGGATCAAGAAAGCGTTGAATTCCTGAAAGAGGAGAAGCGTCTTGAAGCTATTCATGAGAAAACTAGGAAGGCAAGTATTAGAAGGTTTCAGCATATGAACAAAGTGCCTCCTACAGATCAGATGCCGGATCCTAAACAAGAACGACGAAAGAAGTCGTACAAGAACTTCTTCGGTCGTGTGCGTTAAAGTATATTATGAAGACAGAGTTTTGAAGACTGATGCAAGACGAAGACGATATCCAAGGGGGAGTCTGTTGGTGCATAATGTCTATGTCTTAGTCTTATATCGAGTCTGTATAGAATAGAGCTGAATAGGCGAGTCGTATGAAGTATTTATGTAAAATGGATGCAAGTTCGCCCATGATTGATCATGGATGTCAAGTTCGGCCGAACTTGCTAAGGCAAGTTCACCCGAACTTATAGTCATCATGGCCGAACTTGTTCATCTATAAATACCTAGCTTGTGTTCCTCATTTGTAACTTTGGCATTTTGGAGGCGAAGCTCTGTCAGTTTGTACTCTTGACGTTTGATCAATAAAACTGATGTTAAACTGATTAATTCTTGTCTATTGGTAAACACGACGTAATATTTATGCTATTAAGGACGTTAGATATCAAATTTAGGTTCCTTAGCATCGAGGATCGGTCCTACAAGTGCTACAGAGCTAGAACAACCTAATTTGATAGTAATCAAGACAAGAACACTTCTATTTCATCTCCATTCTTCTATTTTTCATTACTTTTTCATAAAAAATGAAGAATTCACGGTCAAAATCTTTTCAATTTTGAATATATTATGTAAAATACAACAAAGATAAGCCCTTGAAAGATTGGAGACCAAATTCAACCGAATTGATGTCAAAATTTTGAAAAACCCATGTTTGACAAAACCATGTTCATCGAACTTGTTAACCAAGTTCGGCCGATCTTGTGCTAAAAACTCACTTTTTCAGTGATTTTTTACCAAGTTCGCTCGAACTTGAGGTGTTTTTGAAGAAATCTTTGTCAAGTTCGCCCGAAGTTACCAGTTTTTTATTTATTTTATATCAAGTTCGACCGAACTTGGGTAATATCAAGGAAATTCAAGATAAGTTCGCCCGAACTTACAAGATTGTTATAAAATCTTATTCTGCAAGTTCGACCGAAGTTCAAGAAAAATCTTTTCAAATCTGAAATCTCAAGTTCGACCGAACTTGTGATATATTTCAAGAATTCTTCATTTGAGCTACAAGTTCGACCGAACTTGTAGTAAAACTAATTGTTTTCAAAGTTTTCAAGTGTTTTCAGTATACACGTCTCGTTATTTGTGATGGATGACCTACAAAGAGCATATATGAAAGCAGCGGGTTCGTCAAATGCCAATGTGATCCAACAAGTCAATTTAGACAACGAGATGGGCACGACTGTTAAACCACCAAAGCTAATGAGCATGGACGAGTATGAAGGATTGAAGGAGAAGTTTACATATTGGGTTCAAGCCATGCACTTCCTAGGCTGGGTGTCGATCGAGAGAGGTTATACAGTTCCGTTGGACGAACATCAGCAAGTTCTGGAGAAATACAAGTACTCCACGACAAAGAAAGAAGAATACATTGCTGAGAAAAAGATGATCAGTCTTATCCAACAATCTGTTAAAGAAGATATTCTCGTCTTGCTACCAGAATACACGACTGCGAGAGATCTCTGGCTTTCATTGCAAAAGAAATATCAAGGAAGCGCGAAGATGATCAAAAGCAAGAAAGCGCTCATCATGAAAGAGTTCGATATCTTCAACATGCTGAAGGGTGAGACCATGAAGCAAATGATTGAACGCTTCAATCATCTTAAAGTCCAAATGCGAAGACACGGTCTTGAGAAGACAGAACAAGAGTACATTGACAAGCTTGCAGACGCTCTACCAGATGGAGAATGGACTACTTACCTAATGGTTCTGAAGGAAAGCGAAAAATGGGAATTCTTCAAGCTGTCAACATTTATCGATAAACTCAAAGGCCATGAAATGGAACTCCTGAAGATTGCAAAGTCAAAGAACGCTAATGTTGTTCAAGATGTTGGTTTGTACTACAAGAGTGGAATGCAAGATAACATTTCAAGCCCAAAGATTCAGACAACATTCAATGCAAGTGTGAATTCTTCGAACAATTCGCAGCAGAATCAGAATCAATCATATCCTCAATATGATCAAAGTCAACAGTCTTCATTCTCAAGCACTGTTCAAATTCGTCTTATCATAGTCAAGCAAATCAGAACCAACAAACAAATTCTGATTCGAATGTATTGAAATGTAACATCGCTGTTAATTTGAATAATGCTGTTTCTGAGCAAACTGCTAAGCAACACATGGCATTTCTCGCCACTGTTCTAGAATCGTATGAAAGTCTTGTAGCTGGGAAAATCGGCAATCCCGAGATGACTGCTGAAGACTACGACCAGGTGGACGAAGAAGAACTGAGCTCATGGATATAAAATGGTGTTTAGCTTCTATTATCCGAAGAGTTACAAAATTTGTTACTCTCACAGGCCGAGATATCGAAATTCGAGCAATAAGCTAGGGTTCGACAAAACGAAAGTTACGTGCTTCAGATGCCGACATAAAGGGCATTTCAAGAGAGAATGCAAAAATCCTGAAGCAACAGGAAATCAAAGTCCATTCGGAGGAGGCAACGAGTATTATAAGAAGTCACTTCAATACAAGCCTTCCCCGAAGAAGACTCAGGTTGAAATCCAAGAGAAACCAAACAGTAGCAACACTGAAAAAGCTATGGTTGCATCAAACGAAGATGACAGTTCCGACTGGAATTCTTATATCAGTAAAAAGACCGGAGTTGCATTGATGGCACAAATTGTTGAAGGTACATCTGCTGAAGACGCAGCAGCTTTAGAGAATATTCTACTGGAACAGTATCTGTATCAACAACAAAAAGAATAGTAGTACATTCACATGAAGCAGCAAGGAATTTTAACTCTTGATTATGTGATAGTTTTGTAGGTCACTTTGATGGAAGTTCTCAGAAACAAGCTGTCGAGGAGAAGTCTGATGAAAAGGTCATTGATGTTACTCAAGAAGTGAATGCCGAAAACCTCAAGGACATTGCCAACAAAGCTTTAATGGCAAATCTAACCAAGGTAGGTCCAGAGGTAAATGAAGTGTCAAAGAACAAGTGGTAGAGGCTGAGAAACCTTGTACAAAATATACTGAACCATGTATCAAATGTGCCGAAAAATCAAAGATTATCGCTGAAATCAATGTGCATAATGAACTTTACGAAAGAAGCGTATGACAAAATGAAAGATGATTATGGCAGGCTCGATCGAAACAATGTCAAACAACACGACACTGTGAGGATGTTGAAAGGAACAGTAATGGATAAGCAAAAAGCAATTAATATCTATATTAACACCATTGCTGAAACTAAGCAACAACTCCAGGACATGAAAATTGAAACATAGCATGTTCAACAACTTTTGAGAAGTTACACTTGTAACACATATGTCATTGATCACATCCTTCCAACAATTCCATCGGAAGAGAAACCTAAAAAGAAAATTGGTAAAGAATACAGCAAATTCCTCCCCCCTATGCGAGAGATACTGTCGCAAATCCGCTGATGGGATGGATAAGGCACTCAACATTGAGTTGTTATGAGTTGCCAGAGAACATTGATGTAATCTATACTAAAACAGATGATGACAATGCTGTGGCTAAAAATGTGGTAGAAAATGTTCTGAATGATTCTGATGAAGGCAGCTTTAAAAGCGCTAATTCGAGTTCAAAGAATTCTGATTGACAGTCCGAAGATGACGATAAATCATCGGATGACGATCTAAGTGATGATCCTAACGTTGTTATGTACAAGGTTAAGGATTCTGATAGATTGTACTTTGATGATAGTTTTCCGATTCAGAATGTGAAGGAAGAATTGTTAGACAAATTCTTTAAACTCGTGGAAGTCACATCAGAAGATCTCGAAATCAATGAAAGAAAATTCTATTCCAAACCTAAAAGAAATAACTACCGAAGGAATGGTGGTGATCATCCGGAAACCGGAGAGTTGGGTTGGGATTAGAAGAATCAGATGGACCTAAAAAGAAATCGTCACCATATCACGAATACAAGAATAAAAACATGAATTTTGTATATGGGTCGAGCACGGTTCTTGAGGAAAGTTTGATTGGCAAACAATCAAATGATGAGTTTAAGAAACAGAAAGAACTTCGAGATAAAGCCAAAATTGCAAGTGGTGCCAAAACAAGTGGTGTAAAACCCACTAAAGGACATCCACATGATTCTCGGACTTGTTTCAAGTGCAACGAAATTTGTCATATTGCACGCCAATGTCCGAAATCAAAGTCGGCTTATCTTTGAAGGAAAGAAAGTTCAAATGTTGTGAAACCGAAGCAACCAGAATTTGTAAAACCTGTAAAGATTTTGAAAAGAAATGAATCAAAAGCTGAAGTTAAACCTAAAACAGAAAAGAAGTTTGAAAATTCAATTTTCAAAAAAGGTGAAACTTCAAAGGCTAATGAAAACAAGTTTTACATCAAGAAGGCTAACATAAAATCTCAAGCCTGGATTGCAAAGAAACGGTCAACAACATCTGAGATCACTAAGTCTGAGCCGGTTAAGACTAGTGATAGCATGAAAGAATCAAAATCTGAAATCAAGTCTGAAATTGTCAAAACTAAAAGTGGTAACAGTTTGAAAGATAACAAGAAAGTGAAGTTTTCAAACATAAACATCATAGAAAATTCAGATAATGAATTTGAATTTGATTATGCTGATGAATGTGAATTTGATTACGATGATGGTTATCTAATTCAACCCAAGACCAAAAAGGCTTGGGTCGCGCTGTTTAACTAATTATTGAAATGTGTAGGGGCTCCAGAGATCCGTACTTTCTAAGTGGATTCTAGATAGTGGAGCGTCCAGGCATATGACGGGAATGAAAGCGTTGCTATTCGACATAAAAGCTATCAATGGTGGATATGTTGGATTTGCGGTTAACCAAGGTGGAAGGATAATCGCTGAGGGAAAACTCTCCCATGGCGTTGTTTCATTCGATCGCGTGAATTATATTGCAGAGTTGGAGAATAATCTTCTGAGCATATCGCAGATTTGTGACAAGAAGTTCACGGTGCATTTCAACGACAAAGAATGCATTATCTTGAGTCGGGATTCAAAATACCAGATGAGTGGATTCTGATGCGAGCACCACGAGAGAATGATCTATATGTTTTTGATATGGGCGTCGCTACCACTTCATCAAATCAGCGCAATGTTTTGTGACAAAGGCTACTGAGAAAGATTCTATTCTTTGGCATCGTAAGATGGGGCATATTCATTTGTGAAAAATGAATTTCTTGGTTCATAATGATCTTGTAGAAGGTATAAATCTTCGGAGTTTTCATATGTCTGTTGCCTACATCATCGTATAATATCGAGTCAGTATTTAGGAGCGAAATGTCGAAGTTTATGTATGAAAAGGGTCAAGTTCGCTTGAAATGTATATGTTGTAGTCAAGTTCGGCCGAACTTGACTAAGTAAGTTCGCCCGAACTTGCATTCCCCAAGCGAACTTGCACTCCTATAAACGTTTCATTTGTAACTTTCAGAGATTTTGTCATGACAGAGGCGAAGCTCTGTCAAAGTGTTTCCAGGATCTGTGACGTTGAATATTAATGAAACAATGATTAAATAGAAACAAATGAGTGTATCCAATGTCTCCTAAGCAAACGGATACCGCACGTTTACCTTAGGTTTGTCAGATTAGTGCCCGAACGATCCGTTCAACGGACCTACAAGTGGTATCAGAGCAAGATAGGCCTAATTTGAAGACATTAGACATAGAACATCTCATCTTCTACTCATTTCTTCTATTTTTAACTTTTATTGGACAATTCATGGACAAAATGGACTGATTTTCAAGTATAATACGTAAAATCCATAATAGTAAAACCCTTGAAAAGATCAGAGCTTAAAACAAACGAATTCACGCCGAAAAATTGAAAAAACCATGTTTGAAAACACATGTTCGCTCAAACTAGACATCAAGTTCGTTCGAACTTGACTAAAAAAATCATATTTTTCATCAAGTTCGCCCAAACTTGATTGATTTTTCAAGGATTTTAGCCAAGTTCGCTCGAACTTGCCTGATTTTTATCAAATTTAATCAAGTTCGCCCGAACTTGATCAAAAGTTGATTGAAATTCTCTCCAAGTTCGCCCGAACTTGGTGTGGCCAACCAAGTTCGCCCGAACTTTTCACAAACTGGCTAAGTTCGCCCGAACTTGTCATACAAGTTCGCCCACTGATACTTGCCATCATACAAGTTCGCCCGAACTTGTCAGGATGCCTAAAAAAAGGCATTGAAAAAAATTTATTGCTCGGTTTGATGAGAGGGGTGTCCACAAAAAAGTTGGGGATAGAATTTTTTTGAAATTTTAACGTCCGATACTGACTATTCAGGGACACCGTCGGAGGCCTTAGAGAGAGGCTGAGATGATGAGGTTAGAGATGGCTGAAGATGAGAGGGTAGTCATTGATACCAAAGAAATTTTGTGATCATTTGAGTTGAAGACTACTGATGGGCCTTAAAGTAAATTCCGCATTTGTTAAATACCGAAAATTCCGGATTTGAGGGGAATTTCAGTGAAAAATTGGTATGGTTAGAATTTGCAAAAATGAGGGGGAATAAAAAATTTTCATCTTATGAAGATTCTGGCATTTTTGAAATTCGTGACACTGCAACAGTATTCGGGTGGTTTCCGACTACAGATTAACCAGGAAATGCAGAGACTTGAGATTCGTTGGGATTATGTGATCACAGGAAGTTTCAGTTCATGATACAGAGTGATGCTTAAGGGTTAGAGTCCTGATCTCTGGTGAAGGAACAGTTAGCTGGATTAGCAATCGTTAATACCAGTGAGGAACTGAGGACGTTCAAAACGTTCGTAAATGATCTTAGGAATTATTGACTAGCTCCGAAGACGGATGGTTTCAAAATTACCAAGGAAACTGATGATAACCTTTGGTGGTCATTATTTTTAATCTTCAAGCAGATGAATCATTCTTCTCTTTGGACTAACCGCTGTTGGATGATGATGTTTGGTGATTAAGTGGCGCTCGTCTACCGGAGATAGCTATATATCTGACATTGTGACTGAAGAAAAAGAATGTGATTTTGATCGCGGAAGAATGTTTCTCAGAGTCGAAGTGTTACCAGATTATTTGGTTCCGATGAAGATTTGCTGATTGAAAAAGATTACCGATTTGCTGATCAGGAGTGGTTACGGAAATTGGGATTTCAGATTTTTGCAGGACATTGATTTGAAGTTTACCGGTGTGGTATTTTGAAGTTTCTATCAATTGCCGGTTGAGTTTTGAAGATCGGAAGATCGAGCATGGGAGATATGCGCTAAACTGAACGCGGATGTGGTTAAAGTTGAAATGGAGAAGCTGCATAGATGAGCTTCAAATTGGTGTCTATTCAAGATAATCTGTCGGTCAATCAAATTAGAGGAGGTTGGAAACTGTGCAACAAATATCTGAACTGGAGATTTCAGGGGGAATTAGACGTTGATAATGCAAACCCGAATCATCAATTAAGGGGGAATTTGTTGACGCGTTTCGACGACATCGGCAAACACCTTGATTGAAGTTGCAGAATATTCAAACACGGCTCACGTTTGAAGACCAAGATTCGACAGTAACGAACAAGGGGGAATCTGTTGATGCACTTTGTGTTCGTCACTTGTCGAATAGGCTAGATAGAGCGTGTGTTGAATATTGTATAGGTTAGAATCGAACACACGACCGAAATACGGAGATTTCAGTGTAAAAGGGATCAAGTTCGCCCGACCTTAACCTGTATTGGTCAAGTTCTCTCGAATTGATGTGTCTTTAGTCAGGTTCGCCCGAACTTGTCCTGTGAAGAACAAGTTCACCCGAACTTGACCATAGCACATCCGGGCGAACTTGTCTCCCTATATATATATGGGGTGTGTGTGTGTGTGTGTGTTCATTTGTCATTTAAGTTTTTGCCATCCCTACGGGGATATGCTGCCGGATTCTCTCTAGGAACTCCGGCAGCTGGACTTGTAAAGATGTATACTCTTTCGGTATGAATGAAGACTTCCACTGCATTCTACTTCTACTCCATTCTTAATAACATTCTACCGAATCGGTTTACGTTTACGCATTAACTTCCGTCTAGAACCGCCTGATCACGGACCTACAAAATCTTAAAATAATCTAGCGGTACATGTGCGTGTCGTTTGTTTACACGTTGTGGGTTGCAATGTGTGTGCCGGTTGGTACCGTATATACCTGATGTGTACAAAATGCAACATATAAATTACATCAAACAAGGCGTAAAACAACCCTTTTCCAGTACTAATGTTGGAAAAAGCACGTTCCTTTGTTCCTCTTTAATTTATAGGACCAAAAGAGCTTAAAAGAACAAAAGAAGCAAATTAGCGGCTAAAACCAACACAAAATACAAGAAGAAGAAATAACATGATATGCCCGACCCCTCGGCAACATCCAAAGAACAAAAACAAGAGAAACAGAAGACCACCACGGGGTCGTGTCCAGCCAGACAAGGGTCATGGTCAGTTAACAAGTCTTGCAGAAAATAAAAAATGCAGAAATCAAGCCACCACGGGGACGTGTCCAGCAAGCATGGGGCGTGGTTAACGCTAAGATTCGCAGAATCTTCATAGTACAACAAAGACTAGACCATGGGGTCGTGCCCAGAAGACACGGGCTCGTGTGGGACCCTCTGTTGACAACTGCATTAAATGAAAGAAGAGAATGAAGTGGCCACGAGTCGTGCCCAGTGGGCACGGGGCCGTGGTCGGGGCTCTGTTCTGACTATAAATAGGGGTGCATGGTTCCCTTCAAAGGCATCCCTTGGCAAACCACTTCTCTCTCACTTTGCCACCACTCCACCACCACTACAACACCACACCTACCACATCATCTATCTTCCATATTTAGAGTGTATAGTAGTCTCGGGATCCAAGATTGATCGTAAGAGTTCTTGTCAAACAAAGGCCATGCTTGGCTAATCTCTTACATCACTTGGTGAAGACAAATCTTTTATGTATTACTTTTGATTTTTGATCTTTCGGCTACTTTTTAATTGGGTATGTATTAATGACTTTAATAACTACTTTCTTATGTTGAAAGTGAATTTTCCTAACCATTTCTTCATGATGTCATTGATTTACTCATTCGAGTCTTTGCGGTCTATATAAAGCGCGTTAACTACTTGGAAGGGGGTTAGAAGGGTGGTTTGGTAAAGTTCTTGTCTCGTTCAGTGTATAGATCCTGCGAGGACTTGGTTCAAGCTTACTAGGACCTCCTTCAATGCCTTATGGTATTGGATGACGGCCGTGCGAATAGCTTGAACCCCTCATATGTAACCTACTATTAAAACATAAAACCGGCCTCTTGGGATTGTATCCTTGCTGACTCAAACCACTTGGCCGAGGTTAACATCATTTTCAAAAGAGGGCCTACTACTTTTCGTATTAATTACAGACTTAGTTGTCTTTCAATATTCCGGCCTCTTGGGATTGTATCCTTGCTGACTCAAACCACTTGGCCGAGAGTAACGTCACCTTCAGAAGTGGGGCTATTACTATAACTAAGATAATCTCTTAAAAAGTCCGAAAGTGAAAAAATCATCAAAGGATACATAAAAGAGGAGTCTGAACCAAGTGATTGTATATTTTCTATTTGTATTTCATTTTTATGTTTATTTTTATCTTTTAAAACTTTCATCAAAAATTTGTATCGATTAGACGTTAACGCTAAACTGGTATTAAAAGCTCTTGTGTCCTTGGACGACCTCGGTATCTTACCGACACTATGCTACGCTCGCGATGGGTGCACTTGCCCTAGTGTGTGTTTAGTGTTAGTACAATATGGTGTTTTATAAATTTAAAACTTGACTAATGCATAAACTAACTTAAAATATCAATAAAATCATAACACGCTCGACACGCACAAATACCACATACCGGTAATTAAGAGAAAGTAGTTCATTAGGACTCAAACAAACGACCAGTTAATAAACATGAAGCAAAAGCAAAGTAAACTTGATCTTATTTCATGTTTTGACAATTTGTAATGATGTGAATGAATTAAATGCATGTATGGACTCAAGAGAAAGTAGTTAGTTAGGATTCAAACAAAAGACCCGTTAATAAACATAAAGCAAAAGCAAAATAAGCTTGATCTTATTTCATGTTCTGACAACCTGTAATGATGTGAGGGAATTAAATGCATGTATGGACATATTCATTCTGAACACATACCAAGTGATTCTATCTTGTCTGTTTTTATTTCATTTTTATTTATCTTTTCATTTTTATGTTTATTTTTATCTTTTAAAACTTTTACCAAAAATTTGTATCGATTAGACGTTGACGCTAAACCGGTATTAAAAGCTCTTGTGTCCTTGGACGACCTCGGTATCTTACCGACACTATGCTACGCTCACGATGGGTGCACTTGCCCTAGTGTATGTTTATTGTTAGTACAATATCGTGTTTTATAAATTTAAAACTTGACTACTGCGTAAAACGAACTTAAAATATCAATAAAATCATAACAAGCTTGACACGCACCAATACCATATACCAGTAATCAAGAGAAAGTAGTTCATTAGGACTCAAACAAACGACCAGTTAATAAACATGAAGTAAAAGCAAAGTAAACTTGATCTTATTCCATGTTTTGACAATTTGTAATGATGTGAATGAATTAAATGCATGTATGAACTCAAGAAAAAGTAGTTAGTTAGGATTCAAACAAAAGACTAGTTAATAAACATAAAGCAAAAGCAAAATAAGCTTGATCTTATTTCATGTTCTGACAACCTGTAATGATGTGAGGGAATTAAATATATGTATGGACATATTCGCTCTGAATACATACCGACTGCGATTTCGTCAATTCCACATATACTAACAAAAAAATTGTTGATTGTATACGGGTCGTATAATGTTACACGGCCCGTATACAAGACAAAAACAGTGCGCATATATTGTGTATACGAGCGATAAAATAAACATGGTATACGACCCGTATACAATCAAAAAAGATCGTATAATATGCTATATGATCACAATCCACGATACGACCTCAAATTTCACTAAAATTCTCTCGGTTTTCTCTTGGATCGTTCTTGGATATCGTTCTTGGGCGTTCATGATGTTTTCTTATCGTTCTTTCATAACGATACGTTTCTAAGCCTTGTTCGTAGAATAGACTTTCGGATTACGAAACTTGTTAGATTATGGTATCGAATAGCGTAGATTAGCGTACGAAATTGATTGTTTGATTGAATTTGAAAAAAAAAACTGATTTTGAAAAAAAAACTGATTTGAAAAAAAAAACTGAAAATTCAAGTGTATACGGCCGTAAACATTGTATACGATCGTATACCCTTGAATTTTCAGTTTTCTTTTTTCTTTTTTTTCCTTGATTTTTTTGCGTATACGGGACGTATAATATGTTCGTATATGAAACGTATACTTACTCTGTACGGATAGTATACGGGACGTATAATACATGCGTATAAGAAACGTATACGAGCTTTGTACAGATTGTATACACCTTGTATAATACGTGAACGTTAATCTTATAATACTTACCGACCTGTGATTGTTATTGTTTACAGACGATATGGCTGAGTCATGGAGGAAGTAGTGCTCTTCGAGTTCGAGGTCGAGGTCGGGGACGTGGACGGGGACGAGGTCCGGAGGAGGAGGTTGTAGATGATTTTACAGAGATGGCGCAGTTTGTTTGTGCTATCCCCCGAGGTACGGTTGCCCACAGGTTTTTGGGTAGACAACGCGAGATAGAGCTGGATGTGCCCCGGACCATTGATATTGGTTTTTTGACCAACATTGGATCGATCGGTTGGGTCCGCAAGTTCATGCCAGCTAACTCCACGTGGGCCCGTTTATTTGAGGCATGCCGAGAGCAGGCCCACAGGGAGATTAATTAGAGTTTTTATGTACGTTTGCATTTACGGACACCTAGGGTAGCGGTTTACAACATTTTTTGATACCACCGCAGTTTCGTTTACTCTTTGCTTGGAGCCACGCCGGTTGACACTCCCCGAATTTGTTGTTGCCTCGGGTCTGTACTCACAGGAGGAGTCAGTATTTCCCGGCAAATTTGGATGCACCGACCATCATGTCCTCTGACGTGTTGTGGCCTTAGTGGCGCACTATTCTCGATCCTCGAATGTGCGAGTGTCGCGTGTGTACAACCCGTTACACTGATACCTACATTGGTGTATCGCCGTGACGAATGGGGGTCGGCATGATAGTAGGGAGTGATTCACCCAAAATGACATGTTCTTCTTGCACGACTTACTTACCGGGGGGGTGGGCAACTTTTCATACAATTGGCCACATACTCTGCCGAGTACACGTTTAAGCGTACCTCTAGCCACATTAGTTATGGCGGCTTCGTCATCTTCCGGCAAAGCACTGGCCGCACCGCTTGTCCCGTAGGTGGCTCTAGATATGACCGTCACACACCAGGTTGATCCGGTAAGTTGGGCCACAGCATGCGTGATCAAGATTGCTTGCGAGGTGCTACCAGACAAGGTTCGGGTGATTTGGTCGTATGATGAGGGTCATACCGAGTGGTACCCAAGGCAGCCACTACCGAGGTTGGCTGGCCAAGGGGCGAGGGTGATGGCGATGGTGAAGGTGACGGGGGTAAGGGAGGCGGGGGGAGAGGGAGGTGAGGGAGAGGGAGCTGGGGGAGGTTGGGTAAAAAGGGCAGTTCATGCTACGATCGGCAAAATCACAGATGGGTGTGGAGGATGTACAGGGTGATCGCCCGTTGTCACACCCCTAATTTCCACGTGTAACCCGGTGGGCCCGGTTGGGGAATATCATGACGTAAGTTGATATCATCATTACCGAACAATACAATAATACATAGCAGAAGTCTAGATAGTTACTATTACAAACGTTTGAATGTTCAAAGTTCAAAAATAATAAATACAACATTTGTAACTAGATCCACAGGCGGATCGAAATGTGAATACAAAATGAAACTTGACAGACTAAGGCCTTCTAAGCAAAGGGTTGCAATTCCTCTTAAGTTTCGCCGATCACTTCCAGCCTAATTACGTATACTTGTCACCTACGCTTAGTCTATACGTCAGTTTTCACTGGTAAATACATTTAACCGACTCATTTTGAAAACATTTAGTGTACACAATGGTACTTTGTTTTATAAATAACTTGGGATAAATAATTTCATGTTATCAGTTTTACATGCTAATAATACATTTAGAGCCCAAAAACTATGCCGGGATCATGATTAATCGACACACCACTTTAACACCTTTAATAGGTGCACCCCTATTGGGTAATATTTTATTTTAGCATCTGACGAGTGTATGCCTATACCCCGTGCTTAGGTCGTGGCCAATTGCAATTAAATGAGTCGTGGATATCCAGGACACGATCGTTTTAACCCCTAAATGTTTAATATTAAGCAATACGAATTAAAATGGATTATTTGAATTCCCGACTCATTGGTCTTTGATCCCATATCCAACCATGCGGTATTATTATACCGTATCCCAAGCCCATATAAGGGAAAAGAAGTTAAAGTATTTACCTGGCTTGCAAAAGTCTCTAGTAATAAGAAAATAAGCAAAGCACAACCGTTATCAAAATAAACTAGCTCAACGACAATCTACCGGAAGTCTCTAGTCTGGATTGGATGGTATTATTAACCGATTAGTTAGTTAGCAGGTCTTTATTTAGTCATTGACTTAGACCGGCTAACTTTAAAATAAAAATAGCGGTGACCGGAAAAGAATGTATTTTGAACCTGACAAATACTAGGACTTGTATAATATGGGTTACCATTTTACATTCTGGAATATGAGAGTATTTCGATATGGTTAAACCCGTTTTGATCAAATTACGTAAACTAGTCACGTAGGCTTAACCATACGTATATAAGCGATACCGGGTAACCGGGTGAATCCTATACAAGTTCCATATGCCATTATGTTTAAAATATGTTATTATAACAGTAGGTTATTGATATGATGGCCCGTTATGGTTTTAAAAGTAAATTATGCCTTAAAAAGGGCAATTTCGTCATTTTAAAATATAATAAACGAGCTTATATGTAAACTGATGTTATTAATATAAACATTCTGTAAAAATACTTATTTTATGATGTTATATCAATAGGGCATCAATTATATGCATGGTTTATAGTTTAAGACCAAACTATGCCCCGAAAGGGTAATTTGGTCATTTCACATTACATATAATTGACAACTGATTTGGGAATCTGAGTTTGGGACATGTACCTACTGTTAATAATTTGAAAATATGTTTTGAAATCAGTAAGTATCAAGTCTCAATACTTCAATATGGTTTTAAACCACATTATGCGCCAAAACGGCGAGACGCTAAATGACGATTTAAACGGTATTTAGGTAAAACTGTTGTTTAGATCAGGTTTGTATAACCAAACATATTATTATCAGTAAGCATAAGGTTTTGGTTTATAAAAATGTTTTAAACTCATTTTAAGTGCTGAAAGGGCGGTATCGTCATTTAAGGACATAATGTGTAAACTAGAGATTAAACTCAGTTTGCAACCTGAATGAATACCCCAAATAAACTTAATAATGATATTACATCAGTAGGAATAGATTTTTGATGTCAAAATTATGTTTAAACCATTTTATGTGTAAAAATGGCGTTTTAGGCATATTTAACGGATACTTGCATAATGACTCGGATTTCTACATGACTATGTCCCATAACTCCAGAGGGTTATAGTACATTATAACATGGTCATAATGTAACTTAGGGACAGTAGGTAATGTTGCTAAATCGGGTCAGAACTGAAAGTCAAAGCAGAAGTCAAACTTTGCGACTTTCGGTTGCGAACCGACCTTGGACCTGAAATTGACGAGCCGAACATGTTCCTACATGTTATGATTATTACCAAGTTATTAGAGTGTTAAAACAGGTTTTATAACATCTACATTGCTAATTAAGATTTTATTTCAAAACTGACCCGTTTGACTTTTTATTAACATAACTTTGACCCGTCAATTAACCAAGCAAACATGGTAATCAAGAGGTGCCCTCTTGAGGGATTAACATCTATCTTATTACGATCATGTAGCCATGTTCGTTACGAACATTGACTGGACCATAATGGTCTTAGCACAAAGTCAAAGCGTTTTTACGTCAACGCTTTGACATTGGCTTAAAGCCTACTAAAAAGGAAAGAACTGAGTTGGAACACTTACTAGTGAACCAAAGAAGGACTTAGAACTCATGGGAATGCTCCAAGATATGCAGGAGCTTTCCAAGTGAGCAAGAGAGGTGAAAGAGATGAATGAGCAAGTTGTGATGAGGTTTGAGGTGCTATTTATAGCCAAGGATGAAGCATGGGATCACTCCAGGTGTTAGGAGCTGGTCTAGGACGAGTACAAGTGGCTAGGGTCGTGGCACTAGTAGGAAGGTGGCAATGGCGAGCAAGGTGGCAGGCATAGCAGGCTGCCATGTTTCTGTTGCTGGCACCCCCTTACGGACCGTAAGGGTTATGTCTTATGGTCCGTAAGGACCTCTGGCGCCCACAGATTTGGACTGGTTACGGACCGTAACCGTAAAGGCTTGCGGTCCGTAACCGCCTTACTGAAACCAAGGTTTTATTTAACCTTACGGTCCGTAACCCGGAGTGGTTACGGTCCGTAAGGACCTCCAGACTATTGAAGTTTGACATTTTCACCACTTAGGTCCCCCGACTTTCCTCGATGCTCGTTCAGAGTTATTAAAATAACATGACGGCGTCGTTGGTCCCTCTCGGCTACATGTGGACAACCAAGAATTTCCGGGACACGTGTCGGATTTTTATTTGACGAAATTTTCAAGGTGTCGTGAGAACTCGTGTGATGCCTCCACCGGGGGTGGAGGAGTGACTTGCTCAGATCGAGTCGGATGTAGCTGATGTACGGGTGGACGTATCCTGTATATAGAGCTATGTACAGTGGGGATAGTCGAGTCGATTATTGTCATGCGTTCTTGCCGTAGCTGCTTATTGTATTTTGGTTTAAATGTTTTACATTTGAAAAATTGTAAATATTTATTTTTTGTTGTTTTAGATGTAAAACGTTGTAAATATTAATCTTATGTTTTCATTTAAACGTGTTTGTTTAATAATTGTTATCGTATTGTTTATCATATTCACATATTTGTTTAATAAATTGGAAAAAATAATAATGATTATATACGGGCCATATAACATTATATGGCCCGTATACAGTTGCTAAAAACCCAAAAAAATTGATAAAACCTCACAAAAATACACATTAGGTCATATAACATTATATTGCTCGTATACAATTGTATACGGCTCGTATAATTTTATACGACCCGTATACATGTAAAAAAAACATTACAGTGCATTTATTTCTTTACAACAATATTTTATACGGGTCGTATAAGATTATATGGACTGTATACACCTAGGGATGCGAAAATAAAAAAATAGGGGGATGAGAATAGTAATTGGGTAATAATAATAATAATATTTATTATTATTATTTTATTATTATTGAAAGTGGTTTTTATTTTATGTATTTGAAGACAGAAGCACAGAATAATTGAAGCTAAACAAATTTAAATTAATTGAAAGCAATAAAATATATTAAATATGGTAAATGCGGAATATTCTAACGGCGGAATCTTGTTAATAAACGTCCACCGAATCCCAGGGAGACCATGGGCATGACAGATTTAAATGGGATACTTAAACAACCGATCATAGCACGACACGTGTCGTTTACCAATACGCACGCCAGACGGCACGTTACAAACTTTCACGCCCGCCGTGTTTTCCGTGCCTAACAATCTTTAATTTTATGATGAACTTTATAAACGTTGACGCACTATAAGTTTATTGATAAGTTATTACATTTAATCGTTTTCTTTACCAATGAACTTCTGGTAGCTTTCCGTCCCGTAACATTTCAAAGTGAAGGTCATAAGCGGTTCACGGGATAATCATGATAGTTTTTAAAGTTTATGATGGGCTAGGGACAATTTAAAATTTTCCAACAAATAGGTTAAGGCGTTGAGTGAGATTAAGTGTTAGTGCATATGTCTGTTGCCTACGTCATTATATATCGAGTCTGAGTGATTAGAGCTTAATCTGTTAGAAACGAGGCGTATTTAAGTGAGTTAGAGGTCAAATTCGTCCGAACTCACTTCCTCACCAGCGAACTTGTAAACCTATATAAAGGTGCCTTGGGATTTCATTTGTAACAATCAGAGATTTTGTCACGACAGAGGCGAAACTCTGTCCAAGTGTTTCCCGGATCTGTAACGTCTATACATTAATGAAACGGTGTTAATCAGTAACAATCTTGTCTACACTGTCCCCTATGCTAACGGATTCCGCACGTTTACATTAGGTTAGCCAAATTAGGACCAGAAAGATCCGTACAACGGACCTACAAGTGGTATCAGAGCAGGATTGGCCTAATTTGAAGACATTGGACATAGAACATCTCATCTTCTACTCTATTCTTCTATTTTTAACTTTTCTTGGACAATTCACGGACAAAATGGACTAATTTTCAAGTATAATACGTAAAATCCATAATAGATAAACCCTTGAAAAGATCAGAGCTTAAAACAAACGAATTCATGTCAAAAATTGCAAAAAACCATGTCAAATAACTCATGTTCGCTCGAACTTAACATCAAGTTCGCTCGAACTTGACTGAAAAATTCACATTTTTCATCAAGTTCGCCGGAACTTGATTGATTTTTCAAGGATTTTACCCAAGTTCGCTCGAACTTGCCTGATTTTTATCAAATTTAATCAAGTTCGCCCGAACTTGATCAAAATTTGATTGAAATTCTCTTCAAGTTCGCCCGAACTTGCTGATTCCTTTGGATTTTCTGTCAAGTTCGCTCGAACTTATATTCAGAGTGAAACAAGTTCGCTCGAACTTGTTAAATAGCTGAGTTTCACACCCTGGGACAAGTTCGACCGAACTTATCTAAGGTTTCTCAAAAATAAAAGAAAAAGGAAAAAAAATGCATGAAAATCCAGAAAAACGTCTCGGACATTATATATCGTTAGATTCGTATCGACGAGACGAGTTTAAAGGTCTAATATGATAAAAATAGTTTTCTGAAAATTTTTAAACGTTTTTAGCGAACCGATTTTCGATTAAGAAGTCAAATTTTACTAAATTGTCTGTTTGCTAATCATATTTCAAGTGTTTTTGAACCACATATTAGTTTGGAAAACTAGTTGGGGTCTGTGAAACCGCCAATGTTGATGAGATTAGAAGAGTGTGAAGCCTGGAAAGAAAAATTTGTGAACTGGGTCCAAGCTATGCATTTCCGCAGTTGGGTCGCGATTGAGACAGGTTATGTCGTTCCTTGAGATGAGAATCAGAAAATTCTGAGAAGTGCAAATATTCTACTCAACAGAAAGATGATTATTTTGCTGAAAAGAAAATTATTAATCTTATCCAGCAATCGGTTAAGGAAGACATCCTGATAATTTTACCATAATACAAGACTGCTAAAGAATTATGGACATCTCTAAAGAATAAGTTTCAAGAGAGTATAGTGGTTAAGAATTGTGAAGCTCTAGTTTCAAGTATATCCACAAATGAGTCTTCAAGTTCTAAACCATCTACCTGGTCTATGATGTAGACAATTATCAGGCAGATAATGCCATACTCTTGAATGAGATTGAGAGTTTGACATTAGAAAATAGAAAATTAAAAGAAAATGAAAAGAATTTTGAAACAAAATAAAAAATTTAGAAAATGAAAAATTACAAATGGTAGTAGATTTCAAAATGAAATAAAAATGTTTAAAAATAAAAAAATTGTTTTTGAAATATAAATATAGAAAATCAAAAAGCAATAAATTCTCATATTGAGAAAATTGCTCAACTTGAAAAAGAAGTTGAGGCTGTTAAAAATAAAGCTGTTATTCAGAAAAATTATTGAAAGGTTTGTGACCTCCTCATTAAAGTTAGATCATACATGTCCAAAACCGATCAATGATAATAAAAATGAAATTTCAATAAGTAACATTGTTACAAATTATGACGATGTCATAATTGAGAATTGTGATGATGACACAGATGATGAAAAAGCTAAAAATGATAAAAATGAAAAATATTTAAAACTAAAAGAAAATTTTCAAGAAACTGTTCTACAATCTACTGAAAAAGGTGAATGCTCAACGCAAAAACCTTCTAAGCAGAATGAAGAACAAAAACAAAGTTTTAAAAGTTTTCAAAACAAAAATAAAATATAGTCGGGAAAATCATTCAATCATTATAAAAATTCAAAAAAAAATTGAAAAACAAAACTTACAAAAATTTGAAAATAAGTGGTGCAGGTCGGACCACAGTGCTTCAACGTCAAATCAAAGGTACAGAAAAAGAAGGAAAGAGGGCTATCACACGTCAAATCAATGTTATGATTTGGGTTTATGGTTTGATAGAAAAGATTGATATGAAAACATGAAGTGGCATAAATGTGGAGTAACTGGACACATTGCTAGTAAATGTTTACAAATTAAACCTAATCCTGCTCATATTGATAACAAAATTTCTGGAATACCAACTCAGGCTTTGAAACAACGTGCAGAAACTACAAACAAGATGAAACCAGTTATTACTAAGTTTTCAAATTTTGAAACTGGTGAATCCTCGAACAGTAATGAACAAAAAGTTTCTACATTGTATTTCAAGAAAACTTTAACGAAAAATCAATCATGGTTGGTAAAAGAAAAAGAAGTTACACAATCAGTGAAAACTGAAAGGTTAGAGGACTTTCCGAAACTTGCGAAAGTCCAAAATAAACCTGGTTGTGTAAAGAAAATCAAAATTAAGGTTGAAGAAACAACGTCGAAGACTGCAAAGGCTTGGGTGTCACTATTCAACTAATTGTTTGAATTTTTGTGCAGGGACTTCTGAGATGAAAGCAATCTACTGAGAATGGAGTTCAGTAGCACATATTAAAGACGGGCCGGGTTATCAAGTTCTATATAAAGGCCTTATTACATTTCAAATAACGTTTACTTTACAATGTTTGAAAAATTTTTGGAGAAAATTTTTCGAAAACATGTTTTAATAACATTTACTTGAAAATTTTACAAATTTTTGAAGAAAATTTGAAAAGTTTCACAGAACCCTCACTGTTAAATAGACAAAACCCAGGGGTATAAATTGTTATAAACACAAAGGTGTCAAGGTTTTTGTCATCATGAGGGGGTGAGGATTTTAAAAAAATTGTGAAGCAGTAATGGATGGAGAATTGAAGTGATTCTCATCGGTTGGTCAATGTTTTCTTATAAATAAAAAATTCCAAAAATATTTTTAAATTTTAGGGGGAGAAAAAATTTTCAGAAAATCTAAAAATATATTAAATGCAAAAAGTACAAAAAACATTGAAAAGGGCAAAAAGAGTTTTGTGGATAAAAGGATAAAAGGAAATGATAGTACATCAGTGGACTATCACAGTATGCTAAGGATTTGTAAAGTTTAAAAATTAATAAACGAGTCTTACTGTGGATGTGTCGATAGGCTTTACACGTTCAGTAGATTGTTTCTGGGATATAAACTAAATTTTACAACTGCTTAATCTTGTGGATTAACATATCTTGGATATATGGACTTAGTACTCCAAAATTTCGTTTGAGAGATTGCCGGATTCTGAGATACGAGGTCTTTATAGATAGTTGATATCTGGGGTATTATACAAGTTCTTCTGATTTTGCGGAAGCAATGGCCTAGAACTTCTATAATACTTTCACAATACCCCTAAACTGCGTGCAAACTTGAAAAGTATCGAAAGATCTAATCATTTGCAGTACTGAAAAGATTCCTTAAATGGAACACACCTTAAAGTCGAGCCTTCATCTCTTTGTCTGTACGGTAGTACTAACCTGAGCTCTCAAGGTCTCGCACTAACCCAGATACAGATATCAATTACACTATATTCACCTGTAAGATGAAATCTAGGGAATCTTGATACAGGAGTATATTCAAGAAGTGGGAACCGCAGTTAAGTCAAGTTTCTTAATTCTACATTACGTATCTTGGAACAATTGAGAAATGTGCTGAAGTTTAAGAGGACAAACATATCGACAATCTAGGTAAATTTGTTTAAAACTTAGTGTCATGAAAAGGTCAATGGTACTAGTGATATGTCTCAAAAGCTGATATGATCCTTTAACACAAACTCAACAAAAATAAATATATTTGTAAATATGTTTGTACATACTTAGCGTTTGATATTCATTTCATAAAAAACAAAAAGATTATATTATCTTTTAGTTTCGACCACTGATGATGAAAAGCTGATTTTCAAAGTCTAGAGTTGCTAAACAAAATTTAAAAACCTTTTGAAAATTGATCTGAAAAGTTTAAAAGTTCCTTAAGTTGAAACTTACATTTGAATAAATGTGTCAGTTTTGTGTCAAAACGTTTGATCAAGATCATTAAGTTGAACTTGATATAAATCAGATATTCAAAGTCATTAATTTGGACTTGAATAACTGAGAGGGTTTAAAAACTGATAGAAGATTAAAATTTGAAATGTTGATGGTTAGAAATTTCAAAGTTTGAATCGGAAATGTTTATTTGAACGTTTGAGGAACTTTGAAAAGGAAGTAGATGTTAAGGCGGAGCTAGATAAAACTCGTTGATTGAAGATACCAGAAAGCTCAAAGCAAGGGGGAGCATGGTGATTAAAGTTTTATCAAGACAAGCTCAAGAGACAAGAGAAAAATTGAAGATCAAAGATGTTAAAATTATTCAAGACTAAAGATCAAGAGAATGATAAAGACTCAAGAGTTTATTTGAAGACAAATGTCTACGAGAGAAAATGACTACGACAACATCCAAGGGGGAGTCTGTTAGTGCATATGTCTGTTGCCTACGTTATTATATATCGAGTCTGAGTGATTAGAGCTTAATCTGTTAGAAACGAGGCGTATTTAAGTGAGTTAGAGGTCAAGTTCGCTGGTCATGGTGATGATGATGTCAAGTTCGGCCGAACTTGACTAGGTCAAGTTCACCCGAACTCACTTCCTCACCAGCGAACTTGTAAACCTATATAAAGGTGTCTTGGGATTTCATTTGTAACAATCAAAGATTTTGTCACGACATAGGTGAAGCTCTGTTCAAGTGTTTCCAGGATCTGTAACGTCTATACATTAATGAAACGGTGTTAATCAGTAACAATCTTGTCTACAATGTCGCCTATGCTAACGGATTCCGCACATTTACATTAGGTTAGCCAAATTAGGACCAGAAAGATCCGTACAACGGTCCTACATTAAGGCTTTGAAATATCTTTGGTATTTGATTATAGATGGAAAAATAGGGCGATCTCATGGGAATAGTGGAGTAGTTTTGTAAATATGTAATGTTTTGGTTGTATTGTTGACCCGTTTTGGGCGGTAGTTTTCGCTAATGAAGTATATGTTTCAAAAAAAATGTTTTAATATCATCTAGAGCAAAAATGTTATGGGTTAGGTAAGTGTTTTACCACAGGGACCTTCGAGCATCTCTGAAATGATGACGGGCCTGACCACTAGCGTCCTCTGTGCTCACGAGCGTGAGTAGACTTTTGGCATTATGTTTACCTGGATGATTGGATCTTTGTTAATCGTTAAATATATTTGTTAACAGAGCCATTAATCACTTATATTCGAAAAACTTATAGATCTTCTGCATGGGTCATACGACTTTGCTTGTCTTCATCAGATAAGGTTGTTAATACGAAGGTAAAAAATTCACTGGGTCGCCTGGGAAAACGTTATGATCACTAAAGATGATGGGGGCTAGGAATTAGCAAACTTAAAGACATAAACGTGGCTCTGCTTACGAAGTGGTGTTGGCGGTACAAGTCAAAGGATAGTAATTTGTGGCGTACGGTCGACGAGGCTATTCACCGCAGCAATCGGAACTGGGACTTTCTTCCGTCCAGGAAGATGATTGGAAGCGCTTGGAACAACATTGTGAAGGTCATAGCTACAACAATGGTGAATGATACGCCGATGAGAAGCTTCTTTAAAGGTATTCCGGGAAAAGGAGATAACATATCTTTCTGGCTGGACCCATGGGTGAGGATTGAACCTCCCAAAGAGATCTTTCCTAGGCTATTTCAACTTGATAAAAACAGAAGATGTAAAATCGGAGATCGGGTTAATAATAGAGCAGCTTTGAAGAAATTCAGCTGGCGATGTAAAAGAAGACTGACTTCTGGGCCTAAGATCGACGAGTTGGGTCAGTTACAGGATATGCTGGATTCGGTTGATTTGAATAACATGAAAGACAGATGGACTTGGCTTGGTGAGGAGTCGGGAGAGTTTAGTGTGTGTTTCGTTAAAAAACTCTTTGCGAAAGACCGTGATACGTCAGCCAGGTATGTTTTTAAATGGTGCAGATGGATTCCCTCGAAGTGTAACATTTTTGCGTGGCGGGCATCATTGTGTCGTATCCCGACTGTGGACGCTCTTCGAAGACGGAACATTATTATTGAAGATTCCAGATGCGGGTTTTGTAATGAAGGCGAAGATACCGTCGACCATCTGTTCACGACGTGTATCTCGGCGAATGTGGTGTGGCAGTATATTAGTAACTGGTGTAAGGTTCCTCAAATCTTCGCCTTTTCTTTGCAAGACCTTTTGGGGCTGTATGAGACCACATGATTAAAGGAACCGGAGAAGACTATGTTCCAAGGTATATCGATTATCACCTGTTGGAGTCTTTGGAAGGCGAGAAACGATGCTAGATTTTCCGATAAACCATTCAGAATTGATAACGTTATTAGTGAGGTGAATGCTATTGGGTATCTCTGGGCTAGAAATAGATCGAAGTTCAAAAACTTGTCGTGAGAAAACTGGTGTTAAACTTGTAATTATGTAGTTTTGGTGTTGTTTTTGGCCGCCCGGTTTTCAGGTGGATGGTGTTTCAATGAAGTTCTCGTTTAAAAAAAAGGTAAAATGAGCAAAATGCCTTTACTAACATAGATATAACAATAAAAGGGTATGTGGACTAATTAGTTAACGCATGAAATTTCGAATACTCTAAAATAGTTAATATTGAATTATTGTGTTAGATTTATGCGATTTGTTATCTCTCAAAATAGATCGAGTCTGAATCTAAATGACAAATTAACTGAACATTTTAAATGATAAAATATCTAAGTACAAGGGCTCTAGCTAAGATCAAGACTAAGATTAGTTGTTTTGTTTGTTTTGTAACTGATGACAGCCACTTGCGACACTTGAGTGTTGCTAAAGAACTTGTTTTTACGTATGCACCTTTAATTGTTGCCGAGGTCATTGTCACCAATGCAATTGTCATTAGAACTGAGTGTTATTAAGGGTAATGGTGACACTCACGATGACACTTGATGATGTCTAAAAATACTTGCCATTTTACATACAATTTAACATTTTGGTCGATTTCACTCTCAGTTGTGTTTTAGAGAATTGTTTATATCGGTTGTTACTATAGCAAGTCAAGAGCATTTTTATACATATTTTGGACGATTAATCAATAGAATTAATGTTGGTTTAGATGTGTTATTGAGAGTTACTCTTTAGTTCATCACGTATACCATACATTTCGGGTTCAAACATCTAATTGATGTTTTGAATCTGAATCTAAGTTATAAACATCACTAGACTATAGATTCGAGTTTTGGGGACTATCACAAAATGGCGTTATGTTAATTTCGCATCACTTACAATCCAATACAATTAAATAACACTAATTATTTTATGGTTCGAAATTTCATATATTACCACTAAATTTAGATAAATACTACATGTTTTATTTTATTTTTTATATTTATAAATAGTAAGAGCATTTTGTTCATTTCATCTAGACTTTACAATAATTTAATAGAATTTAGTGTTTGACACCAAATTCATTACAATGTTGAAACTACATACCTAAACTTGTTATTTTTAAACCGTAGTACCCAAATATGTTACTTAGGTCAAACCACAAGGACCACCTATGTAATTAACGCTAAAATAAAAAAGTTATAATATATCTATTTAGTTTTATTCATATTACTAGATTAGGTTATAGACCCGCATATTACACGAGTTTATACAATATAACCATATAATTATATAATCTTAAGAAAACTTTATATAACTAACGACGTATGTTAATTAGAAACCAAACTTTATATAAACGAATTTTTATTACCATATAATAGTTCACACAACTAATTTGGATTTATCACAAAAACTGGCCCATGTTAATTATTCATTATTTAAGTTGTTATTTTTCTCTTTATTGGTAAAAGCTAATTTTATTGGTATGATATAAATAAATTTGTTATTCTTAATAATATTTTTTATCTGAATTTAATTACCAAACAGTTATTGTAAAGTTATGATCAAAGTTAAAGGTTTATATATATAATGAATAGAATCTTTTCATTATTAAAGGTCAATTTACTATGTCACAAATTGGTAAAAATGAAATTAATAATATTAAAATATGTTTTAAGTTACTCCTTTCTACTTTATAAAACATTTTTTTATTTAGGGTTACGAAAGGATTTTGACAACAAAAAAATGGTGTGCTTAAATATGCCAGTGATACGTCTCCAACTTTGTATTCATTTATTAGGTAGTAAAGTACACACAAATATATATATATATATATATATTTGTGTGTGTGTTTTGTGCTTGTAACAATGTCGGAGGGTATAAGCTAATCACGGGTGCACACGGGATTATAATAGTAGGCGCATGAAAACCATAGCAGGTCCTACAGTGTGTTCCTATCATGTTACCAAACTTTCATAAAACGTGCCATGTGAAATTCGGTGTTATTCGGACCTTAGTAAATACGATCATCTAACAACAACTTTGATGCCTCACAATCCTTTCCTTGGTTATACCTAAACTCACTTTGAAACGCTTAATACTCAGTTTGTCTATAACCAAAATCCCATACCCAAAATCGTTAGCCGTAATGGCTAAAACTATCAATAACATCCCTCAATGCTTCATGTTCGCATTCCATCTGGTACCCTTACTATTTTACCCCTCGCCTTTAGCTACCAAACCGTTCACTCACTCCTATGCCAAATTATTTCCCAACTATTTACTCAACGTTCAGTCTAAATCTTATGTATAGTAATTCAGCCTAAACGTCCAATCTATTTTCCTAGACATCCTCACAAGCTCAACTTAGCCCAAAATATTTTTGGAACTATCTTTCATCCTTCACCAACTAGTCGGCCCATTTACCCGTCAAAACCTTTTGACAACCATAAAATTTTCATCATCCCATTCTCTCACCAATAACACTTTTTGTACAAATTTGATTTTACTAATACGCCTTCAAACCTATAACACTTTACTTACAAACTACGGTGCAGGCTGCCAATTACATCAGATTACATCTTTATTTATATTAAAACTTTCACTCTTTAAGTCGTATTTTTTTAAAAACACTCCTTTCACCGAGTTATCCAAATTCGGTCAACTTCGCATCGCCTATATACACACATACACATTTTATTTATTTTTACACTAATTTACGGTCGGTGTCCCAATCCGCTTAGTCAAACGAGTTGCTTTTACAAACCTATCCTTTATCACTCAAAATTATCTACGTATGCCAATAAACCATAAACTACCATTTAACAAAAACTTTTGAACCATATTTTTTTAACACGCTTATACATTAACGCCGCATAGACATACTTCAAATTTTCAACGTTGGCCAAACATTTTAACCGGTTATCACTCGTATCGACCCACCAAAATACCATCTTATCCAACTCTTCCTCTTGAATAAATTTCGGGATGAAATATCCTAAATTAGGGGAGACTGTAACGCTTCGCATTTTCTGTACTTTCTATATTTAGAAAGTTGTATTCGCATTTCTATTTTTAGAAACTTGTAATCTTGTCGTATTTGTGGTTCATTTCCAATCTTGTAATCCGAGGCTTTGATCATAATGGAAATTCATTTTATACATATACGTGTTACCTTTCATATTTGTTTTATATACGCAATCAATATTTAAATACGTGTTATACGAAAAACCGAGACTTCAAATACATTTTGGATACCTAAAAACAAGCTAAAAAACAAAAACTGACATTAGATGAACTAGTTACAAAGTGCAAGGACTAAAAGTTGTTGAGTGTGTGTTGAATATTGTATAGGTTAGAATCGAACACACGACCAAAATACGGAGTTTTCAGTGTAAAAGGGAACAAGTTCGCTCGAACTTGACCTGTCGAGGTCAAGTTCACTCGAATTTGACCTGTGGAGGTCAAGTTCGCTCATGATGGTGATGTTGATGTCAAGTTTGGCCGAACTTGACTAGGTCAAGTTCGCCCGAACTTAGATGCTTACCAGCGAACTTCTCATCCTATAAATAGGTGGTGTGTGTTCATTTGTCATTTGAGTTTTTGCCATCCCTACGGGGAGGTGCTGCCGGATTCTCTCCAGGAACTCCGGCAGCTGGACTTATAAAGATGTATACTCTTTTGGTATGAATGAAGACTTCCGCTGCATTCTACTTCTACTCCGTTCTTAATAACATTCTACCGAATCGATTTACGTTCACGCATTAACTTCCGTCTAGAACTGCCTGATCACGGACCTTCAAAAGTGAGCAAGACTAAAAGCTTTTCCACCCCCTTCCTTCTCCAATCACCTTCCACTTTTTTAAGACAATCATATTTTACCTTCTCCACCTCCTTTCTCCTCCAATCACGTTTCACCTTCATTAACACCCAAACCCTAATCCCCAGTTATAAATACAAGCCTCCACCACCACCTAAACATTTTCCACACACAAATCTTCTCTCAAACTCCCAAATTCTCTCAAGTCTTCCAAGTAAGGAAGAAAAATCAAAGTGTTCTAAGTGAGTTTTCACTCACTTTTCTTCATCTTTCTTCTTCATTTCTTCTTTCAAACTACTTGGGCAACCTCTAGGAAAGTTTCCAAAAGTTTGCCTTGGCAAACTAAGGTGGAACCTTACCATATTTGAGGTCCAAAGTAGCATAAAATTCTACTCTAATTTATCTTTTTATTTCTTATATATAATGCTTAAAACTTAGTGGAATCTTGTACCCACTTTACTCCCAACTAAGCTTATAGTTGTGGGTTTGTGTTGTGGTTGATTTCCATCAAGAAAGAAGCTTAAAACCTTCTTTAAATTCTAACCATATATGTTCTAAGTGATTAAAAACCATCCAACTTCAACCTTCCATGTTGAAAGGCTTGTGCATGAGTTATGTGTGAACCTTGGGAGCTTTGGCTATCCGAATTAGTTCCACAAAATTTCACATGTTCACAATTTTTTTACTAATGACATCAAGTAGCTTCCAAGAATCAAAGTAATATAACCCCGCCTCGCCTCCAACATTTGCCATGTTGGGTATGACACGCCTAGGTTATCCTTACTTGGCTACTTGACAAACTAGTTAGCTATATTTTTTATTTTTCTATTTTTTATTCATGAACAACCGGTTTATCAACTATGTTAATAAACTTGTGCTTTGGTGAATCATACAAAGAGGTTAATCTTACCTCCATGCTTGACTTATATGATTTATTTGATTATACATGATGGACTATACTATACTATACTATATAATATATAACATATATTTAACCGGATTCTTGATACTAACCTGTTGATCCCAAATAACAATGCTCTTTTAACTTAATATGGCAAGTGATTTCAACAAATATGAAAATAGTGTGCGGAAATAGAAATCAAACTTTCAAAAAACACAACTACAACATTTTTCAAGTTTTTATCACTTTGAACAAAATGGTTTACAAGGTCATTATGAGGTTATTGACTAGTACAAACGAATACTTTGATAATTCTATTGTGAAGGGTAATGGAGTTTTGTTGTATGTATGAAATGCTTGGCTTAACTCATTATCCTTCAGTGGTTTACTCTCTATTTATAGAGAGTCTTCGGTATGAATAAACATTTGTTTTTTATGCACTTGCCCTGCATAAAGTAGACTTTTGGCATATTCATTGAATCTATTGAGGTCAACTTGCTACTTTACCAAAATGGCAGGGCCTTATCTTTCAGACAAGTTGGTTCATTATTCTGATAACCAACCCCATCAGAAAATCAGTTGAATAGATCATCAGAAATTCTGATGATAAGAATTTACCAGATCCTGATGATATTTATCATCAGATCCACCAGATTGGTCTCTTCTAATCGTCTTCTGATACTTGTGATCCGCTTCTGATGAATGTTGAGGATGTATTTCTTTACTTCTTTTGTCCGGATTGTTTTGTATCTTCTTTCTGTTTGACCTTCATGCCTTTATCTTCAGTATATGATCAGATAGATCACATTTTTCTTCAATACTTAAAAAGATTTCCTAACAATTTCCCCTTAAGTATTGTAAGAAAAATAACAACTCATAACAAAGAACATACTTAAACACTTCAAAACATCAAACTTCAAATTGTAGACACAGACATTGTTTTAAAAAAAATAACAGAAATAAATTGTCTTTAGGAATCTTCAGGTTACTTTTGTAGAGATCTCCTCCCTTCAGCTTTTTTTGTGGCTGACCAACTTGTGGCATACTTTGAACATGTCTTTATACCATCCTCCTGCAGCGATCCATTCATTGATGATATCTTCAATTTCTTTCCTCACCTTCTCTTTGTTTCGTCCTCTTGCCTTGAGTTGTTCTTGTTTCTTGTTCATGCAGTCTTTGATGTAGTTGAGGGTCTAGTTTGAGTACCTGCATATTTCATCAACTCTGAACAGAGCCTTTTTCTCCTCAAGATCCCTGAAAACAACAGACAATTCAGGTTTTTCAAAGATAACCCGTGTTCTGGCTTCTTGTTCAAGTTCAACTGGGATGGATGTATCAGGAGGAGGTATTTGCACTTTCTTGTTTGTCATATAATCAAAGGTGATACATAGATCAAAGTCTTCTAGGGTTGCCCTTGTGAACAATTCTTTCCTGCTTTTGTCAATCTGTGAAGAGCCCTCTGATGACCTTTATATTTCCAACTTCTTGATCATAAATTTGTTTCATCCTCATTATGTCCAAAGGATGAAGCTCATCTGCCAGATCAGCATCCACAATTGTAGTTTCACTGCCATCTTCTTTGATCAAAGTGTACTTGTTCTGCTCATGAACTCCCACTAGTTTGCATGCAGTAGCCTGGGTTTCCACCTTGAGCACTCTTACCACTGGATTTGGAAGAGGTTTGTGAAGGTTGGCTTCTCCTCTTTTCAGTTTTTCTTCTCTCACCATTCTGCTCATAGGGCTAATAGGTCTTTCCAGCATGTCTTCTTCATCATTCTAGTAGAATTCTTTCAGATGGTATTCAGGAAACATCATGCTATCTTGATCAACCTCTTGAACCAAGTATTCCTTCTCCTTTCCTTTAGAATCCATTCTAGTCACAACTTTTGGCCTTTTTGAAGAAGTGGCTAAGTCTTGCCATTTTCTATTCTCTGATTGGTTCAGTTGTTCACTAAAAGTTGTTTCTCCAGATGAGGTTCTTTTTGGTTGTTCTTATTGTATACCTCTTGGACAAGCACTAATCAGGTTGGAGATTATAGCAGGAGTGGCTTCAAGTTTTCTCATCATCTCAGACTTTGGCATTGCTGGAGGAGGACCCATTGATATAGGCCCTATTGGCTGAGATGAGTAGTTGGGTTTGCTTGTGCTGGCTGGATGCTTTCTGGTTCTTTCTATTGCGAGGCTTCTTTGGGAATGTGAGTTCTTAGCTCGTGGCACACATGCTGCTGTTGTTAAAGGTAGGCCTGCAAACAAACCAAACGTTCATGAACTGTTCGTGAACTTGTTCGGCGGGAAGTTTGTTTATGTTCGTTTATTTAATAAATGAATGAACACGAACAAAAAATTGTGTTCATTTAGTTAAATGAACGAACATGAACACACCTTGTGTTCGTTCTTTTATGTTCGTGGATGTTTGTTTATGTTCGTTCATTTATGTTCGTAAACATTCGTTTATGTCATTTACGTTCATGAACATTCATTGTAGGTCCGTTGTACGGGTCGTTGGGGCACTAATCTGACAAACCTAAGGTAAACGTGCGGAATCTGTTTGCATAGGCTACAGTGGATACACTCATTTGTTTCTATTTAATCACCGTTTCATTAATATTCAACGTTACAGATCCTGGAACACTTGGACAGAGCTTCGCCTCTGTCGTGACAAAATCTCTGATAAGTTACAAATGAAATGTCAAGACTCCTATTTATAGAAGTGCAAGTTCGCTTGGGGAGTGCAAGCTCGGGCGAACTTGCTTAGTCAAGTTCGGCCGAACTTGACTACAACATATACATTTCAAGCGAACTTGACCCTTTACATACATAAACTTCGACATTTCGCTCCTAAATACTAACTCGATATTATACGATGACGTAGGCAACATACATATGCATCAACAGACTCCCCCTTGGATGTTGCCGTAGTCATCATTCTTCAAATAAGTTCATGAGTCTTAAATGTTCTCTTGATCTTTATTTCTTGAATAACTTTATCATCCATGCTCCCCCTTACTTTAAGCTTTCTTGTATCTTCAATCAGCATGTTTATCTAGCTCCCCCTCAAATGATGCTCCGAATCTCTAAGATTTGACGATTAAGAACAATCACACGTATCCACACACAAACAATTTCTTAACAGTCTCATTGGTCCGGCTCACATTCAACGTTATTAGGTTTCCATGGAAGATATGAGATAAATCTTTTTGAATTTTTAATATTGAATGCAGAAATGTAAACATACTAAAATGTAATATTTACAGTTTGTATTTTTGTGAGAAAACGTGCTAGAGGATCATATCAGTTTTTGAGACATATCACTAGTACCGTTGACCTTTTAATGACTTTAAGTTTTAAACTTGTTTACCTAGATTGTCGATATGTATGTCCACTTAAACTTTAACACATTTCTCAATTGTTCCAAGATATGTTAGTTAGAATTATGAAACTTGACTTAACTGCGGTTCTCACTTCTTGAATATACTCCTGTATCAAGATTCCCTAGATTTCATCTTACAGGTGAATATAGCGTAATTGATATATGTATCTGGGTTGTGCGAGACCTTGAGAGCTCAGGTTAGTACTACCGTACAGACAAAGAGATGAAGGCTCGCCTTTGAGGTGTGTTCCAATTAAGGAATCTTTTAAGCACTGCAATTAGTTAGATCTTTCGATACTTTTCAAGTTTGCATGCAGTTTGGGATTTTTAGCATAAAGTATTATAGAAGTTCTAGGATATTGCTTTCGCAAAATCAGAAGAACTTGTATAATACCCAAGATATCAACTATCTATAAAGACCTCGTATATCAGAATCAGGCAATCTCTCAAACGAAATTTCGGAGTACTAAGTCCATATATCCAAGATGTGTTAATCCACAAGATTAAGCAGTTGTAAAATTTAGTTTACATCTCAAAAACAGTTTACTGAGCGTGTTAAGCCTATCGACACATCCATAGTAAGACTCGTTTATCACTTTTAAACTTTGCATTTCTTTAGCATACTCTGATAGTCCACTGATGTACTATCATTTCCTTTTTGTGACACCGAATTCTTTTTGTCTTTTTCAATGTTTTTGTACATTTTTGAAAATTTTCATATGTTTTTGTATTTTCCCAAATATTTCCCCCCTAAAATCAAAAACATATTTTTGGATTTTAGATTTTAAGAAATACTAAAGTAGAAAGATATTTACAAACCATACAAACCAATGCGGATTACGTGAATTCGTCGTCTGATCCGTATTAAACCTCAGCTTCCGCACCTATAAGCAAATTTTTAATACAGTTAAGCCGCATTAGATATTTAAATCTTGTTAATAGAAATGCTTTGGTATAAAAATCAGCCCTTTGTTCGTCGGTGTGGATTTTTTCTATTCGAACCAATTTCTTTTCGTAACAGTCGCGAATGAAATGGTAACGAATTTCAATGTGTTTTGTACGTGAGTGATGAACCGGATTTTTAGTTATATCGATGGCTTGTTATCTACAAATAAAGGCGTGTCAAGAAAGTGCAGACCATAATCCCTCATATGTTGCTGAATCTAGAGGATTTGTGAGCAACAGCTGGAAGCAGAAATGTATTCCGCTTCATAGGTTGAGAGAGAGACCATGGTCTGTTTCTTACACTGCCACGTTACCAAACGTGTGCCAAAGAACTGGCATCTTGCAGTTGTATATTTCGAGTTCAGTTTGTCCACTCTGAAGTCTGAATCAGCATATCCCGTTAAGTCAAAATTGTCGTTTTTAGGATTCCATAAGCCCGTGCTAGGACATCCTTTTAAGTAACGGAAGATTCGCTTGACTATCTACATGTGTGACATTCGAGGACTTGACTGATATCTCGTACATAAGCAAGTAGGATACATGATGTCTGGGCGAGATGCCGCCAGATACATCAGCGATCCTATCATCGATCGATAAAGTGTTTCATCAACTTTCGTTCCCGTCTCGTCTACGCAAATCCCATGGTTCACTGCCAGTGGTGTCGAAAGCGGCTTCGAGCTATCCATTTCAAACTTTTTGAGAATGTCATGAACATACTTAGTCTGATGAATGAATATCCTGTCTAGAAGCTGATCCACTTGGAGACCTAAGAAGAACTTCATTTCGCTCATCGAGGACATCTCAAATTTTTTCTTCATGATCTTTCAAACTCTTTGCACAGACTGTCATCCGTAGAACCGAAAATGATATCATCCACGTAGATTTGTACAATTATCAGATGCGATCCAACTTCTCTGGTAAACAAAGTACTATCCACTGTGCCTCGTGTAAAGCCATTTCCTACGAGATGTAGCGATAACGTCTCGTACCAAGCTCTCGAGGCTTGGTTAATCCGTACAAGGCTTTATGCAGGAGATATGCTTTATTCTTGTTCAGTGGATCGACGAAACCTGGTGGTTGGCCGACATACACTTGTTCACGAAGTTTACCGTAGAAAATGCAGATTTTACATCCAACTGGTACACCTTAAATCATTTCCAAGCTGCGAACGCTAGGAAAATGCGGATAGATTCTAATCGTGCAACTGGTGCGTAAACCTCCGTGTAATCTATACCTTCCTGCTGGTGGAATCCCTTGACAACCAGCCGAGCTTTGTTTCAGACTATTACACCTCGATCGTCTCTTTTACACTTGAAGACCCTCTTTGTGTCAATAGCTTTCTGTTTCGGTGGCAAGACTACAAGCTTCCAAACACTCAACTTCTCGAACTGTAACAGTTCTTCTTGCATTGCTATCACCCAATTCCCGTCAGCCAGAGCCTCATTAACTTTCTTTGGCTCTAGTTGAGAAATGAAACATGAGTAATAGCAGTAATTCTGAGTTGGTGCAACTCGGGTGTAGAAACAACTAAGTGCTTTATTGATTTGGCTTCACGTACGCACACCAGTTTCTAGTTCTCCTATAATATTCGTTGAAGGATGGTAAGAATATGATGCGACATTTCTTCTGTTGGAACATCAACTGAGCTTTGCTGATTTGGAACAATCAGATCACGATTCACATCAACATTAGGAGTACTTGATGAAGCTTCCTTCTGATTTCTCGGACTAGCAGATTGATTCAACAAATTAGATATCTGCTCAACTTCTTCATCCGATGACGTATCACCATCAGCATCAAATGTCGGTGCTTCATCTAAGTCAGAATTCTGATTCTGAGGCATGCTGGGATCTGACGTTGTAGTTCCTGGTTCATTAGAAGCATTCACTGGAGGTGTAGCAGGTGTTACTTCTGCTTCAGAAACATTTTCAACTTGAACGCCACTACTATTGCTTGGACCTACTCCGGAAGATGAAGAATCCAACGTGGGTTGATTAACCACAATTGGTCTAATGATTTGTTCTTGATTCACTGACTGTTGAAGATAGTATAACCCTGCAATTTCTTCTTCAGACGGTTCTTCCGGGAAGTCGAATGACTACCAAAGATCTTGGTAGTTAAACAGCCACGCGTCGCCTCTCCTTTGAATAGGATCCGTATAGTTAAAACAATCCACGTGCTGTGCTTCAATAATTTTTCTCAACGAAGGAACATATACTCTTCTTAACGGACTCGCATATCCGACAAAGAAACCTTCAAGAGATTTAGCTCCGAAATGGTTCTAAGAATTTCAAATTTGGCTTCTGTCGGTTTATCATCTCAAAACATGTCTTCTTTGTTGGTTTGATAATGAGAACTCTGTTTAGTGTGTAGCAAGCTGCAGCAACTGCTTCACTCCAGAAGCTGACTGGAAGTTTAGAATCTGCAAGCATGGTTCTCGCAGTGTCAATCAAAGTTCTGTTCTTCCGTTCAGCAACACCATTTTGCTGTGGAGTATAGGGAGCACTAAACTAGTGCAGAATCCCTTTAGCGTTGCAGAATTCCTTCATTTTGTTATTCTTAAACTCTGTTCCGTTGTCACTTCTAATGCATCTGACCGGCAGATGATAAAGATTCTCGAGTTTCTTAAACAGAATCACCAAGTTCTCGAACGTTTCGTCTTTTGATTCCTGAAAGAATACCCACGAATATCTGGAATAGTCATCTATCACGACCAAGCAATATAAGTCTCCTAAGATGCTTCGAACATTTACAGGACCAAATAAATCCATGTGAAGATGTTCTAATGGCAACTTGATTGAGTTCAGAATTTTCTTCGGATGAGATTTCTTGATCTGCTTTCCCTTTTTACATTCTAAGCAGTGATCAGACATATGAAAACTCCAAAGATTTACACCTTCTACAAGATCATTATGAACCAAGAAATTCATTTTTCACAAATGAATATGCCCCATCTTACGATGCCAAAGAATAGAATCTCTCTCAGTAGCCTTTGTCACAAAACATTGCGCTGATTTTGATGAAGTGGTAGCGACGCCCATATCAAGAACACATAGATCATTCTCTCGTGGTGCTCGCATCAGAATCCACTCATCTGGTATTTTGAAACCCGGCTTCAAGATAATACATTCTTTTTCGTTGAAATGCATCGTGAACTTCTTGTCACAAATTTGCGATATGTTCAGAAGATTATTCTCCAACTCTGCAATATGATTCACGCGATCGAATGAAACAACGCCATTGGAGAGTTTTCCCTCGGCGACTATCCTTCCACCCTGGTTACCCGCAAATCAAACATATCCACCATTGATAGCTTTTATGTCGAATAGCAACGCTTTCATTCCTGTCATATGCCTGGACGCTCCACTATCCAGAATCCACTTGGAGAGTACAGATCTCTGGAGCCCCTTCACATTTCAACAATTAGTTAAACAACGCGACCCAAGCCTTTTTGGTCTTGGGTTGAATTGGATAACCATCATCGTAATCAAATTCATATTCATCAGCATAATCAATTTCAAATTCATCATCTGAATTTTCTATGATGTTTATGTTTGAAAACTTCACTTTCTTGTTATCTTTTGAAACATTACCACTTGTAGATTTGACAGTGTTGGTTTCAATTTCAGATTTTGATTCTTTTGTGTTATCAGTCTTTACAGGCTCAGACTTAATAACATCGGATGTTGTTGACCGTTTCTTTGCAATCCAGGCTTGAGATTTTATGTTAGCCTTCTTGATGTAAAACTTGTTTTCATTAGCCTTTGAAGTTTCACCTTTTTTGAAAATTGAATTTTCAAACTTCTTTTCTGTTTTAGGTTTAACTTCAGCTTTTGATTCATTTCTTTTCAAAATCTTTACAGGTTTTTCAAACTCTGGTTGCTTCGGTTTCACAATATTTGAACTTTCTTTCCTTTGAAGATAATCCGGCTTTGATTTCGGACATTGGCGTGCAATATAACCAATTTCGATGCACTTGAAACAAGTCCGAGAATCATGTGGATGTCCTTTAGTGGGTTTACACCACTTGTTATGGCACCACTTGCAATTTTGGCTTTATCTCGAAGTTCTTTTTGTTTCCTAACTCATCATTTGATTGTTTGCCAATCAAACTTTCCTCATGAACCGTGTTTGTCCCATATACAAAATTCATGTTTTTATTCTTGTATTCGTGATATGGTGACGTTTTCTTTTTAGGTTCATCTGATTCTTCTAATCCCAACCCAGCTCTCCGGTTTTCCGGATGATCACCACCATTCCTTCGGTAGTTATTTCTTTTAGGTTTGGAATAAAATTTTCTTTCACTGATTTCCAGATCATCTGATGTGACTTCCACGAGTTTAAAGAATTTGTCTAACAATTCTTCCTTCGCATTCTGAATCGGAAAACTATCATCAAAGTACAATCTATCAGAATCCTTAACCTTGTACATAACAACGTTAGGATCATCACTTAGATCGTCATTCGATGATTTATCGTCATCTTCGGACTGTGAATCAGATTCTTTGAACTCGAGTAGGCGCTTTTAAAGCTGCCTTCATCAGAATCATTCAGAACATTTTCAACCACATTCTTTACCACAACATTGTCATTATCAGATTTAGTATAGATTACATCAATGTTCTCTGGCAACTCAGTTTTCTTTTCAGAAAACAACTCACTGTTGAGTGCCTTATCCATCCCATCAACGGATTTGCGACAATACTTCTCGCATAGGGGTGGAAGAACATTGCTGTATTCTTTACCAATTTTCTTTTACGGTTTCTCTTCCGATGGAATTGTCGGAAGAATGTGATAATGACATATGCGTTACAGGTGTAACTTCTCAAAAGTTGTTGAACACGCTCTGTTTCAATTTTCATGTCCTGGAGTTGTTGCTTAGTTTCAGCAATGGTGTTAATATAGATATTAATCGCTTTTTTCTTATCCATTAATGTTCCTTTCAACATCCTCACAGTGTCGTGTTGTTTGACATTGTTTCGATCGAGCCTGCCATAATCATCTTTCATTTTGTCATACGCTTCTTTCATTGTGCGATAATCGTATTTTAAAAGTTCATTATGCACATTGATTTCAGCGATGATCTTTGATTTTTCGGCACATTCGATACATGGTTCAGTACATTTTGTACAAGGTTTCTCAACCTCTACCACTTGTACTTTGACACTTTCATTTACCTCTGGACCTACCTTGGTTAGATTTGCCATTAAAGCTTTGTTGGCAATGTCCTTGAGGTTTTCGGCATTCACTTCTTGAGTAACATCAATGACCTTTTCATCAGACTTCTCCTCGAAAGCTTGCTCCTGAGAACTTTCATCAAAGTGACCTGCAAAACTATCACATAAATCAGGAGTTAAAATACCTTGTTGCTCCATGTGAATGTACTCCTCTTCTTCTTTGTTGTTGATGCAGATACTGTTCCAGTAGAATATTCTCTAAAGCTGCTGCGTCTTCAGCAGATGTATCTTCAACAATTTGTGCCATCTATGCAACTCCGGTCTTTTTACCGATATAAGAATTCCAGTCGAAACCGTCATCTTCGTTTGATGCAACCATAGCTTTTTCAGTGTTGCTACTGTTTGGTTTCTCTTGGATTTCAACCTGAGTCTTCTTCGGGAAAGGCTTGTATTGAAGTGACTTCTTATAATACTCGTTGCCTCCTCCGAATGGACTTTGATTTCTTGTTACTTCAGGATTTTTGCACTCTCTTTTGAAATGCCCTTTCTGTCGGCATCTGAAGCACGTAACTTTCGTTTTGTGAAGCCCAACTTGTTGCTAGAATTTCCGATATCTCGGCCTGTTAGAGCAACGAACTTTGTAACTCTTTGTATAATCGAAGCTAAACACCACTTTATATCCATGAGCTCCAGCTCTTCTTCGTCCACCTGATCGTAGTCTTCGGCGGTCATCTCGGGATTACCGATTTTCCCCGCTACAAGACTCTCATACGATTCTAGAACAGTGGCGAGAAGTGCCATATGTTGCTTAGCAGTTTGCTCAGAAACAACATTGTTCAAATTAACAGCAATGTTACATTTGAATACATTCGAATCATAATTTGTTTGTTGGTTCTGATTTGTTTGACTCTGATAAGACGAATTTGAACCAGTGCTTGAGAATGAAGACTGTGGACTTTGATCATATTGAGGATATGATTGATTCTGATTATGCTGCGAATTGTTCGAAGAATTTACACTTACGTTGAATGCTGTTTGAATCTTTGGGCTTGAAATGTTATCTTGCATTCCACTCTTGTAGTACAAACCAACGTCTTGAACAACATTAGCGTTCTTTGACTTTGCAATCTTCAGGAGTTCCATTTCATGGCCTTCGAGTTTATCGATGAATGTTGACAACTTGAAGAATTCCCATTTTTCGCTTTCCTTCAGAACCATTAGGTAAGTAGTCCATTCTCCATCTGGTAGAGCGTCTGCAAGCTTGTCGATGTACTCCTGTTCCGTCTTCTCAAGACCGTGTGTTCGCATTTGGACTTTAAGATGAAAAAAGCATTCAATCATCTGCTTCATGGTCTCACCCTTCAGCATGTTGAAGATATCGAACTCTTTCATGATGAGCGCTTTCTTGCTCTTGATCATCTCCACGCTTCCTTGATATTTCTTTTAAAATGAAAGCCAGAGATCTCTCGCAGTCGTGTATTCTGGTAGCAAGAAGAGAATATCTTCTTTAACAAATTGTTGGATAAGACTGATCATCTTTTTTCTCAGCAATGTATTCTTCTTTCTGTGTCGTGGAGTACTTGTATTTCTCCAGAACTTGCTGATGTTCGTCCAACGGAACTGTATAACCTCTCTCGATCGACACCCAGCCTAGGAAATGCAAGGCTTGAACCCAATATGTAAACTTCTCCTTCCATCCTTCATATTCGTCCATGCTCATTAGCTTTGGCGGTTTAACAGTCGTGCCCATCTCGTTGTCAAGATTGACTTGTTGGATCACGTTGGCATTTGACGAACCCGTTGCTGTCGTATATGCTCTTTGTAGGCCATCCATCGTGAGTAACGAGACGTGTATACTGAAAACACTTGAAAACTTTGAAAACTATTAGTTTTACTACAAGTTCGGTCGAACTTGTAGTCGAAATGAAGAATTTTAGGTTTTTATCCACAAGTTCGGTCGAACTTAGTGTTTCTGTTTTTAAAATGTAACTTGAACTTCGGTCGAACTTGTGATAGTTTAGAAAAATAAACCTTTAGTTATCCTCGAGCGAACTTATCAAATGATTTTGATGAAAAATTAGCAAGTTCGGGCGAACTTATCTAAAAATCCTAGTATTTTATCAAGTTCGGTCGAACTTAACAAAATATCAATAAAAATCTAGCAACTTCGAGCGAACTTGGTAAAAAATCATTGAAAAGGTGAGTTTTTAGCACAAGTTCGGCCGAACTTGGTTAACAAGTTCGATGAACATGGTTTTGTCAAACATGGTTTTTTCAAAATTTTGACATCAATTCGGTTGAATTTGGTCTCCAATCTTTCAAGGATTTATCTTTATTGTATTTTACATGATATATTCAAAGTTGAAAAGATTTTGACCGTGAATTCTTCATTTTTTATGAAAAAGTAATGAAAAATAGAAGAATGGAGATGAAATAGAAGTGTTCTTGTCTTGATTACTATCAAATCAGGTTGTTCTAGCTCTGATACCACTTGTAGGTCCGTTGCATGGATCGTTCGGGCACTAATCTGACAAACCTAATGTAAACGTGCAGAATCCGTTTGCATAGGCGACAGTGAATACACTCATTTGTTTCTATTTAATTACCGTTTCATTAATATTCAACATTATGGATCCTGAAAACACTTGAACAGAGCTTCGCCTCTGTCGTGACAAAATCTCTGATAAGTTACAAATGAAATGTCAAGACTCCTATTTATAGGAGTGCAAGTTCGGGCGAACTTGCTTAGTCAAGTTCGGCCGAACTTGACTACAACATATACATTTCAAGCGAACTTGACCCTTTACATACATAAACTTCGACATTTCGCTCCTAAATACTGACTCGATATTATACGAATCAACATTCGTTTATGTTTTAGTAAATGCATAAATAGTTATAGTTATATAAATAATAGGTTTTCTAACTACTTATATAAATATAACTAATTAGTAATTGAGTTTTTCAGTTATAAAAAATGAAATTTTAAATTTTTTGTTCACTTGCTTGAAATTTATATAAAAAACTACTTCATTTTAATATCTATGAACCCTAATTTAGATGTGTTTTCAGATGAAATGTAATATATTAAGCATTTTTGTTTGTGTTCACTAATGTTAAATTGTGTTTGTTTATATTTGTTAATCACGTTCATTTGTGTTCGTTTATATTTATTCAGTCAATTTAATTTATGTTTATTCAACTATGTTCATTTAAACTTTTTTTTATTTATGTTCGTTTGTGTTCGTTTATGTTCGTGAACTGTTTGTTTAGGCTTTAAACGAACGAACATAAACGAAATGATTATGTATTTGAGAGAGGAAGCAAGGCAGAGAATCACTGAAAGGGAACGAGCTTCAAAAGCGTTATCAGATGCTGAAGGCAAAGGAAAGCACAAGATTGATGATATTCCTGTATTCAGCCAGCCTGAGCCTGAAGGTGTCGTTTCCTTGGATCCTTTGATTAAACAAACTGCGCTGGAAGCTGAATCCGTGCCGGTATCCTCTTAGATAGTAGTTTATGATCCAGCCATTGACGTAGGGAAGAAATTTGTGCTACAAGGCGAAGGGGTGTTAAAGTCGATGACAAAGGAAAAGGCCATAGCTCAGAGGAAGTTAGAAAAGGAGATCAATGATATGGTAGATGAAACGTTTGACCAGATAGAGAAGGAAGGATTCGAATCTGTATTAAATTTGTTTGATAATGAAACTATGATCGTTGATGCTTACATGAATGACTCTATATTTGAACTAACAGATGAACATGTTCAGGGGGAGACTTCGAACGATGTTGATGAGACAATGCCAAAGCCTAAAGTCATTTACCTTGAGCACGATGTCGAAGAAGGAGAGTATGTTCATAACTACTCAAAGGCTGATCTCGCTAAGCTGTTGGGAATAGATGAAGAATCATTTGAGTTTGATTTTGAGGAAGAAATAAAAAACACAAGCTTAGAACCAAATGATTATGTATTTGAAGATGTCCCACGGGCTAATGATTATGACAGAGTGATTATTGAAGATTGGGATTCAGATGATGATCATGATCATGAAGCGGGAACATATACAGGTGAAGGAACAGATGTCTTTCCTTCATTTGTAGAGATGTCCTCTAAAGTAAACAACGATCTGCTAAAGTGCAAAGTAGAAGAGGCAGTGAAAGATGGCACAGCTCCTAAACCACCATCAAAAGAAGAGATCATAGAAATGAAGAAAAAGTGGTTCAAAGAAATGCCTCCAGAAAGGAAGTTCCGACGCCCGTTAGCTTTCTTTACCAGAGACCCTGATGTATCTTTGGGTGACATTGTCAATTGTGTATGGATTAAGGAACTATATGTTTATGCACTGTAACGCGAGTTTGGAGTTCAATACTTCAGACATCTGGGTGATATAAAGACTCTGCCGGAGTGGGATGTGAAGGAGTTAGTTCAAACTAAGTCGTTCAGTTTGAAGATGAAGCAAAATGATCAACATCTTTGGAAGATGATCAAGTTTGAAGCTGCTCATGGTTTCAACTACTGGAAGCCACACAAGCCACGCACTATCACAAAGATCGATCCAGTCACGCAAGAAAATGATGTGACCTTGATTGTCAAACGGCCCGTGTTATGAAGAATATGCCCTTGAAGAAGATGGAACAAGATTTTTCCAAGATCTTCAAATGGTGGCACTATGACTCAAGTACTGAGGAGGCTGTTATCTGTGTAGAGCCTGATGAAGGATCATGGGATATGTCTGAAGATCTATCGGAAACCGTGATCATGCACAAACGAATTTATGGGTTATGGCGTGCAATCAGAGTCTTCGAACCAATGTGGCTTATAAATTGCTCAAAGAAAGATATTGAAAGACTATTCTTCATCAAGATCAGCTATGAAGAAAAAGATAAGGAGCAGGCCTTGCAGTTCCAGCGGATTGTGAATGTGTGTTATGCTAACAATATTAATTCAGGTAAAGACTGGAACACATCCTAGAGAAGCTTGAAGCCAAAGAGAAGAAAAAAGATAGATCAGAATGAAGAAAGAATCGAGGGAAGACGAAAGCTGGCTTCTCGAGAAAGATTCAAGTTTGGCAACACGTACAATCGACCTCCTCCTACAGATCAAACTCCCATTACTTCAAAGGAGTGTCGAAAGCCACCTAAACGCTTTTTCGGATAATCAAGTCAAATATGTTTGAAGATTTTGCAAGAAAAGTTTTGAAGACTGTCCAAGACTGCGGCAACATCCAAGGGGGAGTCTGTTGGTGCACATATGTCTATTACCTACGTCTTGGACGAGTCTGTTGTATAGATAGGGTTTCGCAGTGTCAAAAGTTTACATTAGAAAGTTATGTTTTTATTTAGAACAAGAATTTTCGCACGAAAATTCTTGTGGATCAGTGTCCTAGTCCCTTGTTGCTGTCATGTCTTACCTATAAATAGGTGACTTGGGATGTTTGTTTAGTATGTTGTTTTGTTGATCAGAGGCGAAGCCCTGCTCGAGTCTGTAATCTTTCCAAAGTTGATTAATACAAGATACAGACGGTTTAACAGTAATCATCATACTTGTTCTTTGTTTGTTCACTCGGTTAACAATGAATTCCGCCTCTGTTAGCTGAGCAAATCTCACCGGAAGCTCACGAGTTGGGTCCGATCCTACACCCACAGCAATGATGGCAAATCTGAAACAGGTGGGTTCAGAGGTAAAGGTGATTGAGAAGGAAGTTGTGAAAGTTGTGGAGGTTGAAAAACCTTGCACAAAATGCACAAATCCTTGTGAGCAATGTGTTGAGAAATCTAAAATCATAAGTGAATTGAACGTGGATAACGAAAATTTTAGATATGATTATCGCATGATGAAAGAAGCTTATGATAAGATGAAAGGCACTTATTGCAATGTTGAAAAAGCTAATCTTGAATAAGGTGCTAATATAAGAATGTTAAATGCAACAAGAATTGAAAAACAAAAAGAAATTAACATGTATATAAACACCATTGCTGAAACAAGGCAAGAGCTTCAAGATATGAAAATTGAAACTGAACGAGTGAGGCAACTCTTGCTCAGTTATACAACAAACGCTTATGTCATTGGTCACATTCTTCCTACGATTAAGTCAGAGGAATATGTTGAGAAACCAAAAGGTATGAAGCGTAAAGAGTATGGCAATGTTCCACCTCCACTGCTTGCAAGCTATTGTCACAAGAAAGTGGACGGAATTGAAAAGGCAACTAACATAATACTTTTATCATAAACAAATGATAAGTTGCCGGAGAACATTGATGTTGTCTATACGACATAAAATGATGACAGTGAAGCAGTTGTGAAAAATGTGGTTGAAAATGTTTTGGGAAATGATTCTGATGATGGCAGCTTTGAGAGCGCCAACTCAAGTATGAACAGTTCGGAATGACAATCTGAAAATGACAATACATCTTTGGAAAATAGTCTAACTGATGATCCTAACGTTGTAATGTACAAAGTTAAGGACTATGATAGATCATATTTCGACGATAGTTTTCCGATTCGAAATGCGAAAGAAGATCAAATCGATAAATTGTTCAAACTTGTTGAAGTATCATCAGATGATCTTGAAAGAAATGAAAAGAAGTTTTATTCAAAACCCAAGAAAGTTTATAACAACTACCGAAGGAATGGTGGTGACTTTCCTGAGAACAGGAGAGCGGGTTTGGGTTTGGAGGTAGAAGATGAACCGAAAAGGAAACAAAAGTCACCATTTCACGAATATAAGAATAAAAACATACAATTTGTGTTTGGGACTAACACGGTTCAGGAAGAAGCTTCGATTAGAAAGAAATCAAACGATGAATTTAAGAAGGAAAAAGAACTTCGGGATAAGGCTAAATCCACAAGTGCAGTAAAACCCACAAATGGACATTCTAATGATACTCGGACTTGCCGCAAATACAATGTAGTTGGTCACATTGCTCGCAATGTCCAAAATGAAAGCATGTATATCACCAAAGAAAGACATCTTCAGATGATGAGAAACTTAAGCAACCAGAGATTTGAGAAATCTAACATTGAAGTGAAACCTAAAACTGAATCTAAGTTTGAGAAATCAACTTTTAAAAAAGGTGAAACTTCTAAATCAAATGAAAACAAAGATTCAAAGTTTTAAATCAAGAAAGCTCGAATGAAATCTCAAGCTTGGGTTGCTAAGAAAACTTCATCATCATCTGAAAGTGCAAAGTCTGGAACAGTCAAAATTGGAAATGTCAAACCAACCGATTCAGTCAATGAATCCAAAGAAACAAAGACTGATAAGGGAGTTCTTAAAAAGGATTTTTCAAAAGGTAAAAAGATAGATAAAATTGGAAAGTTTTCAAAGTAAAAAATGGACGAAATGTTTGATGACAATTTTGATTACGCAAATGAATGTGAATTTATTACGACGATGGTTATCCAATTCAACCCAAGACCAGTAAGGCTTGGGTTTCCCTCTTTAAATAGTTTCTTAAACATGTGCAGGGGCTCCAAAGATCCATCTTGTCAAAGTGGATTATGGATAGCGGAGCTTCACGTCACATGACTGGGATGTGTGCCTTACTCTTCGATATAAAAGCAATCAATGGAGGGTACGTGGGATTCGCGGGTAATCAAGGAGGTAGAATCGTTGCAGAAGGAAAGTTATTGAATGGTGTGGTTTCATTTGATAAGGTCAACTATATAGGCGAGCTGGAGAACAATCTTCTTAGTATTTCTCAGATCTGTGATAAACAGTTTACCACCCATTTCAACGACAAGGAGTGCATGATCATTAAACCGGGTTTTAAGATTCCAGAAGAATGGATTCTCATGCGCGCTCCTCGCGAGAATGATCTTTATGTGCTGGATATGAGCGTTGCTACAACTACTTCAAAGTCGGCTCAATGTTTCGTAACAAAGGCCACAGAGAAGGTGTCAATTCTTTGGCACAGAAAGATGGGTCATATACACCTCAGAAAGATGAATCATTTGGTTCACAATGATTTGGTTGAAGGAGTGAATCTTAGAAGCTTTCATGATAGTTGTCTAGAATGCAAGAAAGGAAAGCAGACTAAAAAGTCACATCCAAGAAAGATTCTTAACTCCATCAAGCTGCCACTCGAAAGACTGCATATGGATCTCTTCGGTCCAGTGAATGTTCGTAGTATATCTGGAGATCTTTACTGTCTTGTTGTTACTGATGATTATTCAGGTATTCATGGGTCTTCTTCCAAGAGAGCAAAGATGAAATGTTTGATAATCTCATGATCCTCTTCAGGAAGCTTGAAAATATGTACCATCTCCCTATTAAACGAATCCGAAGTGATAACAGTACAGAATTCAAGAACGCCCGAATGAAAGAATTTTGCAACGACAAAGGCATCTTACATGAATTCAGTGCTCCATACACTCCGCAAAAATGGAGTAGCTGAGAGGAAGAACAGAACGTTAATAGAAACAGCAAGAACTATGCTTGCTGATTCAAAGCTTCCTGTCAGTTTCTGGAGTGAAGCAGTCGTAGCAGCATGCTATACATTGAACAGGGTCTTAACGGTCAAACCTACCAAAAAGACTTGCTTAGAAATGCTAAACCGAAGGAAACCCAATCTAAAGTACTTAGAACCGTTTGGCGCACCTTGTACTGTTATTGATTCAAACGGAAAGTTTGGTGCCAAAACAATAGATGGTTTCTTTGTCGGCTACGCTAGTCCACTGAAAAGAGTATATCTTCCTAGTTTGAGGAGAGTGGTAGAAGCACAACACGTCGATTGTTTTCGATATACAACTCCAATTCAAAGAGCTGGCGATGCTTGGTTGTTCAATTATAGTGAATTGTGGAAATCATTTGACTTGCCAGGAGAGCCTTCTGAAGATCTTGCAGTGTTATATTATCTACATCAGTCGGCTAATCAAGAGCAGATTATTAGACCAATAGTGGTTAATCAACCAACTGTTGTGTCATCATCTTCTTCTGGTGCAGGTCCAAGTACTAGCGGTGTTCAAGAAACTCAAGCAGAACTAGTGACACCGGCTACAGAACCAGTGAACACAACAGTGGAACCCAATCTTTCTCAAGCACATAGTTCCGACTCTGACGAGGCTCTGACGTTTGATGATGATGGAGAATCTTCTTCTGACGAATAATCTGAGCAGATAACAAGTATATTGAATCAATCTGCTGGCCTAAGTACTCAAAATGAAACGTCTTCTAGTGCTCCTACAGTTGAAGTGGTGGTAGATCAGAATATTACTAATCAGGAAAGTACTGTTGATGTTCCAAGCGAGGTGATGCCGAGATCTTATTCATACCACCCATCGAATTCTATAATTGGTGAATTGCAAGTTGGTGTACGACAAGGAGTCAAATCAACAAAGCTTTGAGTTGTTTCTATACTCGATTAGCTCCGCTTCACGAGTATTGCTATTATTCATGCTTCATATCCCAGATCTAGCCGAAGAATGTTACTGAAGCTTTGGGGGATGAAAATTGGGTGCAAGCGATGCAAGAAGAATTACTACAGTTTGAAATGCTAGGGGTATGGAAGCTTGTTGACCTTCCGGAGAATCAAAAGGCAATAGATACCAAATGGGTCTTCAAGTGCAAGCGCGATGATCGTGGAGTGATAGTGCGCAACAAAGCTCGACTCGTTGTCAAAGGATTCCATCAACAAGAAGGAATTGATTATACAGAGGTATATGCACCAGTTGCTAGATTGGAGTCCATTCGCATTTTCCTAGCATTCACTGCTTGGAAAGGATTTAAAGTGTACCATTTAGATGTGAAATCGGCTTTTCTATATGGCAAGTTGCGTGAGCAAGTGTACGTCGGGCAACCACCGGGTTTTGTCGATCCGCTGAACAAGAAGAAAGCTTATCTCCTGGATAAAGCACTATATGGTTTGCATCAGGCCCCGAGAGCCTTGTACGAGACGTTATCTCAACATCTCATTGGCAACGGCTTTATTAGACGAATAGTGGATAGTACGTTTTTTACCAGAGAAGTTGGAATCATCTGATTATCGTACAAATTTATGTTGACGGCATCATATTTGGTTCAATAAATGACGATCTTTGCAAAGAGTTTGAGAAAATCACGAAGAAGAAATTCGAGATGTCTTCTGTGGGCAAAATGAAATTCTTCCTCGGACTGCTAGTTGATCAATTGCCAGACGGTATTTTCACTCATCAAACCAAGTATGTTCATGACATCTTGAAGAAGTTTGAAATGGAAAGCACGAAGCCGTTATCTACTCCTCTTGCACTCAATCATGGAATTTGCATCGATGAAACAGGAACAAAAGTTGATGATACTCTTTACAGGTCGATGATAGGATCACTTATGTATCTGACGGCATCTCGCCCAGATATCATGTATCCTACCTGCCTCTGCGCCAGATATCAGTCAAGTCCCAGAATTTCTCATATGCAGATCGTGAAGTGCATTTTCAGATACTTGAAGGGATGTCCAAGCACCGGCTTGTGGTACCCGAAGAATGACAAATTCGATATGAAGGATACGCTGATTCTGATTTTGGTGTAGATAAATTGAATTCAAAATCGACTACAGCGGGTTGCCAGTTCTTCAGAACACGCTTGGAAACCTGGCAGCATAAGAAACAGACTACGGTCGCTCTCTCTACTTATGAAGCTGAGTATATCTCGGCCTCCAGCTGTTGTTCACATATTTTTTGGATCCAACAGCAGATGAGAGACTATGGTCTGCAATTTCTTGACATTCCGCTGTATGTTGATAATAAGGCAGCTATCGATATTACTAAAAATCTAGTTCATCACTCCCGAACAAAACATATCAAGATTCGATACCACTTTATTCGTGATTGCTACGAAAAAAGATTGGTATGAATTGAGAAAATCCACACCGATGAACAAAAAGCTGATATTTATACCAAACCTTTTACTCTTTCACGGTTTAATTACTTAATGAGACTAAATGGTATGAAAAAGTTGTTGACAGGTGCGGATGCAGAGGTTGAATATGGATGGGACGATGAGTTCTCGTGATCCTCATTGGTTTGTTACCTTTTAGGATTAGTATTTCTTAAAAACTAAAATACAAAAATATGTTTTTGATTTTAGGGGAGAAATGATCGAGAAAATACAAAAACATATGAAAAACCAAAAAGTACAAAAACATGAAAAAGACAAAAAGAATTTTGTGTCAAAAAAGAAATGATAGTACATCAATGGACTATCACAGTACGCTAAGGATTCTATAAAGTTTAAAAAGTATAAACGAGTCTTACTGTGGATGTGTCGATAGGCTTTACACGTTCAGTAATTGTTTCCGAGATATAAACTAAATTTTACAACTGCTTAAACTTGTGGATTAACATCTCTCGGATATATGGACTTAGTACTCCGAAATTTCGTTTGAGAGATTGCCTGATTCTGAGATACGAGGTCTCTATAGATAGTTGATATCTAGGGTATTATACAAGTTCTTCTGATTTTGCGGAAGCAATGGCCTAGAACTTCTATAATATTTTCGCCAAAAATCCCCAAACTGCATGCAATATGGAAAAGAATCGAAAGATCTAATCATTTGCAGTGCTAAAAAGATTCCTTAAGTGGAACACACCTTAAAGACGAGCCTTCATCTCTTTGTATGTACGGTAGTACTAACCTGAGCTCTCATGGCCTCGCATTACCCTGATACATATATCAATTACACTATATTCACCTGTAAGATGAAATCTAGGAAATCTTGATACGGGAGTATATTCAAGAAGTGGGAACTGCAGATAAGTCATGTTTCATAATTCTTGCCAAAACATATCTTGAAACAGTTGAGAAATGTGGTAAAGTTTAAGTGGACGAACATATCGACAATCTAGGTAAACAAGTTTAAAGCTTAAAGTCATCTAAAGGTCAACGGTACTGGTGATATGTCTCAATTAACTGATATGATCCTTTAGACACGATTTCATAAAAATATGTCTGTAAGTATGTTTGTACATAGTTTACATTGTCCTGTACATAGTTTATTAGCTTTTCAGATTAAAATAAAAAAGATTTTCAGTATGTTTTAGCATAAACTTTCAAAAATTCAAAAAGATTTTATTTCTACATTGTTTTCAGCAAATCAATGTTGGAGAACGGGTCTTCGAAGTTTGGTAAGATACTAGAACTGGTGAGAATCTCTTTGACAACAGGCTGGGAGCTAATCTGTTAAAATCTGAAAAGTCAAAACAATAAAAGTTCATTAATTTGAAACTTTGATTTTGAAAATATCAACAGTTTGTTTGTAACGGGGTATTATACAAGTTCTTCTAATTTTGCGAAAGCAATAGCCTAGAACTTCTATAATGCTTTTGCTAAAAAACCCCAAGTCTGCAACAAAATTGAAAGAATCGAAAGATCTAATCAATTGCAGTGCTTAAAAGATTCTTAATTGGAACACACCTTAAGGTCGAGACTTCATCTTTTTGTCTGTATGGTAGTACTAACCTGAGCTCTCAAGGTCTCGCATAACCCAGATACAGATATCAATTACGCTATACTCACCTGTAAGATGAAATCTAGGAAATCTTGATACGGGAGTATATTCTGAGATGGGAACCATAGTTAAGTCAAGTTTCATAATTCTAACTAAGATATCTTGGAACAATTGACAAATGTGTCGAAGTTTAAGTGGACAAACATATCGACAATCTAGGTAAACAAGTTTAGAACTTAAAGTCATCACAAGGTCAACGGTACTGGTGCTATGTCTCAAGCAACTGATATGATCCTTAGACACGAATTCACAAAAATATGTCTGCAGATATGTTTGTACATAGCTTATTTGATTTCAGATTTAAACCCAAAAAGATTTTCAGTTTCAACAGCCAATGATGGAAAGCAGATCTTCGGAGTTCGGAATGGTGCTAAGTTGTTGGAATCTTGAGGACAACGGGTTGGGAGCTTATCTGTAAAATCAAAATGCATGAAAAATGATGAAAAGTTTCATTAATTTGAAACTTTAAATTTGAAGAAAACATTAGTTTGTTCATAACGGGTCAAACTGAGGTCATTAACTTGGGCTCGACAGACAAATCGGTTAACCGAGGTCATTAACTTGGACTTGCTCAACTGAGTGGATTTTCATAACTAGTAAACATGTTAATATTAAGGGTTAAAAATGAAAAAAATTTAAAAGTTTGAAATTGGTTGTAACCAAGTTCGGCCGAAGTTCCTGAGATTTAATTGTTTAAAGGTTGATGAACTTCGGGCGAAGTTAACTGATTGATTATTGATGGAATATAGTCAAGTTTGCCCGAACTTGACTAACTATATAAAGACCAAGTTCGCTCAAACATTCATTCATCTGTTTTGTCAATCTTCGAGCGAACTTAGTGCGTTTGAGCGAAAAAGTGAAATTGCACAAAATAAGCCGTTATATTGCCTAATTTGAATCTGATTTTAAGTGATTTGCACACTTATTATCATGATAGAGGTATTAATCGGTCAAATTTTCCATGGATTGAGCTTGAATGAACTGATTTGGATCGAACATGTAAAATCAAGTAGATTTAGGTCTTTTATGGACAAATTGAATATTGAAATGTCCTAGGAATCATGTTAACAAGATAAACAATTCATAAAATCGGTCATTTGAACATGTATGAGATATTGCAGGTTTTAATGGAGAAGATAACAAGTTCGCCTGAACTTGTTATAGTTGTTCTGATACAACTTCGGCCGAAGTTGTTATCACTCTGTGTAGATAATGTTCTGTAAGTTCGCCCAAACTTATTCAAATAGTTCAAAACCTGTAATAAATACAAGTTCTCCCAAACTTGTTGGTAAAATTGTCAAATTTGAATATTATACATTTTCGGCCGAAGATGATCCAATTGTTGTGTTGTTGGCAATCAAGTTTGCCCGAACTTGAAGATAAATTGTTGAAAATTGTCAAATTTTGTGCTAAGTGTTTGTTTTCCCTATCCGCAAAATATTAAGCTTTCGTTCAACAAGTTCCATAATACTTGTATTTCATTGGACGAGAAGATTTATCCTACGCTGACGGCATTCGCAGAGATCATGGAATTTTTAAGGCGTATTCCGATTACAAAGGCGATCACAGATAAGCACGTGGTATATAGATCACACGTCTACTTTTTTTGGAACTCAGCATCATATGACGAAGCGAACAAAGTAATAAAGTCTGTAGTGTGTGTCGGAAATGAAGATAAAGAATTCTTGGTCACAGAAGCTGATATACGAAGAGTTCTTGAATTCAACGACGACGTTAATGATCTAATAAGTTTTGAAGAATGGATGGTTAAGGGATGTTTCTTTTGTATGGGCTACAAAGGTCACGCTAACGAGCCAACGATGAAGAAAGGTAGTGTTCCTTTGCCTTACAAGCTTCTAATTCACGCCATCATTCGCGCTTTCAGTCATAGAAAGCAGGGCTTGACGACATACAAGATTACATGGCATGTATGGTTACCGCTTTGATTCTTAACAAGAAATACAACTTCTCAAGGGTGATCTTTAATTTCATGGCCAAGAATATGGGAAAAGAAAGGTTGGTGATGTATCCGAGGTTTGTACAGATGCTTATTGACGAGAAGTTCAAGGATATTGTGAAAGATCCGAACGATATTTTGTATCTAAGCCATACGGATGAAACGACGCTGAAAAAGTTAAAGATTTATCAGAACCAAGACTCTGCTCCTATTGCAAAACCAGTCTTTGGAGCTATATCTGATGAACACTATGTCGCGCCACCAGAGAACAAATGGAGGAAAGAGGGTAGTGGCGATGAAAACGAAGAGGCTGTATTGTTAACGAATTTCAAAGAGAAAAGAGGGGATTGGTATATAAAGCGTGTGGTTGTAGTTGAGAAACAAAAGAGAAAGAGGGCATCAAAGAAAGCCAAGAACGTGACGAGAATGTTCATAATGTTGAGGGCTCTAGCGCTACGGCTAATGTTGAAAGCCAAGAACGTGACGTTGTTATTTCTGCTACTCTGATAAAGATGATGAATCGTCTGAAGATCCAATTGATGTGAGGGAAATAGAAGCAGAAAAGGAAAAAGAGCAGGAAAGGTTGAAAAAGCTCAGTGAGGATTTATACGAACCGTCTGCTGAAGAGGCTTCTGATTCAGAACGTCCTAAGAAAAAGTCTAAGCGCTCAAAATCTAAAGCTGGAGATTCAAAGAAAGCTACAGGCTCTCTGAGTACACGTGGGAAGAAGAAAGCTCAAAGCCGCAGATATCTTAGTCAAACGAAGAAAGGAGTTACACAAGAACCTCTTGTTTCTGAATTGCAAGAGATTCCGATTATAGAATCTGTTATTCCTCCAATTACTGCAACTGAAGAACCACCAACTCTTACACAAGTTCCACCAATCACTGTCACATAAGAACCACCATCTGTTACTATCGAAGTACCTGTTCAAAGTACGCCTATTTCAAGTCCAAAGGTTGCAGCAAAGGGTACTCCAAAAGCTACTTCTCAGAAGTCAAAGCAATCTACTCCTCAAAGTTCCAGAGCTAGAGAATTCAAAGATTCTTTCGGTGGTATTCCAGAAAATATTACACATCCTGTCACTGTCGATGATCTTTCAGGCTGGTTTGAAGACATTCCAATTGATAAGCTAGAGAAAAGACTCAAAGATTTGGAAGATAAAGCCAAACAGAACAAAGTCGATAAAGCAGCTCTTGAAAAGAAACTAAAGCAGAGTGAAGTTGAAAAGGAGATTCTTCAAGACAAAGTGAAATTTCTTGAAGACGATAGAGGTTACATGAAAGCTATGGTCGAAAGCTTGGGTGCTGCTAATGCAAAGCTAGAAAAAGATATAGCTGAATTGAGAGCTGAACGGGATATGAATGACTGAAGGTTTGCAAGGCTGCAGAAAGTACTTACTAACAGCTTGGGCATCGACTTCAAAGCAGAATATGATAGACTTGATGTTCAACAGGCCAAGAGAAAGCGGATAAAGAGTTGGCAGAGCAAGTCAAAGGAAAAGGGGTTATCGATGGTGTTCCTAAAACAACAGAGGAGCCTGTGTTAGAAAAAGTTAAAACAACAGAGGAGCCTGTGTTAGAAAAAGTTGTCGAACCAGAAAAAGCTCCTGAAACAGAGGTTGTTATTGAAGATGTTCCTGAACAGAATGTTGAATCAATTAAAGCTTCTGAAGAAGAACAGAAAGATGACGACGAGGAAAATAAAGATGAAAACGATGACGACCCTGCTGGTGACGATACTAAAGATGATTCAGATCATGATGGTGATGATAATGATGATCAGGGGCCGTTGGTTTAAAGATTGATTCCGCGAAAGTTCATTCGGAGTTTGATTTTGAATCTTTGATCGACGATAATGCTAACATGGAGGATGATCAAAGTAAGGGAGAGTCTACAGAGCAGACATGACCTAAAGATGATGTTTCTGAACCTATTGTTGCTATGCCTGTTGCTGCAGTACACGAAAAGCCTTTGATGATTTTGTTGGAACCGAGTATTGAAGAAGGGGAGTTTATACATGATTTTACTAAGGAAGAATTGGCAAGAATGTTTGAGGTTGATGTTGATTCGTTCGAGTTTGATTTCGAGGAAGAATTGGTGAACATAAAGGCATTTGAACCGAAAGAGTATGTGTATAAGCGTGTGGCTGAGGCAGATGATTATGATCGTGTGATATTCGAAGATTCTGATGATGACGAAGCTGAAAAGTATTCTAATCTCAACACTGACAAGTTTCATACGATTGATGAGTTAATGAGCCAGATAGATATTGATTTGTTGAAACAAAAGATCGATGAAGTTGTGAAGACAGGCAACATTCCGAAACATTACACTAAAGAGCAAATTGCCTCGGCAAAGAGATCGTGGTTTAAAGAAATGCCAAAGGAAAGCAAATTCAAACGACCACTAGCGTTCTTCACACAAGAAAAAGATGTATCATTGGGTGATATTCTAAGCTGGGGATGGATTCGAGAACTTGATGTGCATGCTATTAAAAGAGAGTTTGGGGTCCAGTACTTCCGACATCTGACAGATATAAAGACATTGCCATTCTGGGATGTTGTAGAGTTGGTTCAAACACGTAATATCAGTCTGCAGATGAAATTCAATGAACAGAGACTCTGGAGGGTGATAAAGTTTGAAGCATCGAAAGGTTTTGAGCTGTGGAAGCCGTTTATCCCTAAACGCAGAATAAAGATTAACAAGAAAACGGGTGAAAAAGATATTACGCTAGTGATGAAGCGTCCACGAGCTATGAAGAATATGCCACTGAAGCCCATTGAACAGGATTTTCATCCTTACTTTCTGTGGTGGCAAACGGATCCAGAGACATGTGAAGCAGTGATTGTATTACGTGCTGAGGAGACATGGGATATAACAAAAGAAAAGGATCCAGAACCGATTGAACGAAGGAGGATTTGGGGGCTTTGGAGAACAATACGAATACTAGACCCGATGTGGCTAGTTAATTGCTCGAAGGAAGATATAAAGTGCGTGTTCTTCAATAAGATTTTGACAAGCGTGAAGAAGTCCAAGTGAAGGAATACCAAGGTGTGATTAACGTTTGCTATGCACATTGTATTAATTCAGGGCACATGTGGGAATCCAGATGGAGAGAGTTGGAAAGAGAAGAGTTCTTAAAGGGAGAAAAGTGACTTGAAAAGATTCACGAAAGAGGTAGAGAGGCAAGAATTAAAAGATTTCAGTTTATGAAGTGGGCACCTCCTACTGACCAAACGCCGATTCCTAAGCAAGAACATCGTAAAAAGCCGTACAAGAACTTCTTCGGAAGATGCTAAGATTGAAGACTGATCAAGACGCTGTGACAATATCTAAGGGGGAGTTTGTTGATACATGATGTCTATTGTCTAGGTCTTGGATCGAGTTATCGAGTCTGTATGTTTAGAGCTTGAATTGTTGGATTTCATGAAAGTATTTATGTGTAACAAGCAAGTTCGGCCGAAGTCAGTGTCGGCTGATCAAGTTCGGCCGAACTTGATCTAGCATGTACACACTTCGAGCAAACTTCCGAGTCTATATATAGGATGTCATGGGTCTAGCTTTGTAAGAACTTTACGACATTGACGGCGAAGCTCTGTCTGTTTGGAAACTCAATTGTAATACTTTTGGACTTAATAAACAGACAATTAAACAATAATTATTGTGTATTTGGTTAACATGGCATATAGTTTCTGCTTATATGGACATTAGATACAAATTTAGGTTCCCGAACTGAGGTTCAGGTCCAGTGAGCTGAGCTTCACCAACCTCATTCCAGCAGACAGGTGAACGATATTTTCGACCATATAGAGCTTCGAAAGGCGTCATATTGATACCGGAGTGATAATTATTGTTGTACTGGGCCTGACCCAATTCGGAACAGTGGTCCGAAATGCTTGCCTGGCCCATTTCGGAACAGTGGTCCATCCGAAATGATGGGCTTGTCCAAAATGGTGGGCCTAATTCAAATTAATCCGAGATACGTGGGCCCATTCAAAACAGTGATTTCGATTATGTGGGCCCCCTTCTATGTCTTGTTCTGAACAGTAACACCCTTTGTCAAAATCAATTATCCAACCAACCGAGCAACCTTTTCGGAAAGGAATAATAAATTAATAAAATATTAATAGAATTATGAAATAATAAAATAATTAAGGGAGAATGCCATGGGATCAAACCGTTCTTGAACTGATTAAGGAACACTTTTTAGCACTTGCCTAATCAGACAGGTCCATGCGATTGCCAATATATTTGTCCTCTTAAACTTATCGCTCCAACTTCAATTTTTAGCCTCGTAACTTGATTTCGGTATACTATAACGCTAGTGTGTTCCACATCATGACATACCCCCGCGATCAAGGTAAGCGTAACTATTCATCGTGGCGAGTGAGTATACTGAGATCATCCTTTGATTTTTACAACATCAGACTTGTTGGTGAATGGGTCAGTACATCGTACTGCAAAGTGACCAATCAACATCTGACTCGGGTTAGGCATTATACCTTATACGGTATTTTTTTTACTTTTCAAGCGCATGGAATTTTCTCGTGATGAGATTTCCTTTCTTTTAAGGTTTTGGCTTTCCAATTTGGCTCTTTTAAGGATATCCTGATTGTACCTAGGTCTGCATGTAATCTGGATGCAACAGAAGGGCAGTCCTGATATCCCGGAAGACTCACCAGCATACAAACCCGAAACCTCTGACGATGGCTATCAATCAACGCAGGATTTAAGACCATGAAATCATATGCCGATGATATGTTACCCACATGACGTATAGCTTGTAGTATTGTTGTCACTTGGTATCTTTTTTCCTTTTGAACGATAAGCCTACCAGCACATCGCAGTGGATCCTTGTCTTTTTCAGCTTCGATACCTTACATGTGTTAATCAAATTCATTAACAACAGAAAATTATTTCACTTCCCAACAAGTGTTTATCCCCCTTAACCAAATATTTATGCCCCTAAATTTGTGCAAAAGTAGAATACTTTATGCGCAAATTTATTTATTTATTTGATAACCCCCCCCCCTTGGTTACTCAGTCGGTGAACGCATAATTTTCAAAAGGTCCACAAGCACTTTGAATCTCGAGTTGCTGACAGGTTTTGTAAAATGATCCGCTGTATTTGCATCGGTATGGATCTGTTCTAGTTTAATCAGACCTCTATCATAGCAATCTCGAATAAAACGAACTTTGATATCGATGTGCTTGGTTTTGGAGTAAAAACGGGGTTTTTGATCATCTGGATAGCGGCATCGTTATCACAATAAATAGTGGTGTCAAGATAAGTCAAACCCCCTCAATCTTGTGTTGCATCCAAATAACCTGGGAGCAGCAAGCGGATGCTGCAAAGTTGTTGATGCATAATGTCTATGTCTTAGTCTTATATTGAGTCTGTATAGAATAGAGTTGAATAGGCTAGCAATACGAAGTATTTATGTAAATAGTGGTCAAGTTCGCCCATGGTTTGCATGTATAGTCAAGTTCGACCGAACTTGCTAAGGCAAGTTCGGGCGAACTTACATCCTCCATTGGCGAACTTGTTCATCTATAGATAGCTAGCTTGTTGTCTTCATTTGTAACTTTGGCATCATTGAGGCGAAGCTCTATCAATTTGGATTCTTGACGTTTAATCAATAAAATTGATGTTTAACTGATTAATTCTTGTCCATTGGTAAACTTGTCGTAATATTCCCGCTATTATGGACAATAGATATCAAATTTAGGTTCCTAAGCATCGAGGATCGGTCCTACAAGTGGTATCAGAGTTAGAATAGCCTGATTTGATTGATATCAAGACAAGAACACTTCTATTTCATCTCCATTCTTCTATTTTTCTTAACTTTTTCACAAAAAATGAAGAATTCAAGGTCAAATTCTGTCCAATTTTGAATATGACATGTTAAATACAACATAGATAAACCCCTGAGAGTTTAGAGACCAAAATCAAACAAATTGGTGTCAAAATTGTGCAAAAACCATGTTTTTCAAAACCCTCATTTTCGAACTTGTTAGCCAAGTTCGACCGAACTTGAGGTAAAAGTCACTTTCTGAGTGAATTTTTGCCAAGTTCGCTCGAACTTGTGTAATTTTTGAGGAAATTTTAGTGAAGTTCGCTCGAAGTTGGTAAATTTTCATTGATTTTCTATCAAGTTCGACCGAACTTGATAAAAGATCAAGAAATTTAGCTAAGCTCGCCCGAACTTGCTAGTCTTTTATAAAATCCAATAAACAAGTTCGCTCGAAGTTGAATCAAGGTTATTTTCAAAACAGAATTTCAAGTTCGACCAAAATTGAGATAAAACTTGAAAATCTTTTCATTCTCATACCATAAGTTCGACCGAACTTAAGGTTTAAAATCTGAATTCTTCATTCCAGCTACAAGTTCGACCGAACTTGTAGTAGATCTAACATTTTCAAAAGTTTTCAAGTGTTTTCAGTGTACTAGTCTCGTTATTCGTGATAGATGATATTCAAAGAGCGTATATGTCCAGAGTGGGTTCGTCAAATGCCAACGTGATCCAATAAGTCAATCTTGACAAAGAGATGGGCACGACTGTTAAACCACCAAAGCTAATAAGCATGGACGAGTATGAAGGATGGAAGGAGAAGTTTACATATTAGGTTCAAGCCATGCACTTCCTAGGCTGGGTGTCGATTGAAAGAGGTTATACAGTTCCGTTGTACGAAAATCAGCAAGTTCTGGAGAAATACAAGTACTCCACAATTCAGAAAGATGAATACATTGTTGAGAAAAAGATTATCAGTCTCATTCAACAATCTGTTAAAGAAGATATTCTGGTTCTGTTGCCAAAATACACGACTGCGAGAGAACATTGGTTATCACTGCAAAAGAAATACCAAGGAAGCGCAGAGATGATCAAGAGTAAGAAAGCTCTCATTATGAAGGAGTTCGATATCTATAACATGTTGAAGGGTGAGACAATGAAGCAGATGATTGAGCGCTTCTGTCATCTGAAAGTTCAAATGAGAAGACACGGTCTTGAGAAGATGGAACAAGAATACATCGACAAGCTTGCAGATACGTTACCTGACGGAGAGTGGACTACTTACCTGATGGTTCTAAAAGAAAGTGCTAATTGGGAATTCTTCAAGTTGTCTACATTCATCGAAAAACTCGAAGGCCATGAAATGGAACTTCTAAAGATCGCAAAATCTAAAAATGCGAATGTTATTCAAGATGTTGGTCTGTATTACAAAACCGGAATGCATGACAATATTTCAAGTCCAAAGATTCAGGGAGCATTCAGTGCAAACATGAATTCTTCTCCACAAAATCAGAACCCATCATATCCTCAATATGATCAAAGTCCACAAAGCTTTTCTTTCTCAAGCACAGGGTCAAATACTTCTTATCAGAGTCAAGCAAATCAGAATCAACCAACAAATTCTGATCCAAGTGTGTACAAGTGTAACGTTGCTGTAAATCTAAACAATGTTGTTTCAGAGCAAGTTGCAAAACAACACATGTCACTTCTTGCCACTGTTCTAGAATCGTACGAAAGTCTTGTAGCTGGAAAGATCGGCAATCCCAAAATGACCGCCGAAGACTACGATCAAGTGGATGAAGAAGAGCTTGAGCTAATGGATATCAAGTGGTCACTAGCTTCTATCATTCGAAGAGTCACAAAGTTTGTTGCACTCACTGGCCGAGATATTGGAAATTCAAGCAACAATCTAGGGTTCGATAAATCGAAGGTCGCTTGTTTCAGATGCCGACAGAAAGGGCATTTTAAGAGAGTGCAAAAATCCTGAAGCCACGGGCAATCAAAGTCCATTTGGTGGAGGCAATGAGTATTACAAGAAATCTAATCAATACAAGCCTTTCCCAAAGAAGACACAAGTTGAGGTTCAAGAAAAGCCAAAGAGCAGTAACACTGAGAAAGCCATGGTTGCATCAAATGAAGATGATGGTTTCGATTGGAATTCTTATATCGGTAAGAAGACCGGAGTTGCATTAATGGCTGAGATTGTTGAAGATACATCTGCCGAAGAAGCAGCTGCGATAGAGAATATTTTACTGGAACAGTATCTGCAACAACAACAACAGGAGGAAGAGGAGTATATTCACATGCAGAATCAAGGCATTTTATCTCCTAACTCATGTGATAGTTTTGCAGGTCACTTTGACGGAAGTTCTTAGGAGCAAGTTGCCGAGGAGAAATCTATGGCTGAAGAAGTCATTGATGTTACTCAAGAAATGAATGCTGAAAACCTCAAGGACATTGCCGATAAAGCTTTGATGGCAAATTTAACCAAGGTAGGTCCAGAGGTAAATGAGGTTGTCGAAGTACAAGTTGTAGAGGTTGAGAAACCTTGTACAAAATGTACTGAGTCATGTGCTGAATGTGCCAAAAAATCACAAATCATCATTGAACTCAATGTACATAACGAACATTTCAAATACGATTATCGTACAATGAAGGAAGCATATGACAAAATGAAAGATGATTATGGCAGGCTCGATAGAAATAATATTGAACAACATGATACTGTGAGAATGCTAAAAGGTACAGTAATGGATAAACAAAAAGCACTAAACATCTATATAAACACCATTGCTGAGACCAAACAAAAAATCCAGGACATGAAAATTGAAATAGAACGTGTTCAACAACTTTTAAGAAGTTACACTTGTAACGCGTATGTCATTATCACATTTTTCTGACAATTTCATCGGAAGAAAAACCTAAAAAGAAAATTGGTAAAGATTATAGCTATGTTCCTCCACCCCTATGTGAGAAGTATTGTCGCAAAACCGTTGATGGGATGGATAAGGCACTCAACATTGAGTTGTTATCTGAAAAGAAATATGAGTTGCCACAGAACATTGATGTAGTCTATACCAAATCAGAAGATGACAGAGCGGTAGTGAAAAAGGTGGTTGAAAAAGTTTTGAATGATTCTGATGACGGCAGCTTTGATAGTGCCACCTCGAGTTTGAACAGTTCTGACACAAATTTTGAAGATGACGATACATCATCGGAGGATGATCTATGTGATGATCCTAACATTGTAATGTACAAGGTTAAGGAATCTGATAGACTATACTTTGATGACAGTTTTCCGATTCGGAACGTCAAAGAAAATCAAGTAGACAAACTGTTCAAACGGGTTGAAGTCAGATGACCTGGATAAAAATGAAAAGAAATTCTATTCTAAACCCAAAAGAAATTACAATAACTACCGAAGGAATGGTGGTGATCATCCGGAAAACCGAGAGCTGGGCTGGGATTAGAGGAATCTGATGAACCGAAAAAGAAAATGTCACAATTTCATGAATACAAAGATAAAAACATGAAATTTGTTTAAGGGACAAGCACGGTTCATGGGGAGAGTTTGATTGGGAAGCAATCAAATGACGAGTTTAAGAAACAGAAAGAACTTCGAGATAAGGCGAAAGCCACAAGTGGTGTAATATCCACTAGTGGACATTTACATGATAATCGGATTTGCTTCAAGTGCAACGAAGTTGTTCATATTGCACGCAAGTGTCCGATGTCAAAATCAGCCTATCTTTGAAGAAAAGAAAGTTTAGATGTTGTGAAACCAAAGTAACCAGAGTTTGTAAAACCTGTAAAGATTTTGAAAAGAAATGAATCAAAACCTAAAGATAAACTCAAATGTGAAAAGAAATTTGTAAATTCAAATTTCGAAAAAGGTGAATCTTCAAAAACAAATGAAACAAAGTTTTACATCAAAAAGGCTAACATAAAATCACAAGCCTGGGTTGCTAAGAAAAGGTCAACAACATCTGAGATCACTAAGTCTGAGCCTGTTAAGACTAGTGATAGCATGAAAGAATCAAAATCTGAAATCAAGTCTGAAACTATCAAAACTACAAGTGGTAACAGTTTGAAAGATAACAAGAAAGTGAAGTTTTCAAACATAAACATCATAGAAAATCCAGATGATGAATATGAATTCGATTATGCGGACGAATGTGAATTTGATTACAATGATGGTTATCCAATTCAACCCAAGACCAAGAAGGCTTGGGTCACGCTGTTTAGTTAATTATTGAAATGTGCAGGGCTCCAGAGATACGTACTTTCCAAGTGGATTCTGGATAGTGGAGCTTCCAGACATATGGTAGGAATGAAAGCGCTCTTGTTCGACATAAAAGTTATCAATGGCGGATATGTTGGATTTGCTGGAAACCAATGTGAAAGGATTGTCGCCGAGGGAAAGCTCTCAAATGGAGTTGTTTCATTTGATCAAGTGAATTATATTGCGGAGCTTGAGAACAACCTTTTGAGTATTTCTCAAATTTGTGATAAGAAGTTTACCGTCCACTTCAACGATAAAAATGCATGATCATCAAACCGGATTTCAAAATACCAGACGAGTTGATACTCATGCATGCACCAAGAGAGAATGACTTGTATGTTCTTGACATGGGAAATGCTACTACTTCTTCAAAAACGGCACAACGTTTTGTCTCGAAAGCTACTGAGAAGGAGTCAATCTTATGGCATAGAAAGATGGGCCAGATTCACCTGAGAAAGATGAATCATTTGGTGCATAACGATGTGGTAGAAGGAGTGAATCTAAAAAGTTTTCATATATCAGATAATTGCCTCGAGTGTAAAAAGGGAAAGCAGATCAAGAAATCTCATCCAAGAAAGATTCTCAATTCGATAAAGTTGCCACTCGAAATACTTCATATGGATCTTTTTGGTCCAGTGAATGTCCGAAGCATCTCTGGAGATCTCTACTGCTTGGTAGTCACAAACGATTATTCCCGATACTCGTGGGTATTCTTCCAAGAATCAAAAGATGAGACGTTTGAAAATTTGGTGATTCTTTTCAAGAAACTTGAGAACTTGTACCATCTTCCGGTGAGACGCATTAGAAGTGACAACGGTACTGAGTTCAAAAACACTAAAATGAGGGAATTCTGCAATGCTAAAGGGATTTTGCACAAGTTTAGTGCACCCTACACTCCGCGGCAAAACGGTGTAGCTGAACGGAAGAATAGGACGCTTATCGAAACTGCAAGAACCATGCTTGCAGACTCAAAGCTTCCAGTCAGCTTCTGGAGTGAAGCAGTTGCAACGTCTTGTTACACACTCAACAGAGTCTTAACAGTAAAACCAACAAAGAAGACCTGTTTTGAGATGATCAACCGACGGAAACCGAATTTTAAGTTCTTAGAACCATTTGGAGCGCCATGTACTGTAATTGATCAAGATGGCAAATTTGGAGCTAAATCACTCGAAGGTTTCTTTGTCAGATATGCAAGTCCATTGCAAAGAGTTTACGTTCCTTCATTGAGAAGAGTCATTGAAGCGCAGCATGTTGATTGTTTTAACTATACAGATCCTATTCAGAGAAAAGGTGATGCATGGTTATTCAACTATCAAGAGTTGTGGAAATCATTTGATTTGCCTGAAGAACCATCCGATGAAGAAATTACAGCGTTATATTATCTTCATCAATCAGCAAATCAAGAGCAAATCGTCAGACCGATTGTGGTTAATTAACCCACGTTGGGATCATCTTTTCTGATGCTAGTTCAAGTAATAGCGGTGGTCAAGAAATTCAAACAAATCAAGTGACACCGACTACAGAACCGGTCAATACTACAGTGAATCCTAATCTTTCTGAAGCACAGAGTTCAGACTCGGACAAGGCTCCAACATTCAATGCCGATGGAGAATCTTCTTCAAATGAAGAAGCAGAGCAGATTAAAAGTTTATTGAATGAATCTGCAAGCCCGAGTAGTGCTCCTGAAGTGGAAGTAGTGGTAGATCAACATATCACAAATCAAGAGAATACTGTGGTTGTTCCAGGCAAAGTGATGCCAATATCATATTCTTATCATCCGTCAAATTCTATAATAGGCGAATTACAAGCTGGTGTAAGAACACGGAGTCAAATAAACAAAGCTTTGAGTTGTTTCTATACTCGTGTTGCTCTAATTCAAGAATATTGCTACTATTCATGTTTTATATCCCAGATTGAGCCAAAAAGTGTTTCTGAAGCTTTAGGCGATGAAAACTGGGTACAAGCAATGCAAGAGGAACTGTTACAGTTCGAGAAGTTAGGAGTATGGAAGCTTGTAGACCTACCTGAAAATCAAAAAGCGATTTATACGAAATGGGTCTTTAAATACAAGCGAGACGATCGAGGAGTTATAATTCGAAACAAAGCTTGGCTTGTTGTCAAGGGATTTCACCAGCAGGAAGGGATAGACTACACAGAAGTCTACGCACCAGTAGCTCGTTTAGAATCTATTTGTATATTCCTTGCTTTCGCAGCATGGAAAGGATTTAAAGTCTATCAGTTGGATGTCAAATCAGCTTTTCTGTATGAAAAATTACGCGAGAAGGTGTACGTCGGACAACTACTGGGGTTTGTCGATCCACTTAACAAAAGGAAAGCATATCTTCTTGATAAAGCACTTTACGGTTTACACCAAGCCCCGAGAGCTTGGTACGAGACACTATCGCAACATCTCGTGGGAAACGGCTTTGTCAAAGGAACTGTGGATAGTACTCTCTTCACCAGAGAAGTTGGTAATCATCTAATTATCATTCAAATCTATGTGGATGACATCATCTTTGGATCAACGAATGATAGTCTTTGCAAGGAGTTTGAGGGCATCATGAAGAAGAAATTCGAAATGTCTTCGATGGGCGAAATGAAATTCTTCCTCGGATTGCAAGTAGATCAACTTCCAGACGGTATTTTCATTCATCAGACCAAGTATGTGCACGACATCTTGAAGAAGTTTGATATGGAAAGCTCGAAGCCGTTATCTACTCTTCTTGCTCTTAATCACGGGATTTGCATTGACGAAACTGGAACCAAAGTTGATGAGACACTCTACAGATCAATGATAGGATCGTTGATGTATCTGACGGCATCGCTCAGATATTATGTATCCTACCTGCCTATGCGCCAGATATCAGTCAAGCCCGAGAATTTCACACATGCAGATCCTGAAGTAAATCTTCAAATACTTGAAGGGATGCCCAAGCACCGGCTTGTGATACCCGAAGAATGATAATTTCGATCTTGCAGGATACGCTGATTCTGAGTTTGTGTAGATAAGTTGAATTCAAAATCGACTACAGCGGGATGCCAGTTCTTCGTAACAAGAATGGTAACCTGGCAGTGTAAGAAACAGACTACGGTCGCTCTCTCTACCTGTGAAGCTGAGTATATCTAGGCCTCTAGCTGTTGTTCACAGATTCTGTGGATACAACAGCAGATGAGAGACTATGGTCTGCATTTTCTTGACACTCCAATGTATGTTGATAATAAGGCAGCCATTGATATAACCAAAAATCCGGTTCATCACTCACGCACAAAACACATTGAAATTCGTTATCATTTCATTCATGACTGTTATGAAAAGAAATTGGTACGAATAGAAAAAAATCCACACCGACGAACAAAAGGCTGATTTTATACCAAACCATTTTCTTTATCACGGTTTAAATACTTGTTAAGAATTAATGGTATGAAAAATTTGCTGACAGGTGCGGACGCTGAGGTTGAATACGGATTGGACGACGAGTTCACGTGATCCACATTGGTTTGTCTATATCTTTCTAGTTTAGAATTTTATTAAAAACTAAAATACAAAAACATGTTTTTGATTTTTAGGGGGAGAAATGTTAGAGAAATACAAAAACATTTGAAAATTTTAAAATCCAAAAACATTTGAAAAATGCGAAAGTACAAAAATTTGAAAATTCAAAAAGTACAAAAACATTAAAAAAGACAAAGAGAATTCAGTGTCACAAAAAGGAAATGATAGTACATCAGTAGACTATCACAGTATGCTAAAGAAATGTAAAGTTTAAAAGTGATAAACAAGTCTTACTGTGGATGTGTCGATAGGCTTAACAAGTTCAGTAAACTGTTTTCGAGATATAAACTAAATTTTACAACTGCTTAATCTTGTGGATTAACATATCTTGGATATATGGACTTAGTACTCCAAAATTTCGTTTGAGAGATTGCCTGATTATGAGATACGAGGTCTTTATAGATTGTTGATATCTTGGGTATTATACAAGTTCTTCTGATTTTGCGGAAGTAATAGCCTAGAACTTCTATAATACTTTCGCAATAAACCCTTAAGCTGCATGTAATCTTGAAAAGTATCGAAAGAACTAATCATTTGCAGTGCTGAAAAGATTCCTTAAATGGAACACACTTTAAAGTCGAGCCTTCATCTCTTTGTCTGTATGATGGTACTAACCTGAGCTCTCAAGGTCTCACAAAACCCAGATACAGATATCAATTACGCTATATTCACCAGTAAGATGAAATCGAGGGAATCTTGATGCGGGAGTATATTCAAGAAGTGAACCGCATATAAGTCAAGTTTTATAAATCTAACTTTAACATATCTTGAAACAGTTGAGAAACATGGTAAAGTTTAAGTGGCCAAACATATCGACAATATAGGTAAACGAGTTTAAAACTTAAAGTCATCTAAAGGTCAACGGTACTAGTGATATGTCTCATACAATGATATGATCCTTTAAGACACGAATTCACAAAAATATGTCTGCAAATATGTTTGTACTTAGTTTACTTTGTTCTGTACATAGTTTATCAGCTTTACAGATTAAAACCAAAAAGATTTTCAGTGTGTTTTAGCATAAACTTACAAAAATACAAAAAGATTTTGTTACTACATTGTTTTCAGCAAACCAATGTTGGAGAACGGGTCTTCGAAGTCTGTTAAGGTGCTAGAACTGGTGGGAATCTCATTGAAAATGGGCTGGGAGCTAATCTGTAAAATCTGAAAAGCCAAAACGATGAAAAGTTCATTAATTTGAAACTTTGATTTTGAAAATATCACCAGTTTGTTCGTAAAGGGTCAAACAGGGGTCATTAACTTAGACTCGGCAGATAAATCGGTTAACCAAGGTCATTAACTTGGACTTGGTCAACTGAGTAGATTTTCATAACTGGTAAAAGTTGGAAAGTTCAGGGGCTAAATTGTAAAATTTGAAAAAGTTTGAATTTGAGTTTAGCAAGTTCGGCCGAACTTGCTAAACTGAATCAAGTTTAACAATTAAGCAAGTTCGACCGAACTTGCAGATGATGGCTGGTTGTTATGTGTTAAGTTCACCCGGACTTCTGATGGGCCTTTTAGCTTAGGCTCAGCAAGTTCGCCCGAACTTGCCATGGTATAAATATCCGGCAAGTTCGGCCAAACTCATTCATCAGCAACCAATTACCCTCTGAGCGAACTTGAACGTTTGATCGATTTGAGCGAAATTGGCAAGTTAGAATCGTTACTCTGCCCAAATTTCAATTGATTTTGGTGATTAGCACACCATCTTCAATGGCTGAGGTATAAATCTGAGTTTTGAATCATAAATTCGACCTTAAATGATGAATCTAGATCTAAAATGTTAAAATCAATTAGATATAGGTTCAAATGGTTAAATTGGAGATTAAATCATGTTAATCAACACTAATCGACCATGGATTACCTGTTAAAATCGATAAGGTTGTTACAAATTGATGTTACAGGTGATGTGTTGAAGATGACAACAAGTTCGGCCGAACTTGTATACATGTTCGACCGAACTTGTCAACATAACAAGAATAAACTTGAATAATTCATAAGTTCGACCGAAATTCTAAGAAAACTGAATTGAATATATTTTGGAAGTTCGCCCGAACTTAGTGTTTAAATGTTTGAATTTTTTATAACATAAGTTTGCCCGAACTTATTAAATAAATAATGAACATGTGTTGGACATGTTCGGGCGAACTTGATAAAATCATAATGTTATAACACTCATCAAGTTCGCCCGAACTTGATGAAAATGTTGAAAATTTTGTAACTTTTTCTCAGGTTCAAGAACCAGCAAGGGTAATTTCTGTGGATTTTTCCAAGTTCCATAATACTTGCATCACGCTCGACAAAACGATATGTCCATCGCTGAAGGATAGTTTCTTAAGGAGTGTCCTATTCATAGAGCAATCACGGAGCGCACAATGTCGTATAGATCTCATATATACCATTTCTGGATGATCGCAGAGCTCAGCGATGATAAGAAGTCTATTATTTCATCTGTTCAAATCGGGAATGAAGTCAAAGAGATTATTGTTACAGAGGAAGATATTCGCAGGATTCTTCAGTTCAACGATGACAAAGACGATCCGATTTTCTTGGACGAAAAGATGGTGAGAGGCTGTTTCTACAGAATGGGTTACAAGGGGAGTGTTAATAAGCCGACACTGAAGGAAGGGGAAGTGCCAAACTCCTACAAGCTCCTGATGCATGCAATTATTCACACTTTCAGTCACCGGAAAGCAGGACTTGATGATGTTCAGGATTAAATGGCCTGTATGGCAACAGGACTGATTTTGAAGAAGTCGTTCAACTATTCAAAGCTTGTGTTTACACATATGTCGAGAAATATGGATGATTCAAGGTTATGTTTATATCCAAGGTTTGTTCAAATGCTAATCGATGAGAAGTTCACAAACATAGCACGTGATCCGAATGACGTCCTATATCTCAGTCATCTTGATGATACAACTATGAAGAAGCTGTTAAAGTTTCAAAAGCAAGCATCAGCACCGGTTGCTAAACCAGTATTTGGAGCTATCAAAGATTCAAATTATACTGCGCCGCCTGACAATAAATGGAGAAAAGATGGTAGCGGTGATGAAAAAGAGTTAAACGCTGAAAAAGAGTGGTTTAAAGGTTTAAAGCCGAAAGCTCGAAGCGATTGGTTCCTAAAGGCTGAAGTTGTTAAGCCTAAGAAGAAACGAGCTGCAAAGAAAGTAAAGACAATGCTTGTTGATGAAGATGAACCAGAGAATATTCAAGCTGGAGCTGGTTCTAGTGCAGCAGTTGTTGTTAAGAGTCAGGAAACAGTTAAGACCACTCAGGAAGATGATGTGATATCAGCTACTTCAGAGAATGATGATTCTGATGATTCTCTTGAAAGAGTTACTAAGAGAACAATAGCAGAGACTAAGGCAGAAAGAGCCAATGAGACTGATGTTGATTTCGATCCGAATCTTGAGAAAGAATCTGATGAGGAAAGACCCAAGAAAAAAGCTAAGCGAGTGAAGTCTGCTACTATGTCATCGACAAAGACAACAGGGTCTCCTCAGACAAAGGGTAGGAAGAAAACAAAGAAAGCCCAAAAGCCAGTAAGTAAATGATATAAGAGTAACACGAAAAGCGTAGATGTTACACAAGAACCTTCTGGCGCACAGGAGAAAGGAGTCACACAAGAACCTCCTACACAAGAACCTCATGTTGTTGTTACAAGTGAAGCTGAACGTCCAGGAGTCACACAAGAACCTCCTGTGATCATTTCATCAGAAACTGAAAGGCTAGAAGCAACACAAGAACCTCCTGTGTCTGGTTTATTGGAAGTGCCTATTATTCAGTCTCCTGTTGCTCAAAAAACTTCACATTTTGAAAGTTCTACTCCAAAGAAGACTACACCACAACTGCTACTCCAAAGTCTACTCCAAGGGCAAATCTGTTTGGTGATATGCATAATGATCCAATTAGTCTTCAAGATCTAAATAATTTCTTTCCAGAGACTAATGTTGATCTTCTCGAAAAGCGTGTCAAGATCTTGGAAGAAAAGGTGGCTAAGAATGAAGAGGAAAAGACTGAGCTTATTCAGAAAATGAATCAAAGTAATGTAGAAAAAGAGATGTTGGATGATAAAGTAAAGGTATTGGAAAATGAGCATGAATATTTCAAGGCCCTAATTGAAAGTTTGCAAGACGCAAATGAGAAATTGCAAACAGAGATTGCTGATTTGAAGTAAATCCAAGCTCTAGATGATCAAAGATTCACCAGGATGCAGAAAGTTTTATCTAACACCCTGGGTATTGATTTTATTTCTGAATACGATCGTCAGGAAGATAAAGAAAGATCTGAAAAAGAGTTAGCTGCAAGGGGAAAAGGTAAAGGTATTGAGGGTGAAGCCCCTAAATCATCTGAAGCTGCAGAGAAGTCTGTATATGATGTTGTTATAGCTTCTGAGTCTGATATTCTAAAGGTTGACGAATCTGTCAAGCCTTCTGATCCTATCATTGCTTCTGAAGATAAGGACGATGAAGAAGCAGAGAAAGAGGATAAAGATGAAGATGAACAGAAAGATGATTCTGAGTATGAAGATTGGAATGTTGATGATGATGATGATGATGACGATCAGGGAGGAGTTGGTATTAAAATCAGAGAAGGAAAAGTTTCTGATGACGTTGATTTTTTTTCTCTAATGGACGATGAATCTAATAAGATGGATGATCAGATTCAGGGGAGTCAGGGTAGACAGGACCATCAGATGATGTTGATATGGCTGTGTTGATAGATTTGCAAAGCCTGTTACTGCGACAAAGCCTGTGCTCTTGATGCTTGAACATAATGTAGAGGAAGGCGAGTACGTGCATAACTATACTAAGGAAGATCTGGCCAAGTTAATTGAAGTTGATGCTGAAAATCTAGAGTTTGATTTTGAAGAAGATGTGTTGAATGTTAACACTTTTGAGCCGAATGATTATCAGTATGTTAGAAGATTTGAAGCTGATGAATACAACAGAGTGATTGTTGAAGATTGGTCTTCTGATGATGAAACAGATCAATCAACGAAGTACGTCGGTCCTAATTCAGATAGTTTTCCTACATTTGAGGAGATGTACAAGCAACTAGATGAAGATATGCTGAAAGAGAAGATTGAGAAATCAGTTCGTGAAGGTAAAGTTCCAAAGCCGATGACGAAAGAGGAAATTGCTCAAGCCAAGAAGTCCTGGTTTAAAGAAATGCCGCGTGAACGTAAGTTTGACGTCCTCTAGCATTCTTTACCAGAGACAAAGACGTGTCATTGGGGCATATCCTGAGTTGGGGTTGGTTTAAAGAGCTGAATGTATATGCAATCAAAAGGGAATTTGGAGTGCAATACTTCAATATCTTGCTGATTTCAAGACTTTACCGTATTGGGATGTTGAGGAGCTGGTTCAGACTGTGAATGTTACATATGAGATAAAGTTCATTGATCAGTTGTTATGGAAAATGATCAAGTATGAAGCAGTAAAAGGATTTAACTATTGGAAGTCGTTTATTCCAGGTCGCCGAATCAAAACAAACAAAAAGACAGGGGAAAAAGACATAACTTTGATAATGAAGTGACCTAGAGCTATGAGAAACATGCCGTTGATGCGATTGAGCAAAACTTCTATCCAGTGTTCAAGTGGTGGCAGATACATCCAACTACTTGTGAAGCCGTTATTGTGTTACGATTTGAAGAACACTTGGATATTACGAAGGAAAGAGTTGAGATATTGGGATTTCAGGGTATGAGGGGATTATGGAGAACAATCAGGATTCTAGATCCGATGTGGCTTGTTAACTGTTCTGGAGAAGATATCAAAACCTTGTTCTATAGCAAGATTGTATTCGAAGAACGTGAGAAAGAACAAGCGATGCAATATTAAAGAGTTGTGAACGTTTGCTATGCGCATGAAGTAAATTCAGGAAAGATGTGGCAGACAAGCTGGAGGGATCTGGAACGGGTTGAGTTTTTAAAAGAAGAAAAGTGTCTTGAAGTTATTCATGAAAAAGCTAGAAAGGCAAGTATTAGAAGATTTCAATTTATGAAAAAAGTGCCTCCTACAGACCAAACGTCGGATCCAAAGCAAGAATGACGAAAGAAGCCTTACAAGAACTTCTTCGGTCGTGTGCGTTAATGTTTATTTGAAGATAGAGTTTTGAAGACTGATACAAGACTGAAGACGATATCCAAGGGGGAGTCTGTTGGTGCATAATGTCTATGTCTTAATCTTATATCGAGTCTGAATAGAATAGAGTTGAATAGGCTAGCAATACGAAGTATTTATGTAAATAGTGGTCAAGTTCGCCCATGGTTCGCATGTATAGTCAAGTTCGGCCAAACTTGCTAAGGCAAGTTCGGGCGAACTTACATCCTCCACTGGTGAACTTGTTCATCTATAAATAGCTAGCTTGTTGTCTTCATTTGTAACTTTGGCATCTATGAGGCGAAGCTCTGTCAATTTGGATTCTTGACATTTAATCAATAAAATTGACGTTTAACTGATTAATTCTTGTCTATTGGTAAACTTGTCGTAATATTGCCGCTATTATGGACAATAGATATCAAATTTAGGTTCCTAAGCATCAGCGATCGGTCCTACAAACGAATCCTACTTCTGCAGTTGAGAGTGACACCGTTTGTTTCTTTTTGCATTGCCACGAGATGAGTCTGTCTCCAAAGTATTGGCATCCAGCCAATGTAGACTTCATATCCCTGTCTGTCTCCAAGGTTACTGTAAGAAAAATCAAACAGGTCAAAGTTCGAATTTCTAGGATACCAGAGTCCAAGGTTTGGAGCTCCCTTCAGGTATCTAAAGATTCGTTTAGTGGGAGTAAGATGAGAGAGTTTAGGATTGGCTGAAAACGAGCACATTGACAGACAGCAAACATAATGTCTAGCCGACTAGCAGTCAAGTACATTAGTGAGCTAATCATAGATCGGTACAATGTTGGATTAACCGGACTGCCTTCAGCATCTTCATTTAGTATTGGCCGTTAGCAATGGGGAAGTCCATGGGCTTGGAGTTTGTCATATCGAATTTTGCAATAATGTCATGAACATATTTTCCTTGATGAATTAAAATTCTTTGATTGCATTGACGAACTTTCAAACCCAAGAACATTGTCATTTCACCTAATGAGCTCATCTCAAACATCTTTTTCATCACTTCCTCGAATTCCTTGCATAGATCTTCGTTGGTTGACCCAAAAATGATATCGTCAACATAGATCTGAACAAGAATTAGATCCTTGTCAACGCGTTTAATGAATTAGATCCCCGGGTATATCCATATGCAAGAAGATGGTCTATTAAGGTTGCATACCATGCACGAGGTGCTTGGTGCAATCCATACAAAGCTTTATCTAGCTTGTAGGCATAGCCTTGCTTCTTTGAATCAACAAACCTAAGGGGTTAAGCGACATAAATTTCCTCTTTGACCATCCCATATAGAAACGCCGTCTTGATATCCATCTGATAAACAGTGAATCCCATTTAAGATGCATATGCCAAGAAGATGCGAATGGCTTCAAGTCGTGCTACAGGAGCGTACACCTCGTCATAATCCAGACCTTCAATCTGCTTGAAACCTTGAACAACTAATCGAAAATTGTTTCTCACTGTCACCCTAGCATCATCTGGTTTGTATCTAAAGACCCAACGAGTTCCAAGAGCACATTTTCCTTCTGGTAGCTTTACTAACTTTCAAACACTCAGTTTCTCAAACTGATTAAGCTCTTCATGCATTGCATCGACCCATCCAGGTTCCTGCAAAGAAACATCAATGCCCTTAGGCTCAATCTGTGAAATGAAGCCTGAATATAAACATGTGTTAATGGTTTCTGATCTATTGCGGGTTTGTACACCAGCAGTTACAGGACCAATAACGTTTGTAATTGGATGGCTTTTCTAAACACGCTATTGAATTGCTATAGTAGGAGCCTGCAAGTTTGGTTGCATATTTGAAAAACTTCCTGATACTATCCCAGATTGCTCCCCTCATTTGATGCAGCAGCAGTGTTGATCACCAGTGGATCAACGTGCAATCTGACGGAATAGGCTCCGGAAACAATAAAGCTCCTTGGATGTTTGCATTTGAAGTACCTGCATTAGTGTGCTGAATGGAGGATTCAGTGTTGTTAACTGCATCATCTAGTAGCTATTGAAGTAGATTTAGGAATCGGATCCTGAACTGGTGAAAAAGAATGCAGAGCTGTAGTAGCTTCGTGAAATCCCGGTGGATCCACAGTAAGTTTCTTGAAAGCATCTTGTAGCGGAACAACATCATCTTCAACTATAATGCGAATAGGTATCACTGAACTTGAGACATCTACAGTAACAATTAAATCAGATAGAATATTAAACGACTTAAACAAGGAGGAATAGTCATATAACTAATCAGGTCCAATTAGAGCATCTTTGGGATTTTCTTCTAGCCAATCAACGTGGTACTCTCCATGATCAGCTTCTTGATTTTGTTGTACACTCGATATGTGGAATTTTTAGCATAGCCAATGAAATAGTATGGATCTCCTCTTGCTTCAACTTAACCTTTGGTATCCATGGTTAGGAGAACACAAGGACAACCAAAAGGCGGAAATGTTGTACAGACGGTTTCTGTCCTTCAACTATTTCATAAGGCATCTTCATGTGATCTTTGTTGATTAGAGCATGATTTTGAACATAGCAGGTGGTTTTCACTGCTTCTGCCTAAAATATCAAGGGAAGGCCAGAGTCTATCAGCATCGTGCGAGCAGCTTCAATGAGAGTTCAATTACATCTTTCAACAACTCCGTTTTGTTGAGGAGTTCTAGCTGCACTGTATTGACGATCAATTCCTTTCAGGGTACAAAAATTATTCAGCCCAGCATTCTTAAACTCCGTTCCATTGTCGCATTGAATAATTTTCGCTCGCTCAATTGATTGTTTCTCCACGAGAGTAACAAATTTTTTATCAAACCTGTTGTTTCACTCTTTTGTTCCAAGAAAAACACCCTAGTAAAGCGAGAGAAGTCATCAGTGATAACCAAACAATAAGCCTTCCCTCGAATACTCACATTAACGGACCAAAGAGATCCATGTGAAGCCGTTCCAGAACTTTTGACGTCGTGTGCACTAGCTTAGACCTGTGAGGCTTATGATGCTGTTCCCCACGAGCACATGATTCACATTTCTCGATCTGCATGAAATCCTTGATTGGTAAATTTCTGATTAATCCTCCTTTGGCTAGTCGATTCAGATTCTTCATGTTCAGATGACCCAAACGACGATGCCACAACATAGCATCTTATTCGGCGATTTCATAGAAGAAACAGGTAACTTGATCAGTGGGAGCCTTGTTCATGTCAAGCACTTATGCATTCCCATGACATTCGGCTTTGAGCAAGAACCAATCCTCTGGTATAACGATCCCTGGCTTCAAAGTTACTCATCCGCCTTTTGTGAATAGAACTTCTACACCTTTATCGCACATCTGAGAGACGCTCAAGATATTGTGTTTGAGTTCAGGAACATAAGTGACATCTGAGAAGCTGAGAACTCCATTTCTGATGTACCCCGTTGTTATTCTTCCACTTTCTCCTCCTGCAAAGTTGACAAGTCCGCTGTCGAAGATTTTGTTGTCGTTCAATTGGGAGATGTCCCTTGTAATGTGTTTGGAACAAACGCTATCGATAAACCAAAGTTTGATGATAGCCCTCCATAGTCGTTCCTACACACATAACGGGATTAGTGAGAAACTGGAACCATACCATGTTCGATCTGGGTCGATCATCACTCTGCGTTCGTGAAACTTCACGATAAATCATATGACTTTTAGAGGGACTTGAGGTTTGAGAAGACGATGTTGCGTTTGATGATTGTGAACACTGAGACTGAGATCTAGCGAGTACTTTGGCTTTCCAATTTTTTGAATCTGTGGTGTTTGAAACAATCTTTGGTGATGTTATTTTAGATTTCACAGACTAAATTTGAAAATGTTTGAGTTTAAAATCCTTTGATTTAGTTTCTTTGCTAGATTCCAGTCTCCATCAGATGTCTTGGCTTGAGTCGAATGCTTTCCGTATGGGCGATAATGCATAGGCGTCTGATGATAAATGTTCCCTGTGTAGTAAGCACGAAAGGACGATGAACACAATTTCTAGCTATGTGCCCCGGAATTCCACAATTAAAACAGGTTTGTCTTTTAGAGAAAAAGACATTTAGTTCAGCTTGGGTTATTCTAGGGAGCTGATTGGGTTGCTTTTTCCCACTTGGGGATGATTGCATATGTGCATGTTTAGCCTTGGATGTAACCTGCTCACAATCATCAGTACAAGAGTGAGTAACGATAAGTTTACCTTTCGACTTAGGTTCAGTTAACTTTTGAGGAGGGTTTTCCTTTGATTTTGACTTCTTATTTTTATTTTTACGTGATCGCCTTTTCTTTGAAGGAGTGGACCCTGTAGGCCTAGTCTTATTAGAAGCCTTTTCTTGAGAACCTGAGCTTTTGGAGATGACTAGATCAGTTTCTTTAGAAACCATTTCATTAGACACAAAGCTTTCAGGATCATCTGATTCATGTTTACAAGATGATGAGCAAATTTCGTCAAAAACGATTTGACCATCAAAAACATATTGCTCATTATCTCATGTACTAGAATATTTAGACTGAATGTTAGATTCATCAGATAACTCATGTTTATCATTCAAGCAATCTAACACAAAAATATTTTCAACTTCACGATGTTTAGAGAGTTCTGAAGCATTAGGTGAGATTTCAGGCATACTAGAGTAGCTGTCTGATCACTCGAAACAGATGTTTCTGATTCATCACCAGATGCCCCAGACTCCTTCTTCAGAAAAACCCTGAGTCTTCAAAAACCATGGACTGAATATAGTTCCAAACATAAATGTCATGTTTATCACATAAAGAAACATCCGAATCATCAACATCATTTGGATGTGGTTCATCATCCACTCTTGACCGCTGCTCAACTATCACTGACTCTACACATACACTAAAATAGTTAATATTGTCTACAGGATCAGAAGTTGATGCATTTTCCTGAGATTCCTCGGATGATGTTTTAACGGGCTTCTTCTCTTGTTCTGTCTTATTTACTGATTCATTTGAACAACTTTTATCCAAAACTCATGGAGTTTTGAAAATCAGTTGGTCTGGCATTCCATGGTTTGAGAGGTTCCATGGAACATAATCACTTGGTTTGCCATAAATCATTTTATCGTAGTTTTCTAGCCCCTGCTCAGTAGTGGGCATTCTAGAATAATTATGATTGTATAGTGGTGGAACCTGTGCAAAACCCAAACCTTAACCCTTATTTTCCTTGAAAGCCATTTGCACATTGCGTAGATTACGAACAGTGTCGCTGGAAGTATCAAATTTCTTTATGTTCAACTCATTTGGTTGATACTTTCCAGTGAGAAGTTCCAGCTCAACTCTCACAGAGTCGCATTCCAAAGTTTTTATATTAAGTCTATTTTTATAATCATTGACCCAACATTTCTGTTGATTAACGTCCAAGTGGAGCTGAGCTATGTCCTTTTTTAGCGCATCAATCTTGTCATAGAGAATTTTATTTTTCTCTCGAGATCAATGTACTTAGACGTGGGCACTATTGTAATCGCTGATTAGAGAGAAATTGTGTGCTCTCATATGTGCAATTTTATTTCTACAATGTTCGGAACACAAAAGAGAGTTTACCGTTTTGGAGAGCATTTTGGGTTCCTCGGTCTGTGCCATTAAGCATTGGTGGTTTGCTTCTGCAACTTCAGAGATCTTAAAAGATTCCACTTAAGCTGCAGCATCTACCCAGCTGAATCCACGTTGCTTTTGTCCCATTAATACCTTTCCTTCTCCAGTGACTCCTTGGCTAGTTGAAGTTGATGTTTGAGCTGGTGAAACAGGAACCATGGATCTCTCTGAGTTCCTAGCAGCATCAGCCAGAGTAGTTTCATAACCCACTAGTGTCTTCTTGCAATCCCTGGCAAAGTGTCCCAGTTCATGACATTTGTAGCATCTCAGCTTATCTCTCAAAGATCCAGTCCTAATATCTGACATAGAATGACGACCGTTTCTTTTCTGAAACTTCTTTGCTCGAAATGCTGCCATAGCCAAGTTTTCTTCCATATCTTCTTCGACCACCTGATTAATCTCTGTTGCAAGAACGGATGGGGGCAAAAGATCACCTGCGAGGAAAGCGTGCAGACTGTTAAGTTTAGAAGCTGCGAGAGCCAACTTTTCTTCATTCTGCTTGGTCAGAAAGGCTAGATTTTTTGCAGAGGGTGTGGATGGGACATTTTGAGAAGGTTTCACTGGACTGAAAACCACATTGGCATGCTGAGGGTATTGTTGAGCAGTAGTGGGTGTAGCTGAGTTGTTTGGAAGAGACACGCCGAACACATAGTTTATCTTCTGAGCTTGCAGCTGAGTTTGAGTTATCGGACTGAAAACAACATTCGGGTTATTGTTCGACACTCCATGAATAGGACTGAAAACAATGTTGGGATGACTTTGAGACATTAAGGCAGTGTTGGAACTGGTCATCCCTGCAGCAATAATTGAATTCTGTGATTTAGCTCTCTCTACTGATTATCAATCTCACATAACTTGATTGTAGCAATCAGCTCAGTGAGTATGACTTCATTCAAGTTTGTTGTACGCTTAATCATCGAGACATCAGCATCCCAACTTTTCGGCAAAGTTGGCGATTCATCCCACGGTTATTGATAGTGATGCCAGCACATATCATTTGTGAGACCAGTTTGACGAATCTTCTGATCTGTTTCTCCACAGGTTCCCCGTAAATGTGATTGAACGAACTGAACTGCTAGTTCAACATATTTATCCTGCTAGCCTTCATGTTAATGTTGCCTTCATACAAATTCTTAAGCACATCCCAAATCTCCTTAGCATTTGTGCAGTTCCTGAAAACAATTGAGATATCAGGACCAAGAGCCATAGTAAGATTTGCCATGGCCTTATCATCTTCGTCTTTGATTCGTCGATCATCGTCCGACTACAGATTCTCAGGTTTAGCAATCTGAGTTAGAGGATCATCTTCAGTAGCGTACATAAGGTACGAGGACCATCTCGAATACACCTCCAGTCCCATTGCTCCTTTGCCTTACAATATTGTTCAAAATGCCAGATCCAGTCAAAATAATCGTCTCCATACAACAACCTCAGAATTTTAGTAGAAGTGCTTATAATCTGATCAAGTTCTTGGTGTAACGCCAGAGTCTGAGACTGGATGGCAGCTAAGGTAACATTGGCGAGATCCGCAGCAGTCAACACACCATTCGGGTTCATCATTTTAAGTTTACCGAATAGAAATTAAGTTTAAAATAAAAAGTGAATAGTCCAAAACAGTCCAATCGAAGTGGTCCACCCAAAATAGTAGATTATCCGAAATGGAAGTGAGATCAAATCGGAACAGTAGATTTATCTGAAATAATCCTACATCACTGAGCTTATCCGAAATGCTTATGAAATTGATCCGATATGCAGGCAAACTTCATACAAGGATGATCCGAAATGAGTTTGAAACTTCAAGTAGATGATCCAAAGTGAGTTCGAGATGCAAACTTGTGTTCTGAAATGAATCCGAAACTCAAGCTATTTATCCGAAATGAACTCGAAACTCAAGCTGTTGATTCAAAATACACTCAAAACTCAAGCTGTTGATTCAAAATACACTCGAAACTCAAGCTGTTGATTCGAAATACACTCGAAACTCAAGCTATTGATTCGAAATGCAAGCAGAACCTCCAGATATCTCCGAAACAGTAGCAGACCAACAACAGTAACATGTGTGATATCAGATCTGAGCCTGGAACAGGTTCAGCAGGCTCTGATATCAATTTTAAGTCCCGAAAACCGGATCTAACAATATCACTAACAAGCTATGGGTTCGAGATTAGAATAAATAAGATGAAATAGAAAAAATTAATGATTAACTTGCATTCAAATGGCATTGTCTAATACAAGCTATTGAAAAACCCACCAAAGAATTCCTAATCCCTAAAACATCATATACTATTTATAGTAGGGATTAGTGCACCATTACCCAAAACCCTAGGCCCATAAGCCTTCCAAGCCCAAAACTATACAATCTAGCCCAAATATACTAAATAACTAATGCACAAATTTAGGGCCTAACAATTGGATTCCACACTTTTAACAAAGTGTAGATAGTGAAACATGCATTTTATCAAGTCTTATCTGTAACACCTTGTATTCCAGTATTAGTATTTTTAGAAGGTTCGTATTTGCATCTTATTTTTAGAAACCTTACATTCATATTTCGATTCCAATATCACAATTTGAGGCATTAATCATAATGGAAATACATTTATTCACACTTGTTCATACATAAATACGTGACTCTCGATAAGTGCTTTTTATACGAAACCGAATTATATTTGACGTTTAAATATATTGGGAATTATACTCATAGACATTCTTGATATTCATATACTTATATCCCTTAAGATGCCAAAAAAAATAAAAAAATAAATAAAAATTCAGCCAAGTCCCAGAGTAACCTATGGCTGGCAACCATAGGTTCCTGTGGTAGTCAGCTGGTTTGAGCAAGAAGCGCGAATTTTGAACTATTTTCCACCTTTTTCACCATGAATCACCTCCTAACTCATTTAACTATAACCCTAATCCATTCCTTTATAAATAGGAGTCTCCATGCTTTGGTTTTTCACTTTCCAAACACTTAATCACTCCCAAAACACTTCAAGATCATCCATGAATTCTGATTTTTGGCTGATTTGTCCAAGTTCTAAAAGTGAGTTCAAACTCACTTTTCTTCATATTTTCTTCCACTACAAAGCTTGGAACACCTCTAGAAGTGTTTCCACAAGTTCACCATGGTAAACTAAGGTGGAACATCATCATTTTGAGATCCAAACTTTCTGTTTTGGAAGATTACTTTGTTAACTTTTATCAAACTATGTTTCTTGTTTAAATCTTGTGTCTAGTTGTTCTTGAACCTATCTAAGGTTATGAGACTTGTTTATGGTTGATTCTTATGAGTTTAGAGGTGCAAACACCCTCTACACTTTTTGTTTTGTTAGGGTTTAGACAACCCACAAGTGATGAAACCATCCAAGTTAACCATAGTTCTAATGGCAAGACTTGTGTTTTGGTAAAAGTGTGAATCTTGGAGCCTTGGCTATCCAAACTCATTCCACTACCTCACTTGATGTTTTCTATGGTTATGTCACTAAAACTTGTTCAACTTTCACTAGAGTAACAAGGCTACGACATGTCCCCAAACGTTGCTATGTTCGGGATGCACGCACCTAGCTTCCTTACTTGGTTGTTCATAGTTTTAGTTGAGTTAGTAGTATTTCCTTTTCATTCATGAGCATCCGAATCATCCTTGTGGTGATTTGTGCATTGGTGAATCATACAATGAGTTTTAATGGATGTTTATTATCCTACATCATGCATGACTTATATGAATTCTATGATAATATAAGATGTACATATAAAATATACTATATAATATATATACTTAACCGAACCCTTGATGTTAACCGGATTATGGTTACTTGTCATGAAAATAGGTTATATTATCTAAGTTTTAAATGTCTCGTTACGGTTCTAATGGGCAAATTCGACCCATGGAATCACATGAAACCACACGGAATTAATAGTGTCAAAACCGATTGTTTAAGTCTAGATAATTAGTTTTTGTATACATACTTTAAAATTCCAAATCCGAACTCTCTACCAAATCCGAATACTCGCACACCTTCGTTTCCCCATGTAGGGTAACTTTGGTGTTCCATCCTCCAAACTTAACGACTTGCGGATTGATAGAAACACTTTGCAAAACTGTGAGTATACTCGATCCCATTTTCCGTTTTATTCACTTTTGGTGCAACATGTACACTTATACAAAAATCACGAATCACGTTAAACTTTTTATAATCACACTCTATCTATTTAAAAATGATGCTTGTATTATTCTTGCTATCACATGTTATGTATACTTGTGCCAATATGTTCATTAACTTTGGTAGCCTCCCTTAACAAAAATAGTGCTATAGGATTAACGCACCCCCGTATTCTTGTGGTATTGTTAAGTGAACTATTTTACAACCTTGTCATTTCGGTGTCAATGTTATACATGATTGCGTTAGACTTTGGTTTGACATATAGTTAGCACATGTTAGTATGATTGTAACATAATATGCAAATTACCATGTTGGATATGAGACAACTTTTTCACTATTATGCTATGTAATAAAACTTGTATACTCGCCAACTTTTTGTTCATCATTATTTTAATACATGTCGCAGGAAACTAGTTGATCTCGGTGAAGAAATATACTTAGGGTGGATTAGAAACACACCTAGATTTAAATTTATATACTTTGTTTCTTGTTGTTTCGTTATTTGTCACTTGTTGTGTTTTCCTTTCAAGACAATGTATCATCATTCTAGTATCAATGAAATTTTGATTTATTAAATATTGTCACAATTAGTTTTATGAAGTCTCTTGCAATCTTGTTTTTGTCCTACCCTGATGATTCCGCCATCATTTGGGGTGTGACAGATTGCTATCAGAGCTATAACTATAAGGAATTAGGAAAATTGTCGTGATTTGACCTAGTCTATAGTTTAAGTACCCATACTTGACCATTCTTGATTTCTCATGCTTAAAACTATTTGAATTCTCCCAACTTGTTTCTTATCTATTACCTTTTGGTCTCAAATATACATTCATTTCCTAAGGAAAACGCAATACACATATGAAGACTTAAAGACACTCTTATTTTACCAACGAGACGATCTCACCAAAAATAGGCATGAAAACCCATATATTTTTGTGAAATCCCTCAATCCGCGTTTACCGATTTTTCACGAAATTTCACCATCAAGTTAGGAGTGATATCCATATCTTGATGGGAATTTCCATTTCATACTCTAGTGGATCCTTACCAACGAGTTGGAATTTTCTCCTTGTTCGGTAAGTACTAACCACACTTAGGGAACGGCATTATCAAGTTAGGGGTGAAACCCGCATCTTGGCAACTAGTCCCACTCCTCAAAATTTCGAATCTCGCAATAGTCTCGAACTTTCGATTTACTAAGGACATGTAATAACCGGAAGGGTGAATACCGTTAACTGGAATTTCGGCGAGAGTATTGTACCTATTAGGCCAAAGCATGCTTCCCAAACTCAAAAGAACTTTCGATCACTTTGGTTTAGTCAAAGTTCCGTTTCGGAAAAATCCAAGTTTTGGTCAGAAACATCGTTATACTATTATCAATTTTATGCATAACACGATTCAAACTTCTCGTTTCAAAAATTCAAATTGTTTTCATGATGATTACATACATATCATACTTATACTTCTCATATATCTTATACACTATTTATATATACGATTTCAAAACGTCACCCGCAAGGTAGACATTACTCATATTCCCAAGAATGGAAGCATTATCATCGAGATGGGAATGATTTCCCTTATCTTGACGATGCTCCGCTCCTCTTCTTTTTACAACAACTTCACCAACGAGCTAGGGGTGATTACCGATTCCCATTTCTCAAAGAAATTTCATCCTTGAGTTAGGAGTGCTATCCGCATCTAGATGAGAGATTAAATCGCAACTTGACCACTTTCATGACAACCATTCGATTTAGACTTATACTTAAACATTTTATCATTATGTCAATTTTTTCTCCACTTATGCATGAATCTCAATTCTCCTTGTGTTATCAAACGTATCTCTTACCCTGTAATCTATTTACATAAAAAAAATACGCGAAATTTCTAATCATACTTAAACCTCTTCTTACCCGACTTTCAAAATCTATTGAAATGCTACCCATCAACCTAGTCAGCCTAATGAACCTCTTGCTCACGATTTTCGTAATTCGTCCAATCACTAAAACACACTCACATTATACTATCATCCTAAAGACATTTTGTTCCCAATAGGGAACCAAAGAAAACTTTTCTCACATACGTACAAATCTTATAGATGTCGCTTCGTTAACCTCGCTTAGTTGGTAAAACGTAATAAATCCATAGCCAACCGACAAACACAAATGACCAACCATACACCCTCAAGACTTCGATATTCAACGATAGATCCTAACTTAGAACTATCTCTCCTACCGAAAAAAATCCATTAATACCTTAGAACAAGAATGAGACTCTTACAACCCTCACCTATACTCACAACCCAAGAAACCCGATACGAATCATACCTTGGAAATCTCCCAATACCCATGATCGGTAACCCACTCGCACACCGTACCGTGGGCACAAGGAGTCGAACCTATAAGCACTTAGTCGCAACCCGAAACCTTACCATCAAACAACCATACAATCAACCTACTACAACCATCCCATCGGCCAAACAAACCCTCAATACACACACTAGACTTAGTAACCCTAAACCTACACGCCTACACCAACGAAGTTCGACTATCTATAAGTTCACTTTGCTAAAATACTTTTCAAAACCAAAGTTTTTCCATGGAGATTTTCAAACACAACTTTCCTTATCTCGATATAAAAATACTTTCAATGAAGCAAGCTCATTGTTTTTAAAAACCCTTTCGCTAATACGCAATTCTAAATCTAAACACGTGAACATGGAAGATTATGGGGTCGGACAATCTACGACATACTCGAATCCAAACTTTTGAAAAACGGAAGTAGCATTTCCTTTTTACAAACCACATCTTTCATCGTAATTCAATACTTTTTTCTCAATATTCTCTCAACATTCACAAATCTGGTTCTCCGTTCCCAACAGACCCGACCTACTTTGATTAGACAAACTCAATGATTTACCCAAACAACTATACACATTCATATCATCATACACATTTCAGCTTATGCAGTCAATATTTCATGACAATCTATACACATATTATCATTACACTTCGTATTTACACACTCAAAATTTCATGGTAACTTATATGCTTAATCTCATTATACTTCAACTTATACGCTTTATACTACATGCTAACCTTATATGTATTTGTCATCAATCATACTCAAAACTCATACATTCGCACTTGGTATTCATACTTGAAATCTATATGAAGGCACAACCCAAGTGGGTTTGCCCACGTTATACTCGCGCATACTTAAATACAATCATATATACATGCTTAATTTTCATATGCTATAAACACACACATTCTCGCTCGTAATACAAAAATGTACCCAGGCCCATACACTACTAGTACAAACTATGCGGATCATGCAAGGACTCGCGGGTGCACACGGGATTATATTGGTAGGCGCATGAAAACCATAGTTAGTTCTATTGCGCATCGTAGCACGGAACGCAACATGACACCGAATAGCGAAATGGACGTAACATGGTATGAACACGGTGGATACACCACTGGTACTTCCTATATATAAGTGTCCCTACCATGATACCAAACTTTCGTAAAACGTGCCATGAGAAATTCAATGATTTCCCAACCTTATGAAATACAACCAACTAACAACAAACTTTGGTCACTCACAATCTTTTCCTCGGTTGTACCCAAATACACCTCGAAACGCCTGATACTAGATTTTCCATGACGAAACCTCATTCACAAAACCGTTAGCCGTAATAGCTACAACTATCACCAGCATCTCTCAACGCTTCATGTTCGCATTTTATCCGATATCCATACCTTTCTTACCCCTCTCTTACACCTATTGAATCGTTCATTCGCTCTCATACCACGAATATTCCCAATTCTTCCCTTGACATTTCATCAAACTACATCCTTACTTACACAAAAACTTTTCTTCTTAGGTCGCATTCTTTTTAAAACATCCCTCCCAATCGAGTCGTTCGAACTTGCCTTGCCACTACACACACATACATGTTTTATTTATTATTACACTCACTTACGATTAATATCTCAAATCACTTTAGTCAAACGAATTACTTTTACAAACATGTCTTTTATCCCTCAAAATTTATCTACATATGCACAGTTAATCGTAAACTACCAATTTAGCCAAAACTTTTTGAACCATATATTTTTTAACACACTTATACATAAACACCGCATAAGCTTTAAACTCCAAATTTTCAATCTTGGCCAAACATTTTAACCGATTGTCACTCGCCTCAAATCACCAAAATACCATCTTATCCAAGGTCTTCCTCTTGAATAAATTTCGGGAAGATATTCCTAAAGTAGGGGAGACTGAGACGCCTCGTATTTCCGTATTCCTAGTTTTAGAAGATTCGTATTCGCATCCTATTTTAGAAACCTTACATTCATATTTCGATTCCAATATCACAATTCGAGGCATTAGTCATAATGGAATACATTTTATTTACACTTGTTCATACATAAATACGTGACATTTAATCAATCTCGAATAAGTGCTTTTTATACGAAACCGAATTATATTTGATGTTTAAATTATATTCGGTATCATACTCATATACATTCTTGATATTCATATACTTATATCCCGTAAGATGCCAAAAAGAAAATTCAACCAAGTCCTAGCGTAACCTATGGCTGGCAACCATAGGTTACGGTGGTAGTCAGCTGGTTTGAGCAAGAAGCGTGAATTTTAAACTCTTTTCCACCATTTTCACCATCAATCACCTCTTAACTCATTTAACTATAACCCTAATCCATTCCTTTATAAATAGGAGCCTCCATCCTTCCATTTTTCACTTTACAAACACTTAATCACTCCCAAAATACTTCAAGATCATCCAAGAATTCTGATTTTTGGCAGATTTATCTAAGTTCTAAAAGTGAGTTCAAACTCACTTTTCTTCATATTTTCTTCCACTACAAAGCTTGGAACACCTCTAGGAGTGTTTTCAGAGGTATACTATGGTAAACTAAGGTGGAACATCACCATTTTGAGGTCCAAACTTTCTGTTTTGGAAGATTACTTTGTTAACTTTTATAAAACTATGTTTCTTGTTTAAATCTTGTGCCTAGTTGTTCTTGAACCTATCTATGGTTTTGAGACTTGTTTAGGGTTGGTTCTTATGAGTTTAGAAGTGCAAACACCCTTTAAACTTTCTGTTTTGTTAGGGTTTAGACAACCCACAAGTGATGAAACCATCCAAGTTCACCATAGTTCTTATGGCAAGACTTGTGTTTTGGTAAAAGTGTGAATCTTGAAAGCCTTGGCTATCCAAACTCATTCCACTACCTCCCTTGATGTTATCTATGTTTATGTCATTAAAACTTGTTCAACTTTCACTAGAGTAACAAGGCTACAACATGTCCCCAAACGTTTCCATGTCCGGATGCACGCACCTGGCTTGCTTACTTGGTTGTTCATAGTTTTTGTTGAGTTAGTAGTTAGTAGTATTTCCTTTTCATTCATGACCATCCGAATCATCCTTGTGGTGATTTGTGCAATGGTGAATCATAAAATGAGGTTTAATGGATGTCTATCATCCTACCTTCATACATGACTTATATGAATTCTATGATAATATATGACGGACATATAAAATATACTATATAATATATATACTTAATCGAACCTTGATATTAACCGGATTATGATTACTTTTCATGAAAATAGGTTATATTTTCTAAGTTTTAAACCTCTCGTTACGATTCTAATGGACAAATTCGACCCATGAAATCACATGAAACCACACGGAATTAATAGTGTCAAAAACGAGTGTTTAAGACTAGATAATTAATTTTCGTATACATACTTTTACATACCTTAAAATTCCGAATCCGAACTCTCTACCAAATCCGAATACTCGCACACCTTTGTTTCCCCATGTAGGGTAACTTTGGTGTTCCATCCTGCAAACTTAATTACATGCGGATTGCTAGGAATGCTTTGCAAAACCGTGAGTATACTCGATCCCATTTTCTGTTTTATTCACTTTGGGTGCAACATGTACACTTATACAAAAATCACGAATCACGTTAAACTTGTTATAATCACACTCTATCCATTTAAAACATGATGCTTGTATTATTCTTGTTTTCACATGCTATGAATACTTATGCCAATATGTTCATCAACTTTGGTAGCCTCCCTTAACGATTATAGCGCTATAGGATTAATGCACCGACCGTATTCTTGTGGTATTGTTAAGTAAACTATTTTACAACCTTGTCATTTCGGTGTCAATGGTATACACGATTGCGTTAGACTTTGGTTTGACATATAGTTAGCACATGTTAGTATGATTGTAACATAAAATGCAAATTACCATGTTGGATATGAGACAACTTTTTCACTATTATGCTATGTAATAAAACTTGTATACTCTCCAACTTTTGGTTCATCATTATTTTAATACATGTTGCAGGAAACTAGTTGATGCCGATGAAGAAATATATTTAGGGTGGATTAGAAACACACCTAGATTTAAATTTATGTACTTTGTTTCTTGTTGTTTCGTTATTTACCACTTATTGTATTTTCCTTTCAAGACAATGTATCATCATTCTAGTATCAATGAAATTTTGACTTATAAAATATTGTCTCAATTAGTGTTATGAAGTCTCTTGCAGTCTTGTTTTCGTCCCACTCTGATGTTTCCGCCATCGGTTGGGGTGTAACATTATCGTTTGAATTGCACGTCAAACCGATCTTACAGTTTTGGCCATATAAAAGCCCCTGCACCATTTGACCCATTAACAAAATATACCAAATCCGTCAAGGGGGGGGGTTTGGCAGTGAATGGAAAGTTGGGGGTGGCAAAACCAAAAGTTTATACAAAAGAGAGGCAAAGTGAAATCTACTCCAAACCACAAAGAAGCAAATTGCACTTAACTCAAAAATTAGTTTTAACCATCAAATATTAAACATTTGGCCGGTCAAACTCTCTAACTTGTAAAAAATCTATATGACACTATCTCTTACATGTTCCTACAAAGAAAACCAATAAAAATATTTATTTCATAATAACCTAAAATCTTTCTCAAAATATTTTACAAATATAACACAATGTAAATAATGTCCGTTCCTTTCCAAAAGCTGAGTTAATATGTGCATTTAGCACACCTCTTAAATAAAATACAACTCATAAGAATCAATAAGGCTATCTTGTGTGATTATAACCTAAATGACCACACTCTTTACGTCAGTGTCATGTCACCCACCCTCATCCACCAATCTAATCTACCATCTTATATGATGTGGACCATAACCTTACTATTCTCCCACACCAATCAAAACCCATAATTAATTAAAAGATGACTATGATTGTCAACTTATCATGAATTAAACCATGTGAACCATCATGGTCTGCACAGGGGACGGTGTAGCAGTAATTCGATGGTCCTACGTGGCAATCCATGACCAAACCATCATCCCATAGCCTAGGAATCATATCCAATTTAATGTTAGAAAAATATTAATTAACTTTTAATATCATCAAATAAATTTAAATTTTCTTAAGCCGATTAAAGTATTAAACACTCCATTTAATTATTTTTTTCCCAAAAATACTTTTAGAAATACACACCATCGCTTTATTTGTTACCATTTGGATGATGGCTGCCAGCATTGTTCCTTGTCTTAGTAGAATTGATTTATTCGATGTTTTGGAGATACTAAACACCATTAAATACTATAATAAAAATAAGAAAATAACTAACAAAAATAATATTTTATTTATTGTAAACAAAGAGATTGTACAACTATAAAACGCACACCCTTCTCACTCTTTTTCACATCTCTTGCTCTCTCCTTCATATAACTCTGTGCAAAGATTCTAGAGAGAGAGAGAGAGAACATATTTTTAGAGAGAGAAAATGGCCCTCCTCAACGACCTCATCAATCTCAACCTCACAGATTCCACCAAGAAGATCATAGCAGAATACATCTGGTTAGTTTTTGTTTAAGGTTTTGATCAGTTTGTCTATGTTGTTGTTCTTGTTGTTGTTTATGGGATCTAGATCTTTGTTATTTATGTGTGTTGTTGTCAGTCAAACATCTTGTTCATCATGGTAAAAAAGTCAACGCTGGTTTTTCAACATACATGATCTTTGATTGTTCATGGTTGATGCTGTATAATATCTTGAAATTGGAAAACTTGACTTTTGGTCAACTGTCAAAACAGTAGGTGAATTAGGGATCTCTGCAACTCTTGATGTGATTTTCTTGGATTTATGTTCATTTTAGATCATTAATGTTCTTCCATATTTGTTGTAAAGTCAGTTTCAAAAATAATTAAATTTTGAATATTAAATGTAAAATAATTATACTTTATTTTGAAACTTAAATACTATCTTGATTACTGTTGGTTATTATTCATATAGGATTGGTGGATCAGGTATGGACCTTCGAAGCAAAGCAAGAGTAAGTTCTTTGAATATGCTTAATAACTATGTATTATACGTTAGAACGTGTTTTTAACTTAATTACAAAAATATCATCGTGTAGAAGTCTTTATCTTTCAGATCTTGCAGCTATAAACCATTTTCATATTTCTATGTATGGTTGTTAAAGTTTTAGTGGTTGCTTTTAATCCACATACATGTACACATAAATATGCAAAGGCGTGTTCACTACAGAGCTTTTTTAAGTAGAGATATGCGATAACTGTATTATACATACATACATACATATGTATGTATTACATTTAATGAAAAAAATACAATTGTATTATACAGCGCACGCATTTCTATAAATATATATATAATAGATCATGTATTCAACATATATATGTTTGCGTGTTTTTCTATATAACTGAATTCTTTTTTATAGACTCTTCCAAAGCCAGAGAGTGACCCCAAGAAGCTGCCAAAATGGAATTATGATGGATCAAGCACTGGTCAAGCTCCAGGAGAGGATAGTGAAGTTATCCTATAGTATGTATTTTGTTCATTTAGCTAATTGTTATTTTTTATTTTTGTTTCTCAGATTTTGAATGTTTTAAATGACTTTGTGATGTTGATGAATTAAACAGTCCCCAAGCTATTTTCAAGGATCCGTTTAGGGGTGGTAACAACATCTTGGTATATTTTTAAAGCCTTTCTTTTCTTTATTTATGTTATTAGTATATATTGATTGAATTTTCAAGATTTGCTGCTTTTCGTAGCAGGACCATTAGAAAGGAAATGACTTTATTTTTATCCTAAAACGTGACAAAAAGATTGTAACTTTCGAACTTCTTTAATTTTTTCTTTTGATGTGTTGGAACGAGTTGATTCGCTCTCAAACCTAAGTTTGTATTTAATTATTATTTTTTTTATAGAGCTCGAGTTTTGTTTGTTTTCAACTCTTGAATAATTTTACAAATAAAATTATTATATATCTATATAAATAGACAGATTCACAAGCTTTAATCAAACTTGGGCTCAAGCTCAGTTAATTCAAACTTTGAGCAAAGCGATCTTGAATAGTTTACGAACAACCCAACTCATTAGTGCATTTCTAGTTGGTGACAATCATATACCCTTACATGTTTCAACAATCTTAAATATATAGGTAATCTGTGACGCGTACACTCCGGCCGGTGAGCCAATTCCGACCAACAAGAGACATGCCGCAGCCAAAATCTTCAGCCACCCAGAAGTCGAGAAGGAAGTTCCATGGTACATTCCCCATTTACGATTCCAAACCCGACCCACATCCACATCCGGTTTCAATGTTTACAGTTTGCAACAATGTGTATCAGGTATGGAATTGAACAAGAATACACCTTACTGCAGAAGGGCATCAACTGGCCCTTGGGCTGGCCACAAGGCGGTTTCCCGGGACCTCAAGTAATCATTTGAACTTGAAATCGCAGCCTTTTTTTCTTTTGTTTGTACAAAAGTTTTAAGAAAAGTGTATCGGTTTTATGTGATTCAGGGCCCATACTATTGCGGTATTGGTGCTGACAAGGCTTTTGGGCGCGATATTGTTGATGCTCACTACAAAGCTTGTTTGTATGCTGGGATTAACATATCTGGAATTAATGGTGAAGTCATGCCGGGTCAGGTAAATTTGCATGTTCTAATAGGCGGGCTACAACCTCAATGGTTCATGATGATTGACCCAAAACACCTTTATCAAAAATTTTATGTTTTTTGTCAATATTAGTTAAATAATAACATAACCAGATTCAGTCTGTTCATCACGGGTTTTTCCATACACAGTGGGAGTTCCAGGTCGGACCATCTGTTGGCATTTCCGCTGGTGACGAGTTATGGGCTGCGCGTTACATTCTCGAGGTTACCCGATAATTTCTTTCTATTTAGTTCGGAAAGATCAAAGATTTCTTGTTTATTGATCGCTTGAAATCCCGTTTTCTTAACAGAGGATCACTGAGATTGCTGGAGTAGTGGTCTCATTCGACCCAAAGCCTATTCCTGTGAGTTTTTCTTGACTCTATGTTTGCAAAAAAATTGTTTCATACGTACTCATTTATAATGTGGGATTTTGATCAGGGTGACTGGAACGGTGCAGGAGCTCACACAAACTACAGGTTTTTTATTTCATAAAACTATTAAAAAATGTTTTTTTCTTCTTCAAAATATTGATCATTCCAGATAGTGTTGTAAACGAGCTAAGTCTGATCCAAGCTTGGCTCGTTTTAAGCAGGGCCCGAGCGCGCCTTAGCTTGTGAATAGTTTTAAATGTCACATGCTTCGCTCATTTATTATTTATTTACTAGGTATTAATTTATTTACCTTAATAATTCTTTTTACGTATATATCTATAAATATAAATTTTATTTTTAATATAATATATATTATTTAGTTACTTTTATCATAGTTTTATATGTAAACGACAAATTAATATATTAAATAAAAGTTCCATAATTAATAGGCTCATCCTACTCGATCTCGATAAGTGACGCTCGGGCTCTTTTACTAAATAAACTTATTTCTAGGCTTAGGCTCGGGCTCAAGCTCGATTAAGCATGGCTTGTTTACACCCCTAATCCAAGTTACATGATAATTTTAGCACCAAGTCAATGAGAGAAGAGGGAGGCTACGAGATAATAAAGAAAGCCATCGAAAAGTTGGGTCTTCGACACAAGGAGCACATCGCGGCCTATGGTGAGGGCAACGAACGTAGGCTCACCGGCAAACACGAGACAGCCAACATCAACACATTTAAATGGGTAACTTATTTGTAACCTATGCTATATCAGAATATAGCAACAATGTGTAATGTACATTATCTTGTTCTCATTTTAAAAAATTTGTTATGGCAGGGTGTCGCGAACCGGGGTGCATCCATTCGTGTCGGGAGGGACACCGAGAAGGACGGAAAGGGTTACTTCGAGGACCGTAGGCCCGCTTCCAACATGGACCCGTATGTTGTTACCTCGATGATCGCTGAGACCACGATTCTGTTGTGAAAACCGAGATCGGGTGTTTGATGATTGAAGTGCGGGGGGGAGATTTGAATCAGAATTTGGAAACAATCCTTTGTGTTTATTTCGATCTGTGTTTGTATTTTTGGTACGCATTGCCTTTGATGTATTTCAGAATGCTTGTTGGTAATAACGTTAGTACATTTTATTGTTTAATAACAACCTAATGGTTGGTTTAAATCTTCTTTTATTGTTTAATAACAAGGTAAACGGTTGGTTTAAATCTTCGGTCATGTTTTGTATTCGTTTGATTAGTTTCTTTATCACCAAAGTGTTGGTGTTTGCCTTAGGCATCTCATTTGTATTGGATAGCGTTTAGCTTGGCCTGTTTCAAGCTTTAATTTAAAAGTTCGGGCTTGATCTACTTGTATGATTATTATCATTGAAAAAATAACATATTTCAATGAAAAAATCTCTCTAACGTAATCTTGACATGTCTAACGTAATTTTGACACATGATAAAGTCCTTAAAGATGTAAAAAAAAAGTCTCTTAACATAATTTTTCTAAATAAAATCCATGCATTAATTAGTAAAACGTTATGCAATTTTTTTGTGTAAAAAAGTTAAAAGAATATTTAGATTCTCTATCCACTTTCTTCTAATTTAGCTAAAAATCCTTTATCTCTGAAACTTGTTAATGCTTAAAGGGTTAAAACCAAATACGAACTCTCTTAAAAATAAAAAGTTGTAAGAAGATTATCAAACGAACTTCGATTGACCTAATTCAAGCGGCTTTGAACCGTCTCATCGAACTCTACTACGTAAGATTTTAGGTTTTTGTTTTTAGATGTTTAGCTTGTATATTTTACACTTTTATGTTTACATCATTGTGTCTTATATTTATTATTATGTCTTTTATTTATTTGTGTTTTTCTATATTTGCGTTATTGTGTCTTTTTTGTAAGTCATTATGTCTTTTTCTCTCGAAATTGTGTTATATTTTTCGGCATTGTATTATATTTTTTGACATTGTGTTACATTTTGCAATCCATTGTATATTTGTACACTTCTTATTTTTAGGAGTATTTGTAGAATAACTTTACGTATGTTTAAAAACCTCCCATATCTTATTTATCATAACTATCCCTATTCAGTTCAATAATACCATATGCTTTTTTATTAGTTTTTCTTTTTTGTTCCGTTCACAAGAATACGGGGAATAGATGTATAAAATGAATACTGAATCTGTATATTTACTGAACCACTATACTTTCACTAAGATTGTTCTTTATTTTAGGGAAGCAATTGGCTGACTTCCTTAAGATTTAAAGATATGGTGTAAATGGAGATGTTGATTTTTCTCTCTCATCTACTTACAACCTAACCACCTTTAAAATATAAAAAAATAATTATAAGAGGTTAACTGTGTTTGCTATATATTTACACTGGGTTAGTAACCCGTGTAATACACGGGTTGAATAATGAAACGCTATAATTATAATTTTCAAAACACATAAAAGAAAATATAATATAACTTTGCAAATATATGATCCCGAATTTAAAAAAGGAAATATATGTTTAGTAAATTACATGGTTTGTCCTTTAACTTTACACTAACTTGTATCGTATGTCCTTTATCTTTAAAAATTACACCGAGTGTCCTTTATTTAAAACTTTTGCACACCGTGTGTCCTTTATTTGAATTTTTTGCACACCACATGTCCTTTATACTAACCTCCATCCATTTTCATGGTTAAGACCAATCATGTGCCCCTTACATGAGGGGCAAAACTGTCGTTTTAAACATTTTCTATATGAAATTTTATAATTACACATATGTAAACTAGTTTTTTTTACATATATGTAATTACTTATAACGCGTATATATAATTTGGTTTTTACATATATGTAAATTACTCTTAACATGTATCTAATCATAAAAATACATATAATAAATGATATAAAAATCATATATATATATATATATATATATATATATATATATATATATATATATATAATATTGCGAGAACTGTGATAACAAATGAGAAAACCAATTAAAACTAATTTTTTTAATACAAACATCATTGTAAATAAAATACAACATCAAAAAAAGAATTTACACATGTGTAAATGGCAAACTTACACATGTGTAAATTTTCTTTATTTACGAATTCACGTAAATTTAATCATGTAAATTAAATTTCTAACATTGTAGTCGAATACTAATGATTAGTGTAAAAAATATTTGAATGTGAATTATTTATAACTAAGTTCTCGCGATTTTTTATTTGTTCTCACGGTTTTCACAATATTTAGTGTTCTCATTTAAACATTCCCCTATATATATAATGATTGTTTATTATGAGTTTTGAAAGTTCCGCAATTATATAATATATATATATATATATATATATATATATATATATATATATATATGGGATAGATCATTATAAAATTAGTTTAAATGAGAAAAATAAAAAACTACCAAAAATGGCCTAAAAACATACCAATTTTTTTATAATTTTTTATTAAATTTCGCTATTTTTTGTAAATTAAAAAATAACTACTATACATGTGCATTACTACAAAAGAATATACTTTTGGTATAGCGGTTTTTAATAAAAAAAATTGTAAAAAAACAAAATTTGGTGTATTTTTTAGACTTTTTTTGTAGTTTTTTAGTTTTCTCATTTATCTTTAGTTTTCACATGATCCTCTCCATATATATATATATATATATATATATATATATATAGGGAGAGGATCATGAGAAAATTAGAAAACTAACTCAAAAAGCCAAAATAAAACATAAAAATATACAAAAAAAATTTACAATTTTTATAAAAAATCGCTGAATTTTATGTATAAAAAACTTTTTTTTCAAAAAAAAAAAAAAACTTGTACTGCACATGTGCACTATATGTGTACTACACATGTGCATTATATGTTTATGTTGGACATGTGCATTATATGCTTTTATTTATTATTTTTTTAAAGTTTTTTATATAATATATATAGCGAATTTTCATTAAAAAAATCAAAAAAAAATTTTGATATGTTTTTTGGCATTTTTAGTTAGTTTTTTGGTTTTCTCATTTAAACTAGTTTTCTCATGATCCATCCCATATATATATATATATATATATATATATATATATATATATATATATATATATATATATATATAGGGAGAGGATCATGAGAAAACTAGATATAAATGAGAAAACTAGAAAACTAACTAAAAAGGAAAAAAAAGCAAAAAAAAAAGCACAAAAAACATACAAATTTTTTTTTACAATTTTTTTATAAAAAATCACAGCATTTTACGTATAAAGAAACTTTTTTTTCAAAAAAAAAAACTTATACTGCATATGTGCACTATATGTGTACTATACATGTGCATTATATGTATATGTTGCACATGTGCATTATATTCTTTTTTTTGTTTTGTTTTTTTAAGTTTTTTATATAATATATATAGCGATTTTTTATAAAAAATCAAAAAAAATTGATATGTTTTTTTGGCTTTTTTAGTTAGTTTTTTGGTTTTCTCATTTAAATTAGTTTTCTCATGATCCATCCCATATATATATATATATATATATATATATATATATATATATATATATATATATATATATATATATAAACTTGAGATGTTTTTAAGGACAATACACGTAAATTGAATAAAAATACAAAATGATAGTTTTGCCCCTCATATGAGGGCCACATGATTGGTCTTAACCATGAAAATGGATGGAGGTTAGTATAAAGGATATGTGGTGTGCAAAAGTTTCAAATAAAGGATACACGGTGTGCAAACGTTTAAAATAAAGGACACCCGGTGTAATTTCTAAAGATAAAGGACACACGATGTAAGTTGATGTAAAGTTAAAGGACAAACAGTGTAATTTACTCTATATGTTTTAATCAAAAATTCAGATTGTTCACAAATTATTATTCCATCTTAGGCAAATATTAGGCTAAATCAGTTGAAGCTCCTTTTGGATGTGTGCCAAACTATGTTCTTTTTAAGCAATTTATATAGACAAGAGTAAACTTCCGTTTTGCTTCTTGTGGTTTGGTCATTTTAACGGTTTTGCCCCAGTCCTTTACAAATAGCCATTTTCCTCCAATAGTTTTTCTATGTTTTTAAAGGATTCGGGCAAAACCGTTAAAGTAACCAAACCACATGGAGCAAAACGGAAGTTTACTCTATAGACAACTTAATCTTTAAAATCTTTTTACTCCAGTATACATGTTAAATACATCTGATATAACCATACATACTACACCACACTGCCGCAGTTCTATAAAAATCATACAAAACATCACCCAAAAGAATGGAAAACATGGACTATACATACACATTACACCACACCACCCTAAAATACTACTAAACCCTAACTCCTTTCATCTTTGGGTTTAATGCCAAGCTCCATGAACGCAAAATCAAGTAAAATAGTCAGTTATAGTAATGCCTTACTAACATCAATGTTTTGTGGGCCCTATCTCTATTTAACCCAAACATGTGGGATCCTCTCTTGAAAGTATTTGAAGAGTCCATGTAACACTATGTCAAGAAAGTAGAGAGATAAACTAAACATCATATGATTAGAATAAAAAAAATGATCACGATTTATGAAAGATCTAACTGTAAAAAACTGAAGTTACTTGACATAAAGCTCGAGTGACGTGAAAGGTTGGTTGCAATGACTCTAGCCAGTCATGCATCAATAGTTATGTTCGCCCCTTCTTCATGTAGTCGGTGATGAAAAGACAGATTGTTACAACACGACTTGGCAACGACCCACATATTGACAATGGTGTTTGAAAAATTTATATCATGCAATAGTTATATCATGCCTTGTTAGCTCCATAGCGTGTAGAATATTAGCAATCTTCAACATCACCCAAATTGTATTCAAAATTAAGCATACATACCATTGGTCTACCCTTAGTCAACTAATTGCAACAGATTGGATAAAGCATCCTTGTACCCAACTTCTGTAATTTATTAAAATAAAAGAGAGGCAGTCGATGAAAAGAAAACACCACTGATAGAATGCACATTTTAAATGCAAAAAAAAAAATAATAATAATAAGAAATTAAACTGTGTGCGTATGAACATATTTTCTTCATGGTGTAATGCAGTCTAACGTAGTGTCTATAATGTTCATGAACATGAGGTTCAGTGCTGAGCCATTCATAAATGAAAAAGAAATGATATTAGACTATTAGTAATAAATCTGAGTAAGAGAGTGCCCACATGAAAATTAAAAGGGAAAAGGAAAATATAAAATTAAAACTTTAACAAAGGTTACTGAGCAATATAGTACCTTAGGATTATCGACTAAATGATTTTTTTAAGCAAGTCCTTTGGGAAGTATGATGACTTGGTACTTTTCTGTCCAAATTAACAAATTTTCAAAACTATAATGTGAATATTTGATACTATCAACCACCAAGTTGACAATAACAGAAAAAGATCATACATTTTATTTAACTACAAAGGACAGGTTAAAAAAAATAAAAACCAACACTTTAACAACAAAAACTATTAGCTTCTCTTAACATAGAATAATGAACTACTAAATTTACAAAGATATAAAAGTGAATAAACTTTAAAAGATAAATCAGCACTCAAAAGAATCATACAATGGATTACAACAAAGGGGATGTATAAATCGTGGATCTAAGATTAGAAATTACTTGAATGATCGTTTTACAACAAAATATTAGTCTAACCTAGGATTGATGCAGGGTATATATAGCTCTTCTTGAACGATTGTAATTTGTAAGTTCATAAATAAATAAATAAATAAACCCTAATATGTAAAAAGAAAAATTATTATTTTTGTCTAGATTATGTACAATCCATGTAGGAACTAGGTTCACTTTTTATTAAATTATATTGCGAAATATATAATAACGAGACTCTCGTTATTCATAGGAAATATGATAGTACAATCCGGTTACAAAACTATATGAAAATAAATGAAATACAAATACATTGTACCAATCTTGATTTAAGTCGACGTCTTTGGAAAACTTCAACCGCACCTTCTTGTTCGAAACTCTACTACAAAACAAACAAAAATTGTTGACGGTTTTGGTTGAGGCACGTGTTCAATACGCTTCCCTTAAAACAAATTTCGCGCCTCTACTAAAGACGACGCGACTGTTTCCCAGGTACAACAGCCGAAGCAGTATGTACTGCCGGAGATGGCCATGCGTCCGATGTTACACCGGATAAAATTATAGTGTTAGAACTCTTGGAAAATTATGATACGAAGGCGATGAAATCGTATAAAGAAACATATCTCTATAAGTACCCAACACGTGGGTCTTCAAGTGTTTCATCTTTTCTAAGAACTCTCCATGTATTCATGAATTTTTCTTGTATGATTTCTCTTGTATTTCTCTAGTGTACTTTTCATATCAGACACCATGTTCTAAATATCTAAAAGTCTTTTATAGAGTTAAGAGTCTCAATAATTATGTACTTAAACTCTAATAAAATTCATTAAAGTCATCAAGAGTTTCACCATATGAAGAGTTAAGAGTCACCATAATCATAGACTTAAACTCTATTAAAACTCATCAAATGTCATCATTAAAACTCTACTTATGAGTTTTATCATATGAAGAGTTTACCTAGTAATTATAATTTCACTTAATTATAAATTAACTAGATATCCATTCACTAATTTTCCAACAATCCCCCACATGAATGGAGATCGTTCAAAACACATAAAATTTTCAATGGAACCTCAACAATTGAGTTTTGCATACGATAGGTAGGTGTTACCCTTTGAACTTTCGCTCATGAAATGCACTTAGCCCACTAGCTCTGAGTAGATCTCGATGTCTTTGAACTCGTCTGCCGTTTGTGTAGATGACAATACACTTCACACAAGATTCTCCCTAGCCGGGTCATCTCCTCATAGTCGTGTCCAATAATGGTCGTGGAACACTTTCCTGGTTCTGTGAGAGCTCTAGGAATTGTGCTCCCAATTTCATTCGAAGCGACCACACTTCTCTCTAGCATAGGTGATTCTCCTTAGATCATTAAAAGCATTGTGGTTATCGTGATTTATCAAATCATTTACCACATATTATGCTTATCCTCACTCTTTGTCACTGAATATCATAGGAATAGACTAGGACGTATTTAAACACCCTTTTATACTTTGGGGGTATTTATAACCATATATACTAGCTTATGCATATCATTTATGCCCCCATAGTGACTACCCTTAGGCATATGAGTTAGTTGTCCTATTGAATTTAGATCTTGGGATCTCCAGTCAACTAAGTTAAGTGTCCTTCACATACCCTTTTTTCATGGGCGTTAGTCTCATTCCACAACTTAATCTCTAATAAACCCTCATGTTGTTTGATCCATAACATTAACAAATAACTTTACGTATTTGAGATCAGTTGTCATGATGTGTTCTTAACTCGTAAGTTAATTTTACCTATTGTCAACTTCTAAGACTATAACCTTAGTGGCCATCTGAACCTGGTAGTAATATACGTATTTGTAAGATACGCGTGTCATTTAAGGCAAACACATCTCCATTATGCACTACGACCTTTGTGTCATTCACTTAGTCGTCTGTTTGCAATGTTAGACTGGATTACAAAATCCTTATTGCCAAACTTTTATGATACAAATGCAAGACACCCCCACATTTAAGTGTTATATGATCTCATCCAGATGGGGTAATGAAAACCATTTCTACACACCCTTATAGGGTTGTTTCTAAATGGATCCTCCCCCACATTTCTTGCTATTTGATCAACATTTTCGTAACTTCACTTATGACGACATTTATACATATATGATTGAACAAGATCAACCTCATTGTATCAGTGAATTCAACTCATATTGCATTAGCTTACATAAGCTTCCAAGTTGACCAAAGCAACACATCCCATTGTCATAAGTTTGTCACAAACTTAGAATAATTCTAATTCAACATCTTGAATAAGCCTAGACAATGAGTTCTCCTCATTAGCTTTTCGAACAAACTCTTCAAAAGTTACATGTCTTTTCCTTATAATGAATGAAAATTCTTCCTCAACTTTGTCTATACACAAATTTTTATTGTGTTCATACACATTTGAATGTTTAGAGTTAATTAGTCTCCGTCAAGACACATAATTAACCAAGTACTAGTCTAGCATGCTTTAGACTACAATACTTTAGCATGTGAACAGAAGATGCATCATTCTGATTTTCCACAGCCCCAAGGTTATCATAATATCACTTTGCAACATTCATCCCTTTTTAAGAAAAAATAATGAGACTTATTCATAATCCTAAAACATCAATATTTAGGAAAGTCTCACAAATTATCATATATAGCACATAGCTAAAATTTATACCATTCAATTAAGGAACATAACTTGTTTACCTTTGATCTCCAACGTTTTACCATTGACTCATAAGGACTTAAACATAAGCCTTAATCCAAGTCACTTGGCGAACACATTCATCACCGACAAGATGAATGTTCCTCGTCTACAATCACTATTATGTGTGAGATAGAGTCAACTAGATCAACACTCAACAACATGGCATTCATAATTTTTCCATAATTGATTTGTACACATCTATTGTTATTCATTAGGAGATATGTATATTTAGGATGCTCTCCCAAACGAATATAAAATTTCCATATAGTTCTAACAATAATCAAGTGGTGGACGTATCTACATAGAGATCACTTGGAACAAATCTCACAAGATTTATCAAAGGTATACAATAACATATAATACTTTTCATTCATATGTTAGAATTCACACTTGTGAATTTTCCAATGACTTCTAACAAAGTACTTCAACATGAATCTCGTTTGTGTATTTCATCTCAATACACTCACCACTCACTCGTGATGTGGTTACACATTTGATGTCTCGTCTTTGACTTTTAGTCAATGCAACAACTCTCAAGCTGTTCATGTCCAAATATTTTCATGTACTATCCGTTTTGACGTTATAATTATTTTCCACAAAATAATTTATATGTCACAAAACTTTAGTGATTTATTTCTTTGTAAAAATTGCATGTGTTATCCAAAGATATTGAACACAAAACAATAATTACACTAGAAACTAAATCATAAGTGTTAAACACTTTTGAAATTTAAACGGAAATATAGACGAGATGGAGACATCAAATATAAAGTGCTTATATCTTTAAAACTTTATAATCTGACCGAAATCTTCTCAACGGTATCGTCCCATGGCATGTCTTGAGGTACTCCCTCAATAAGACACCATGCAATAAGTACAAGTTACTCATTTCATCTTGAAACTTTAAACTTAGACAATTCTTCCTCAAAACAACACCAAGTTGTTATAAAGACTACATTTAAGTAGTAAACTTGAACAATTAAATTTGTTCACAACATCAAGTTGTTTTCCACCAAATAATATCCACGAGAACGAACGTTTACATACGTTTTCCAAGGATAAGCTTATATAATAAATCATTCTTATCATTTTTAATGCACACATAGGCAACTAAATGTTTACATAAAACATTTCCATTCATTATGGCTTATACAATGTACAATCTCTAACATTATATTTGTGATACACGTTTTCTAACACACGTGTTAGAAAATTTAAGTAATTATATATATAAAACATGACCATTTAGATTTAGAAATCACAAATTAAAATTGGTGATAAATCCCACACAACTACACCATCACTTTATGGTGATTTAATTCTTGTATTCTTACTCTTGTAGTATTCCAATCTCATCAAGTTAGGCACATAGCCTACTTTTAATACAAGAGACGTGTGGTGGAGAAAAGTCTCACTCAATTAGAGACTTTATTAGAGATATAAACTCTAATAAAAACTAATAAATTGACATAAAACTCTACTTAAGAGTTTATCTTCCATACTCAATTAGAGATTTTATTAGAGACATAAACTCTAATAAACTAATAAATTGACATAAAACTCTACTTAAGAGTTTATCTTCCATACTCAATTAGAGATTTTATTAGAGACATAAACTCTAATAAAAACTAATAAATAGACATAAAACTCTACTTAAGAGTTTAACTTTCATACTCGCTTAGAGATTTTATTAGAGACATAAACTCTAATAGAAACTAATAAATTGACATAAACTCTAATAGAAACTAATAAATTGCCATAAAACTCTACTTAAGAGTTAACTTCCATATGGAAAGTCTAGTAAATGATTTTAATTTCATTAAAGTCATAGAACAACACCATCACTTCATGGTGATTTAATTCTTGAAGCCAATCAACTTCAATGTATGACATTCTATTTCTAAACCATACAAAGCATAACATGAGTGTTTATACTAATTGAAATCAATGCTACAACAAATTACTTATATAAAATGTTTACATAAAACATTTCAAAGCATTTGTGTTTTAACCATTTTTAACAATCATGTTAACATGAAAGAAATTCTAACGCGCACGTTAGAAATATTAACATTTCCACAAAATGTTAATTCGACTTGTTATAAACACATATATGGTTCAAATAAATAAGTCATTTCCAATACACACGTTAGTAAATAAACAATTAAAAATTGCTTCTAAACTAACGCTTTCCATGAACGTTTCTAACACATATGTTAGAAGACAAATTATTACAAAAATCATTTTACGTCTTACTTGTTCATATCAATCCATGTGTGGATGAAGAGTCTACTTTTAATAGAGACTTAAATAGAGACATAAAATTCTAATCAAGTAACATAAAACTCTTATTTAAAGACATGAAAATTCTACTCAAGAGAATTTAACGTTTACAAAAACGTATGGTTTACACCCATAATTCCGGTCTAACACACAAGTTAGAGAAATTTAACCTTTATAAAAAACGTATGGTTTACACAATAAACCCATTCTAATACAAAGGTTAGAAAAAATTAACGATTTCAAAATCGTTTCAAAACCAAACGATTGAACCAAAACTATTTGTTTTGTACCACGGTATAGGATTTAAGATTGTACCACAATCTCAATAAATCCAAACACACCAAGTTGTACTACATACTTATTTCCCAAAAATAATATTTATAAGATCATAATCTCTAAAATATTTTTTATAATAAATCTTGTTGTGAACCCAAAATCCTTATAAAGTTTTAAGATTGTAGCAACAATCTCACAAAGTCTGTTTTAAGTTTGTAGGAACTAGCTTCACTTTTTATTAAAATTATATTGCGAAATATACAATAACGACACTCTCGTTATTCATAGGAAATATGATAGTACAATCCGGTTACAAAACTATATGAAAATAAATGAAATACAAATACATTGTACCAATCTTGATTTAAGTCGACGTCTTTGAAAAACTTCAACCGCACCTTCTTGTTTGAAACTCTACTACAAAACAAACAAAAATTGTTGACGGTTTTGGTTGAGGCACGTGTTCAACACGCTTCCCTTAAAACAGATTTCGCGCCTCTACTAAAGACGACGCGACTGTTTCCCAGGGTACAACAGCCGAAGCAGTATGTACTGTCGGAGATGGCCACGCGCCCGAGGTTACACCGGATAAAATTATAGTGTTAGAACTCTTGGAAAATTATGATACGAAGGCGATGAAATCGTATAGAGAAACATATCTCTCTAAGTACCCAACACATGAGTCTTCAAGTGTTTCATCTTTTCTAAGAACTCTCCATGTATTCATTAATTTTTCTTGTATGATTTCTCTTGTATTTCTTTAGTGTACTTTTCATATGAGATAGCATGTTCTAAATATCCAAGAGTCTTTTATAGAGTTAAGAGTCTCAATAACTATGTACTTAAACTCTAAAAAACTCATTAAAGTCATCAAGAGTTTCACCATATGAAGAGTTAAGAGTCACCATAATCATAGACTTAAACTCTATTAAAACTCATCAAATGTCATCATTAAAACTCTACTTATGAGTTTTATCATATGAAGAGTTAACTAGTAATTATAATTTCACTTAATTATAAATTAACTAGATATCCAATCACTAATTTTCCAACAATCCAAGCTTATACGATATACTTTAAACAAACCTAAAGCAAGTGTAATCAGATAAAAAACCTGCAATCTCAATAAAGATTGATCATCACATTATGAAATTGTGTCGACAAAAGATTTGGGGGAGAAATTTAAAAGAAATAAATCGATCTGATTCTTTGCCGTCGCCATTAAGGTTTGGTAACACATTAATTGAATTGGGTAATATCGGGGATTTGGGCCTGTGAGGAAAAAAAACATTCACCCAAGTTGTCCATCAAATACAATTCTCATTTCCCTAATCACTTGACACATGTTCCATACGTAAAAATTAAAGGGATTATGAAAGAATCATGGAATAAATGATATGTAAAAAACATGATTGACAAAGATAAACAAACCTTGAACCACAAGAATGGTTGATCGATTGGATTTGATTATGATCTTCATAGCATCACAGCTAGGGCTTAGGGGCGTTTCATTGATGAAAAGAACGAACTGGCAAAGTTTTAGGGATTTGACTGACGGGTTAAAAACAAATATACGGGTTAAAAACAAACATATATAGATATCGCGTAATACCAAATCAATAACCCGGAAAATGAGCGAGAAAACAAAATAGAGAGTCACGTGTCTCAAAGTTGATTTCCTTTATTATATTTATAGACATGAACAGTAAAATTTTCATATATTTTCTCTCATCTACTCACAACTGTTCAAAAACTACTTACAACTATTCCTTACATTATAACTAACTCGTTCACATGAATATAAGAGATTCATTGTTAGTGCTCTAAAGGGTAACGAGTAATCTTTTTAAAATATTTTCTTTTCACAAATATATTCTAGAAAAATGTATAGACTTTAACATAGCAAAATTTGTTTGAGACAGCGAACTTTGAAGGGGCCAGGGGCGCCTGGCCTCCGAACTTTTCGTTCAGTAGTGTTATGTATGTACGTTTCGTATAGAATTTTTTAGATATATACGTTTTCGACCCCCTGGTTTTATAGAGTTTTTTAGGTTCGGTTACCTCCGACCCCTCGGTGGAAATTTTCAAGCTTCGCCATTTCTACATACCTTTTGAGGGTTGTTTCTTAAATGGCACTTCCCCCCACCTTTCTTACCATTTTATCAAAAAAATTGTAACTTCACTTATGATGACATTTATACACCTATGATTAAATAAGATCAACCTCATTGTGTTAGTGAATTCTGTGACAACTCGTAATTTCGAGGTTAGAATTGTTCGTTTTCGTATTTATAGATCGAATCTTGTACTTATTTTATTTGACGAGTCAATTATATACTTAACTAAATTATATTACTTTTATATTATAAAAGCGATTAACTAGAAACCGAACCCAAAACGTGTTGAGTCAACCTGAACTGTTTGAACCAAAACTCATGTCTAGCGTGTCGATCACGCGATTCAACCCACTCATATAGCTCGGAACTTACAACTAGCACGAATATTACACAATTGTATTAACTGATTATTAAATATATATATATATTCTAGACAAGTCGTTGCACCACACCCATCCCCATTCTTTTCTTTCTTTTTTTTTACGTTTTCATTTTGTGGCCCAAAGCACCCATTTGATTTTCGGCCCAAGTAACCAACAACCTTTTCATGCCTTTTCTTTTATTAATCTCATAAGCATGTATATAATTATAACTCCCTTGAGCAAGAACCCTAATTCACGTTCATCCTATTTACTCTCAGTCACTCTCTCGCTACTGTTAACAAAGAAAAAGGAGTACCCAAGACTCCAAGGCTTCTGTTCTAAGCTAGATCTGATCTCAACTTGATTAGGTATCCATGTCTTATGTTTTCTTTATTGTTAGTCCTTTTTTTAATTCATATTCGTCTTCGGTTATAAACCGTTTGTACCTTGGTTGAGTTTATTTGATATACATGGTGACTTAATGTTGCGTGAGGTGCTAGATGATAGAGATCATGTGTTATGATATTAGGTCGTTTACATGATCGGTTAAGCCGCTAGGGTATTGTTTACAGGTTGAATCAGGTGTCTGCGTTAAATATAAATGTTCAAGCATGAATATAGTATGTTATCATGGCTGCGTTTTATGTTCTTTGATGATACGTGTACATTAGGATTGCAAGATATCATGGGTGTCGATGCTATACTTGAACTTGGGTTTGGTTGTGTTGCTAGAGTTTTGGTTTACGGCTTGAAACATGTGGATTGCAATTTTAGTAGATGTTAGTGTATGATATTAAGGCGTGTTTTGGGCTGCGTTTTCTGTAGGGAGTTAAATCTTAATGTTTAAGATGTTAATTTGTAGTTTAGTATCCATGAGAATCGCATATGATTACTAGTAGTGTTGTTCGTGCGTAGATAGACACATATGTATGGCGTAGGTCCCAACATGCTTAATGATCTTGATGATTTCATATGATAAACCTGATATAATAACCTAAAAATCTACTGTGGTTAATGTCATAAATACGGGGTTCGGGTAACGAAAATAGAATATGTCCGACAGTTACAGCCGACTTTAATCAGCTGTAACCGGGTCAAATTTTGTCAAAAATTAATGTTTGTTGAGTCCATGATTAACTTCCACGAAATACCTTTTAAACCCAACTGATATTTTAAATGATTTATTTCGTGTTAAAGGTTCAGGCTGCGTTTTTCGTCAGAATTTGCAGCCCATTACGAGAGTCATAATTCAATGTAAAATTGGAGTTATGATCTGAAATTTTGACGGTAAGTACTTCCAGCTGATTCCAAAAATCTCCAACTGGAATTTCGTCAATCGGATAATCGAGAATTTTTAAATGAATTTTTCCGTGAGCTGCAGTTAGTAAGTGACGAATCTGATTGCTGCTTAGTAAAAGATTTTTTATAAATTTTTGGTAAAGAGTTATACTCTAAAAATTTAACACAAGGCCAACCCCTCTGAGCGGCACGTCGTATAAAAATATCATAATTTTTGCAGTTTTTTAAGTATGCGGACTCCCCAAAACAGCATATTTTCAATGAATTTTGCTATGCATGATTATAAGTGTATAATTGTCGAACTTGTTACGTTTTATATTCACACATGCTAAATAATTGTATAAATGGTGTAGTCGCACGTCATAGGTTATATTGTGAACTTGTGTTTGAAACCTATTCGGTAATATATTTGTGATAACTTATACGTATGTTATTTGCTAGATACGTTTAGGACTTGAGTGAATTATATAACAACCCCTAATATTCTTGATAACCATCTTAGGACGTGGTTGATCGTCTTTGCTACTATTTGCACTTTATTTCTTACCGAGCAAAACAAATGTGAGTTCACTACTCTTTTAAAGGCTTGCGTCCCGAGGGGACAAACTACTATTCCTTAGAGGAATACTTTTTTTTACAACAGTTGTAGTTTAATTTTGATATTGGTTAATAAACTCAACACTATCATTAAAGTCCTTCTTACTACTGAACTCGTTGCCTTGGGGGCAACGGGGTATTAGTTGATAGCGCTATTAGGCTTGACAACCTCACACCATACCTGGGAGGACGGGCGTGAACTAAGGACCTTAAACACATGGCCAATGTTGATAGGCATTGATGAGGGCAAACAAACATACATCACTCCGGTATCCAGTTATTAACGACATGTCTTTAAACTAAACACAAACCCGTTTTCATTAAACAAAACTGTGAACTCGCCGGCTTAATTGTTGATACACTTTTTCTGCATGCTTGCAGGTCATTAGATATATCTTGCATGGGAACTTGCAGTCTGAGGAGCTAAGGGTGTCATGGGGCGTGTTCTTGATGCAAACATTGATAATTTATGTTTTAAAACATTTTTGTTTTTAATTATTTGAGATACTTACATTTACTTCCGCTGAAAATATACTTTGTTGAATCGTTTAATTTGAGTTACACTATTCATGTTGGACATGGCGTTGGTGTTTTTTTATATTATATACTATTAGTTCAACATGATTAGTGGCTAGATCCTAGTACGTCACACGTCTCGCAGTAAAACCCCGCAGGTAGATTTTTGGGGATGTGACAGTTTGTATCAGAGCCACTGGTTATAGTGAACTAGGTTTTAAAAAAAAAATTTTAAACCATATTATAAACGTTTTAAAAAGTTTTTTTTAAAACCAGACTATAACTGAATCAGTTCTGAAAACGACCATGACACTGCGCTCCAGATTGCAAGGTTCGTCTTTTAATATCGCATACAATATACATTTAGCATATACATACGCATTGCATTGCATATAGCCACATATACCACATATTAGTACGGATTCATGTGTTATCTATTTATACTATGATGGCTCATTAGTATGATTTTACTTTTAAATCTTTTGTGATCTCCATTGTTTTGACAACACTTTCTTTTGACATTCGCATCTGAGGATCTCTTGATACAAGTTATGAGGAATTGGGGTGAACATGCAAACCGAATTATCATTACAGGTGCACACGTAATAATAATTGGGAGTGCATGTGAGTCCTAGTGAGACCAAGCATGTGTATAGTGATTCTGACCCATCATCCGACATAATTGGGGATTCAGATATCCATAGGAGCCATGGCAATGACGGACTCCTACCTAGCCTTAAACTATATCTTATGTTTTCTTGTCTACTTGTACTGAATATGAAAATAATATGTGTTACATATTTTTCTCATGTTGGTATCTTGTGGATGTAGAATATCTTTATGATCGGTACGTTTTCTGTAAGCAATCTTTTCATTTCTGTTTTATTCGATTCTGGTGCCGATTGGAGTTTCGTGTCAATGAAGTTCAGTAGAATGTTAGGGCCGACTCCAAATCTCTCTTGAAAACCAAACACATTTAGAGATTGGCTGACGGTCAGCCGAGTGAAACATCTCATATTTTTATGCTGGGTGCAAACTCAATCTTTAGGTCAGGTGTTTGACATTGACCTCCCCTTCCTGTTACTCTTAGTACTTTTAATACAATCATCTTAAGTCCCATGTCTACTTATCAAATTTCGGGACGAAATTTCTTTCAACTTGGGGATGATGTGACACCCCATGAAAACGCTCAACCGCACTAGCTTCTTAGTGCTTCTTTTCTGACTGTTTGCAAATTTCAGGACGAAATTTCTTTCAACTTGGGGATGATGTGACAGCTCGTAATTTCGAGGTTAGAATTGTTCGTTTTCGTATTTATAGATCGAATCTTGTACTTATTTTATTTGACGAGTTAATTATATACTTAACTAAATTATATTACTTTTATATTATAAAAGCGATTAACTAGAAATCGAACCCATATCGTGTTGAGTCAACCTGAACTGTTTGAACCAAAACTCATGTCTCGCGTGTCGATCACGCGATTCAACCCACTCGTATAGCTCGGAACTTACGACTAGCACGAATATTACACAATTGTATTAACTGATTATAATATATTTATATATATATTATATATATATATATATATATATATTTTCTAGACAAGTCGTTGCACCACACCCATCCCCATTCTTTTCTTTCTTTTTTTTTTACGTTTTCATTTTGTGGCCCAAAGCACCCATTTGATTTTCGGCCCAAGTAACCAACAACCTTTTCATGCCTTTTCTTTTATTAATCTCACAAGCATGTATATAATTATAACTCCCTTGAGCAAGAACCCTAATTCACGTTCATCCTATTTACTCTAAGTCACCCTCTCGCTACTGTTAACAAAGAAAAAGGAGTACCCAAGACTCCAAGGCTTCTGTTCTAAGCTAGATCTGATCTCAACCTGATTAGGTATCCATGTCTTATGTTTTCTTTATTGTTAGTCCTTTTTTTTGAATTCATATACGTCTTCAGTTATAAACTGTTTGTACCTTGGTTGAGTTTATTTGATATGCATGGTGACTTAATGTTGCGTGAGGTGCTAGATGATAGAGATCATGGGTTATGATATTAGGTCGTTTACATGATCGGTTAAGCCGCTAGGGCATTGTTTACGGGTTGAATCAGGTGTTTGCGTTAAATATTATGTTCAAGCATGAATATAGTATGTTATCATGGCTGCGTTTTCTGTTCTTTGATGATACGTGTACATTTGGATTGCAAGATATCATGGGTGTCGATGCTATACTTGAACTTGGGTTTGGTTGTGTTGCTAGAGTTTTGGTTTACGGCTTGAAACATGTGGATTGCGATTTTAGTAGATGTTAGTGTATGATATTAAGGCGTGTTTTTGGCTGCGTTTTCTGTAGGGAGTTAAATCTTAATGTTTAAGATGTTAATTTGTAGTTTAGTATCCATGAGAATCTCATATGATTACTAGTAGTGTTGTTCGTGCGTAGATAGACACATATGTATGGCGTAGGACATTTCTTACCGAGCAAAACAAATGTGAGTTCACTACTCTTTCACAGGCTTGCGTCCCGGGGGGACAAACTACTATTCCTTAGAGGAATACTTTTTTTACAACAGTTGTAGTTTAATTTCGATGTTGGTTAATAAACTCAACACTATCATTAAAGTCCTTACTTACTACTAAACTAGTTGCCTTGGGGGCAACGGGGTATTAGTTGATAGCGCTATTAGGCTTGACAACCTCACACCATACCTGGGAGGACGGGCGTGAACTAAGGACCTTAAACACATGGCTAATGTTGATAGGCATTGATGAGGGCAAACAAACATACGTCACTCCGGTATACAGTTATTAACGGCATGTCTTTAAACTAAACACAAACCCGTTTTCGTTAAACAAAACTGTGAACTCGCCGGCTTAATCGCTGATACACTTTTTCTGCATGCTTGCAGGTCGTTAGATATATCTTGCATGGGAACTTGCAGTCGGAGGAGCTAAGGGTGTCATGGGGCGTGTTCTTGATGCAAACATTGATAATTTACGTTTTAAAACATTTTGGTTTTTAATTATTTGAAATACTTACATTTGCTTCCGCTGAAAATATACTTTGTTGAATCGTTTAACTTGAGTTACACTATTCATGTTGGACATGGCGTTGGCGTTTTTTTATATTGTATACTATTAGTTCAACATAATTAGTGGCTAGATCCTGGTACGCCACACGCCTCGCGGTAAAACCCTGCAGGTGGATTTTTGGGGGTGTGACAAATTCAATCCATAATGTATTAGCTCACATAAGCTTCCAAACTGACCAAAGCAGCACATGCCATTGTTATAAGTTTATCACCAACTTAGAATGATTCTAATTTACCATCCAGAATAAGCTAAGACAATGACTTCTACTCATTAGTTTTTCGAACAAGTTCTTCATAAGTTACATGTCTTTTCCTTATAATGAATGAAAATTCTCCCTCAACTTTGTTTATACACAAATTCTTTTTGTGTTCATACATATTTTAATGTTTAGAGTTAACTAGTCTGTGTCAAGAACCATAATTAACTAAGTACTAGTCTGCCGTGTTTTAGAATACAATACTTTAGCATTTGAACAGGAGATGCATCATTCTAATTCTTCACAGCCCCAATGATATCATAATATCACTTTGCAACATTCATTCCTTGTTAAGACAGAATAATTTAGGAAGGTCTCACTAATTATTGTATGTAACACCTATCTTACTTTTATCATCCAATTAAGAAACGTAACTTATTTATCTTTGATTTCTAATGCTTCACCATTGACTCATAAGAACTTAAACATAAATCTTAATGCAAATCACTTTGTTGACCACATTCAACTCCAACAAGACGAATGTTCCTCGTCTACAATCACTATTATGTATGAGATAGAATCAACTAGATCGACACTCAACAACATGACATTCGTAATTTAGCCATAACAAAATTAATAAATATACTCTCTTCATACATTTGGGAAATTCGTAGTACCTAAACTGTGTACAATTCCAAACAAAAATTAAACATGAAATACAACATATGTAAATAAATTGATTCAAAATGTAGTATTTGACAAGAGCTTGAATAGTGTTTTCTTGTATGATTTCCGCTTCATCTTTAACGAGAACTTAAACCGCGTCTCCTTGTGTGATCCTTCTTGGTTGCAATAATGAACAAACTGATGTTGACGGTTGTGGCTGAAACACGTGTTCAACACGCTTCCCTTAAAACAGATTTTGTGCCTCTACCAAAGACGATGTGTATGTTTCCCAGGGTACAACAGCCGAAACAGCATGTACTGCCAGAAACGGTCACGCGCCCAAAGTTACACCGGATAAAATTATTGTGTTTGAACTTATAGAACGAATAAGGATGTGATGGTGGTAGAAAATGAGTAGAGAGTGCTCCTCTCTCTAATTAGTCTTCAAGTATTCATCTTTTTCTTCATGCATATAGTTATGTATTTTTTCTTGTAGTTTTCTATATCTCAAATGAGGCACATAGCCTACTATTTTTACAAGAGTTGGAGATGGATAAAAAGTCTCACTTAAGTCACTTAATTAAAGATTTAATTTGAGACATAAAAACTCAAATTAAAAGACATAAAACTATAATTAATTTGAGACATAAACACTATAATATTTTTTTGAACGACAAATTTCTTTACTCCTATCGTTTCTGAGACTTGAACCCAAGACTTCCCCCTTCCGAAATGTTTAAAGGCATCGCCTTTGCCAATGAACCACCACCCCATTAGTATAAAGACTATAATTAAAAGACATAAAAAAACTATTCAAAAGTTTAGTATTTAATTCACCATATGACAAGTCTCACTAATATTTATAATTTCATTAAATTAAAAATTTACTAAATATCCATTCATTAAGTTTTCAACACAAAAAGAAAATGCAATTTGTAAATCATTTATTTTACAAGTGACATTGAGAGGCGGGCCCTAAGTTTCCCAACAACCAAAAAAATCAATATACAAATGTAGCATCATGACTAGTGTTTTGTATGATTGATTCCTGATATATCTTTTAATTTGTCCATGTTATAAATCAAAGAAACGCCACAATATTGGCCTTCAAAGTGTAATCTTCACCTCTCTACTCAATCTCCACGCTTCAATCAAATCATGATAGTAGAAGAAGACCCCAAATTAAGTAAAGACGAATTAGCCCTCGTGAAAGTAGCCGCGTGGACTTGGTACGAACATGGATCAGGGTCCGAGCAAACTAAACTATCTGAGAGGGGAAAGTGGGAAGCTATGGAAAAACAAACGAAAATATAAGGGCTTCAATGCATTATTTTCCCAAGTTGATGTTGCCAACGAAATATGCTGGTAGTACTCTTCTTGACGAATATGAAATAGAAAGAATTTCAAAGGATCTTGATCACTACACACGGTCTAGTTGTGACCAGTATTATCGTCGCAAGTTTGTTGATGTTGTTTGTGATCCGAAAACCATGTCTTCTTCGTTGAAAAGAGATTGTAGAGGGACAAAAGAAAATAAGACAAGTAAAGAAGCAAAGTGGTTTGGGTTTAGAGTAATTTATAAGTTTTGTGGATCAACTGAAGGTGGTGTGGTGGAGGAAGTACAATTAACCAGCATTGGAAAAAGGCAGGTAAATGAGAGAAATGAATCATGTGTACAATCTTGAATTATTCAAATAAATACTTTGGTTTTTAGCTTGTATTAATATTCGGTGGCCCACCTAATAATAAAATGATTTGCAAGAATAATTCAGTTATTAATTTATATTAATAATTGTAACTTTGTTTTATCATTGACCTATTAAAATAATTTAGAGTAAATTACCATTTTTGTCCCTGAGGTTTGGGTACATTTGTCATTTTCGTCTAAAATGACACTTTGGTACCATTTTGCCCCCCACGTTTGTAACTTTTGCCATTTTCGTCCAAATGCCTAACCTAGTTACTTTATAACGTTAGATGGGTTATTTTTGAAAGAGTAAATTGTCATTTTCGTCCTGAGGCTTGGGAACATTGTCATTTTCGTCCAAAATGACACCTGTAACTCCGACACCGTGTCCGGCACAACCTGCAACTTCGGCACCGTCTCCGGCACAACCTGCTACTCCGGCACCACCTACAACTCCGGCATAACTTGCAACTCCGGCACAAACCTGCAAGTCCGGCACCGTCTCCGGCACAACCTGCAACTCCGGCGCCACCTGCAAGTTTGTGCCGGAGTTGCAGGTTTATGCCGACATATAGACGGTGCCGGGCTTGCAGGTTGTGCGGAGTTGTAGGTGGTGCCGGAGTAGAGGTTGTGCCGGAGACGTTGCCGAGTTGCAGGTTTCATTTTCGATGAAAATGGCAAATGTGCCCAAACCTCAGGGACGAAAATGACAATTTACTCTTTCAAAAATAACTCATCTAACGTTATAAAGTAACTACGTTAGGCATTTGGACGAAAATGACAAAAAGTTACAAACGTGGGGGGCAAAATGATACCAAAGTGTCATTTTGAATGAAAATAGCAAATGTGCCCAAACCTTAGAGATGAAAATGGCAATTTACTCAATAATTTATAAACAGTTTAACGATGTTATTTACTTGTACTTGTTTAACTACCATTATATAATAATATTTAAATATTATTTGTTAAATTGATTCAAATTATATTACATAACTAGTTGATGCCCCGCCCGCGTTGCGGGGCGATGGCTAAATAATGAGCAAGTGTTAGGCAATTCCTTGACACGAAAACAATTCAATCGAGTCAAACAATTAAGCAAAACACTTTTATAGTTTTGCTAAAAAACTAAAACAATGGCAATACTGTTTTTTAACTAAGAGAAAGTTTTATTTTTTGATTGGGGTAAAATTGTAATTTGCCAAAAGCTAAAGTGATGACAGTACTGTAAATTGGAACAAGGGGCAAATTCGTAGTTTTGAACTTGGGGTAACACAGTAATATAAACTTGAACTAAAGGCACAATCGTAATTTTAGGCTGCAGGCAAAACCATAATTTTATTTTGAACCGAGGGCAAAATCGTAATTTTGTGTTGGGGCCAAAAGCATAATTTTAATTTGAATATGGCAAAAACGTAATTTTGAACTGAGGACGAAATTATAATTTTTTGAAGAGATGGCAAAATCGTAATTTTAAGCCGGGGCCAAAAACATATTTTTCTTTTGAATTGGGGCGAAAACGTAATTTAGAGCTGGGGGCCAAATCGTTATTTTGAATTGAGGGCAAAATCATAATTTTGAGATTGGACAAAATCGTAATTTTGAGATGGGGACAAAAGCACAATTTTATTTTGAGCAGGGGCGAAAGCGCAATTTTAAACTTGGGGTAAAAAAACGTAATTTTAAAACGTGTAAAAAATAGTATATTGTTTGGTCCAATGGGGGAGTGCCGGGCCAGCTGCTGGTACTATTCCCCCAAACTTGTAAATGTAGTATTGTAAATATAAACAAACAAATATTAGACTATCGATAGAGATTGTTGATTAAATGTCGGATACAAATAAATAATATGAACAATTATTACCAATGGGGTGGTGGTCCTTTAGGAAAGGTAAAGTCTAATTAGCCTTTAAATGTCTGGATTTAGGAGGGCGTCTTGAGTTAAAGTTTCTTAGACGACATGGATCGAAAGAAATTTCTCGTTTAAAAAAAATATGAACAGTTGTTAAGAGTTGTGTGAATATGTATAAAAAATTAAAATCACATACGGTTACAGCATGAATTCTATTTTGTTATAAACAAATTGCATTATGGATAATATTCTAGTCGATGCTAGAGTGTCTAAAACGATGTCTTTTAACACTTGCATGGTTGTAATCATCACCAGTGTGTATTAAATAAATAAGAATTATAGTCTATGTGCGTAATTTGACAGCTTTTGACATGCATGTTTTGAATTATGGAAGATATATAATGTACATTGACATTTTTGTAATTTGCTCAAACGATGAAAGATACTGATGGTTGTGATACCCGTGACAAAACCAGGTATACCTTATTTGGTCCTAAACTTTATGTATGATTAAAACAATAATTACGTGAAAAAGTCGTAAACTTGCATGACTTGTGTGTTGTGCTAAACAATCTCTGTTATGTCTCGGAGGAATCCGAGAGGCGTCATGGGTAACATGACACTATTAAGGACCAACGGTGCGAGGTTGGTGTCCTTAGCCTTGAACAATGTGTTAAACGGAGACTTGACGTTTAACCGCGCATTAAACATTCGATGATGAGTATTAGGCCAACGATAGGGCCCTTTTTGATTCTGAAAGTACGAAACATTTCGATTACGAGCCATAGACTATAACAAAAGATTAGAAACAAATCGGAGCTCGGGCATGCAAAACGAGACGGTTCCCGGTTAGGGAAACATTTTGTTTTAAGAGCGACGAAAGGAAAACCAAACATGTAAGGAACGGTCAATGAAGCTTAAAAACACTTAAACCAACGTCATACGAGACTTTTATGATCAAAACGTAACCATGCTCGGATTTCGAGACGGTTATGCTCAGTTTTTAAAACCGAGTCTTTTGACAGTAAGAACGCAAAAAATGGAGCCCGGTTTACAAATCGGAGACGCTTCGGGGACCCGAAAACGAACCTAAACGCAAACGAAAGATAAACATCATCTTTTAGCACGTAATACGAAGCACGGGTGTCCCCATGGGATCCACCTCCAACCCCCTCCCCCATTAGTTAAACATATTTTTTTCTTTTTCTTTTTAATTATCATTTTACACCAACATTTCATCTCGTTCACCCAAAATTTTGCCATAAACTCCATAATTCCAGCTGAGTTTCATCTTAAACTTCAACAAACAAAAGGTATAAACCTTTTGTTCTTATGATTTTAATCATGTTTTTTTGATTAAACGCGATTTCTAACCGAAAAACTTATTTTGATCCAAGATTTTTGAAGGTTTAAACAAAGCTTATGGGATGAATAAGAACACCTTGGTAATTCCCTGGTGTTATATGGCAGCCATGATCATAAATCTTTTGGTTTTGACACCCTAATCAACACCTATTCGACAAAAATCGCATAACTATTCGATTAACCGAAAAATAATGAAATAAAGCTTGATTGATCTAAGTTCTAGCATATTTGGATTGTACTTGATGTGTAGGTACTAGGGATGAGATTTTTTACCGAAATACCGGTACCGTACCGATCATAAACGGTACCAGTATCGATAATAGATTTTTCGAATTTCGGTATCGGTAAATAACGGTATCGGTACCGGTATTTTTCGGTAAATACCGGTTTTAATACCGAATTTAAAAATGAATTCCAATGGATTTTTAGGTTGGGTTACGAAGTGTCAGCCTTCAGAATAGATGATATTTTATAGGACGACGAATTGTCACAAGTAAAGTAGTTGTTATTTATTTAATGGTTTGGTTGTCAAATAATTTGTATTAGCTTTCATTCTTGGTTTTCAATAGACATGTTCGAATTTAGATGTTAAAAGTCAAACTCATTTATGTTTTCCTTTTGATTTTTTACTACATACATTTGTCTATTTTTCCCAATACACATTACTCCAATTTAGTTAATAACGGAATGATGGATTGACATGATATTTTTTACGTAAAACAATGGAAAATACCAAAGCGGTACCAATGCAGTAAAATACCGAAAAACCGGTACCGATACCTATACCGTACCGTTGCCGAACTAATAAATTCGGTACGGTATTCGGTATCCACTTTTCATAAATTTTGGTAACGGTATTTTCGGTATCGTTACCGGTATGGTACCGGTATGATACCGATCTCATCCCTAATAGGTACTGAATATAGCACCCACACACTTCTAGACTCACAAAGAACGCTTGGAAACGAAGCTTTCGCTAGGTATACCATCCAAGAACCGAAAATACCATCGGTAGAATCTTGTTTTAGCTATAACTTGGTCCGTGATACTTGGATTAAGCTGAAATTTGGTATGGTAGTGTGGGGTATTGTCAGGAGTGTCCACATAAAATTTTAGAAATTTTGGAATTTTCTACGATTTTTGGTGAGTTTTTGACAGTTTTATAAAAACAATTCTATAAAAATACCAAACAGGGTCAATAAATCACCAAATGTTTCATAAACACTAAGAATCATGTAATAAAAGTTCTGAGAAATTTTGGAGTCCATTGGTTGAATTTTGATTCGGGTTAAAAATCCGTGTTTTCAAGAGTTTTCGGTAGCCGGAAACGCACCGAAATGAAATCAGAAAAATCTCAAAATTTATGAGACATTCTTGGACATGTATGGGATGTTCAGGAATTTTTTGAGAATTTTTGGACTACTGATGCTATTTAATGTTAATTATGTGGTTAAATATTGGTTTATAAATAATTTATTTATATAGGAAAAAGACCAAAATAAATTCCCAAACATTTTCCCCATAATCTACAAATTGTTTCTGACTTATATAAAAATTTACAGATTTTTATTCAAATTTTAGATTAAATGGAAATTATGGGATAAAAGGGTTATTTTAAATCAATTTAGGCAGTTTACCGTATAACGAACCTACAGGAATCGGGAACCGACCAACCGACAAATACTATAATTGGAACACCGGGAGTATTCCGGGGGATTCCCGTGCAAATTGGACACGGGGTGTGTCCTAAGACAATTCAGGAAAATTCCCGACAGTGAAAATGGAAACTCAATTTTGGGCAACCTAGACTCCCCAAACACTCAAACTCCCTTGACGAAAAGTTAATCATTCTTAAATAACAACGTGTTGGCACTATTGGTATTCCCGTGCCATTATCCGGACACGTTAAACTGCTGACTTTGGCTGGCACGCGAAACGGTGCCCGGAAGCCAAACTGAAAACTAATACTACCATGACCTCCATCACCATACTAGTGGCCTATAGACTCAATCTGAAGTGAAAACTCCTGACCAAATCCAAGTTATAACCATTACTAACTTAGATACTGATTCGAGTCCATACTTGCATATGTGTTATTAAAGCTGATCCAGTCGCTTGATCACTTGTGTGTTGAGACTACTATCCCGCTTTTGAATTGTTTTACTGTTTTATGGGGACTTGCGTGTTACAAACTGTGTTGATTATACCAATTTGGGAGTGAGTTTCACTCCACCACTTTCAACTGTGTTACTGTTTTCTGGAATGACTTGCATGTCGCACCAACTTGTGAGATGTGAATTATCTAACACACAAACTACCTCCCCTCTACAAGTGATTAGCGTAAGCCGTGGGCAGTGGATAGTACTATTGGTCTGACAAACCCAGTTGCTCCAAGCAGTGTCTAGGTGACACTGTGTGTCGGTGACTAGGCAATTGCACGCGTTCTAAACTTGGTTATGTTGTTAGGCATAACTACAGGGGAACATTGAACTTTACATGACTCAGTTGCCGGGATGACGTGCCTGTCTTGACACGGCCCGGTGGAAATGTCTGCGGTGACACGACCCGGTGCGATGATGTGTCTGTCTAACACGGAGTGACTATGACAGGTCAAGGTTTCACTTGTGTCCTCGTGTAATTCCATCTGTGACTATGACTGTTTCCAGTGCAATTAAACGTGTTAATACATATGGTTCCACAATAGCTAAACCAGTGGAACTCACGCAGAGTTTAGCTGACCCTTTTCAAAACTAACATGCATTTAAGGTAAAGCGAAGCAAGAGTAAGGAATGTACGTGTGGATGGCTTGGGTAGTAAACTGTAGCCGAATAAGAGCTGTAGTAGCTCGTAGTACCTTACTTGAACTGTGGTGTGTAATATGATACTTTATAATATGTTGTAACCGAAGCTCCTTTTTTATGTGATATCATGTTTTTAAATTATGGGGAACTACCATGTGTCTGCCACACCCTACGTTTGTCTTCCGCTGTGAGTCGGGGTGTGACAATGGCGGATCTAGAAAATCTGTCAAGCCGTAACGTTTTATAAAAAAAACGGTAACGAAATCGAAAAAACGTCAATTTTTTCCAAAATTTAAACGCCAAGCCGTAGCGGGGGTTGCCCCTTGTTATATTTTGGATCTGCCCCTGGATCATGCCGTTCATTTTTAAAACAAGTTTATATTTTATGTTTAACTAGTTAGATGCCTCACCCGCATTGCGGGGCGGTGGCCGAATAATTTGCGAGTGTTAGGCAGCTCATTGACACGGAAAACAATTAAATCGAGTAAACGAATAAAAACATAACACTTTTATAGTTTTGCTAAAAAAACTAAAACAATGGCAATCTGTTATTTTTAACTAATGGAAAGTTATATTTTTCATTGGTGTAAAATCGTAATTTGCCAAAAACTAAAGTGATGCCAATACTGGAAATTGAAACCAGGGGCAAAAGTGTAAATCAACACAAGGGCGAATTCATACTTTTGAACCTAGGGCAACACAGTAATATAAATTTAAACTAAAGGCATAACCGTAATTTTAGGTGGAAGGCGAAACCATATTTTTATTTCGAACCGAGGGCATAATCGTAATTTTGAGTTGGAGTTAACAGCGTAATTTCATTTTGAACAGGGGTAAAAACGTAATTTTTAACTGAGGCCGAAATCATAATTTTTTTAACGGGGAAATATCATAATTTTAAGGTGGGTGCGAGAACATATTTTTTTTTTTCAATTGAACAGGGGTGAAAACGTAATTTTGAGCTGAGGGTGAAATTGTAATTTCAAGTCGTGGGCAATATCGTAATTTTAAAGTGGGGGCAAACCCGTAATTTTATATCGTAAACACACAATAAACGGTTGGTTCAATGGGGGAGTGTCATGCCAGCTGCTGTCATACCCCGACCCGCAACAGAATAAAAGCCGGGGCATGATTGGGTTATCACCAAAGCTCATGATATTTACTAATAAGTTTCATATTTATTAAATTCAAATTAAAATTTAAATATCCAACAAAATTTCATACAAACACAAATAAAAATCTAAATGCTTGTTCCAACGAAATAACTTGTTTATTCTTCTAGGCCATCCTAAGTGTTTCTTTCCTCAACTTGATCACCTGTATCATGCGTAAAACAGAGGAAATTTTGGGTCAACAAAAGTTGGCGAGTGAACCTTGATAAAACATTTAAATAATTGATTATGTTTGTTTAAATAAAATTATGCATAAATCACATGTGAGCAAATGTATATATGTAACCAAGCACAAACCACATTGAATGAATATATGACATGAATGATGATGTATCTGAGATCAAGGCTCAATCAAACGGAGCCGATCTAATGAGGCACCTGATGCTCAACCCGTATCCCACGAGGAACTGATGGGCCTAATGAAATGAGTGCACTGAAATGATAAAATGTATCCACATATAAACTACACTACAAGCAATACACATTGGATCACGAAATGATATAGGCACAAGTGTTAGATAAAATAAAGAAATGATACGACACATGATACACCTCAAAACGTGATTAAAACGGGGAATTTGTAGAGATTCACTCACATTGGGTGCGTATTCTTGAGTGGTAATGAGAGCGCACGAGTTGTGGATTTAACCGACGAAGACGTACTAACCTATAATAATAACGCGATAACTCGACAAATAAATTAATATTTAGGCTTAACTCTTTTGTTTGGGTTTTTGTTCTATAATTAAACCCTTGAATTTGTAATTAAAACTGGTTTTTCTTTAAGAAAACATGGAAATCCGATAGTTAAAATAAACAAATAAATAAATAAAATAAAAATAAAAAAATAATAATATTTTAAAAAAAAAACTTGTCAGACTATCAGGTCTGACAAGCCGGTTCGACGTGGTATAAGCATGCGTGTGTACAGATTCGAACTCGAGACCTCACGGTTGCGTGCACGCAGCTCTGCCAATTGAGCTACGTGTTTAACCCGAAGGAATTTAGATTTTAATTATATTTATACACGTTTTAGGTTTTACCAAATTTAATTAAATTAAAAAGGTTTATACAGGGTTGAACCGGACGCATACAAACTGTCTCGAACCTGAGACCTCTGTTATGATTTGCACCCAGCCCGACCAACCGTGGTTGGGTGTCTAACCCGTCCATACCTGGAATTTAATTATTTTTATACACTGAAAAGGTTTGTACAGATGTGATAAATTAAAAAGGATTTTATTTAATCGAGCCGGTGTGCGCGTGGGATCGAACTGGTGATCCCAGGTTCAATTTGCACCCGGACCAACCAGTTGGGCTGGGTGCTTAACCCGTTCAAGATTCGTGTTTTAATGATTATAACCATGCTCTGACATCGACTTCTTCGTTTTACATTTGAACCGTTTGTACACCCGCCCAATTTAACTCAATTTAATCGACGCACAATCAAATGAAATAAATAGAATTCAAAAGAAAAAGAAGGAGAAACTACCGAATAGACTGGAATGGGGGATCTCGATTTCCGGCGGTGGTATTCCGGCGGTCGGCAGAGTTTTCCGGCGAACAGGGGGCGTGAGCAGAGGAATAATGCGAGTAGTACAGGACGAAATGAGCGATTCTGAACGGAGGATTTCGCTTGGTATTTATAGAGTGAAGTTTGGGTTTGGTTTAGGAAATCGAATTCGGTTGATTGCCATTTTGTCGCAGAGATGCCAGCTCATGATTTAAATTTGCTAAGAATAGCCACAAGGCCAACTGTCGGAATGTTCAAAAAGAAAAAGGGAAGGCGCGATGTTCGGATCCGGTCATTTGCAGGTTTTCTCACCTGAGTGTGTCCGAGTATATATAAAATGTTATGCAGGATCTGTTACAGGGTGTGTGTGTAGTCTAGTGGTGTTGATGGTGTGTGTGCAATCGGGGGAACCCGGGTTCGATCCCGGTTCACCCCTTTTCTTGAATTTTTATTTATTTTGACTATTTTATATTAATTCATATATTAGATATAATTATTAAACCAATTATTACATTATTTCATTTAATTTTTAGTTATCATTTATTTTTAAACATTGATATTTTTTATTATTATTACCTATATATGGAATATTGGAATATTGAAATAAATAAATAAATATCCGAACAACGTAAAAATGAATACACTTAGATTGATAAAATGGGGCGGGTTTTCGAAACTCGATTTATACAAATGTTACAGTATCCCCTACTTTTAGAAATTTCGTCCCGAAATTTAAGTAGTAGTTGTAACCAGAAAGAGATGCGGGTACTTCTCGTGTATTGAGTCTTCACGTTCCCAAGTAACCTCGGGTCCTCGTTTTGACTCTCAACGCACCCTGACGCTTGGAATATGACTTCGCCTTAAACGCTTCTCATCGAAATCCATGATTTCCACTGGTCTTTCAACGAATTGCATTGATTCATCGACTTGAATGTCTTCTAGAGGGATATGGATGTTTTCGTCGGCGAGGCACTTTTTCAGGTTTGATACATGGAACGTGGGATGTATTCTGTTGAGTTCTTCTGGTAGGTCAAGCTTGTAGGCTACAGGTCCTACTCTTTCGAGTATCTTGAAAGGTCCTATGTAGCGTGGTGCTAGCTTGCCCTTTTGGCCAAAATGAACCACTCCCTTCCACGGTGATACTTTCAAAAGTACTTGATCACCAACACAAAACTCCAAGGGCTTTCGTCGTTTGTCAGCATAACTCTTTTGACGACTTTGAGCCGCTAGAAGATTGTTTCGAATTTGAAGGATTTTGTCGGTTGTTTCCTGAATCAATTCAGGTCCGGTGATTTGCGGTTCACAATTTCGTGCCAACATACTGGAGATCGGCATTTACGACCATATAAAGCTTCGAAAGGAGCCATGCCGATACGTGAATGATAGCTATTGTTGTACGAAAACTCGACTAACGGTAGATGAGCGTCCCAGTTCCCTTTGAAGTCTATGACACATGCTCGAAGCATGTCTTTGAGGGTTTGGATGGTGCGCTCGGATTGACCATCCGTCTGAGGGTGAAAGGCGGTACTGAGGTCTAACCGTGTACCCAAAGCGGTTTGTACAGCTCGCCATGTTCGTGAAGTGAAACGACCATCACGGTCTGAAATGATGCTTAACGGTACACCATGACGGCTTACGATCTCGTTGATGTAGATACGAGCTAACTTCTCGTTCTTGAAGTCCTCGCGAATCGGAATGAATTGAGCTGATTTTGTAAGACGATCAATGATTACCCATATGGTGTCATACCCACTGGAGGTGCGAGGTAACCCGGTATGAAGTCTATGGTTATGTTTTCCCACTTCCACCCCGGTATATCGGGTTGGACTAGAAGTCCTGAAGGTCTTTGATGTTCAGCTTTCACTTTGGAACATGTAAGGCACTTGGAAACAAAAATAGCGATATCCTTTTTCATGCCAGGCCACCAGTAGGTGTATCGTAGGTCTTGATACATCTTATCGGCTCCTGGGTGTACAGAGTATCGTGTTTTGTGTGCCTCATTCATGAGGAAATCACGAAGGTTGTCGCGATCGGGAATCATATGGGGTTTAAATAATATAGAATACTGTCGGATTGGTTTCAATTTTGAGTTCAGCTCCACTTGACAGCTCATCGCGTACGTCATTTTCCGTTACCGAGATATGTTGAGCTGCCCGGATTCGATCCTTGATATCGGTTATGATTTGCGAACATAGAAGACGAATAGAGTTCGCATATCCCTTTCGACTGAGCGCATCAGCCACCACGTTTGCCTTGCTAAGATGATACCTAATCTCGCAGTCGTAATCGTTGAGCATTCGACCCATCTTCGTTGCCTCATATTCAACTCTTTTTGATTGAAGATATGTTGGAGACTCTTGTGGTCAGTGTGTATTTCACACTTGGTACCGTAAAGATAATGTCTCCATATCTTGAGAGCGAACACAACGACTCCAAGTTCCAGGTCGTGGGTGGTGTAACTTTTTCTCCTGAACTTTGAGTTGCCTAGAGGCATAGGCTATCACCTTTCCTCTTTGCATCAATACACAGCCTAGACCTTGCCCTAATACGTCGCAATAAACCACAAAGTCATCGCAACCCTCATGGAGTGTAAGGATAGGTGCGTCACAAAGCTTTTGCTTTAAAGTTTGGAAGGCCTCCTCTTGCTTAGGTCCCTAAATGAAGGTTTTCCCTTGTGAGTCAAGGCCGTGAGCAGAACGGCGATACGAGAAAAATTGGCAATGAAGCGTCGGTAATAACCAGCCAAGTCAAGAAATGACCTAACTTTGGTAAGGGTACGTGGCGCTTGCCATTCTTGTATTGTCTTGATTTTTGAAGGATCGACATGAATCCCTTTGTCATTGACGACATGACCAAGGAATTGTACCTCTCTTAACCAGAATTCGCATTTTGAGAACTTAGCATAAAGCTTTTCAGTCCTTCAGAGTGTAAGAATGAGTCGAAGGTGTCGCTCATGATCGGATTTTGACTTGGAGTAGATAAGAATGTCGTCGATGAAGACTATGACGAAACGGTCGAGATAGGGTTTGCATACCCTATTCATCAAATCCATGAAGACAGCGGGGGCGTTGGTTAAACCGAATAGCATAACCATGAACTCGTAATGACCATAACGAGTTCGGAAGGCAGTTTTTGGAATATCTTCTTCGCGTACACTAAGCTGATGATAACCAGAACGAAGGTCGATTTTGGAAAAACAGGTGGCGCCTTGAAGTTGGTCTAGAAGGTCATCAATACGAGGCAGTGGATAGCGATTCTTAACCGTCAACTTGTTGAGTTCTCTATAATCAATGCACATGCGAAACGTTCCATCTTTCTTCCTCACAAAAAGAACGGGCGCACCCCAAGGCGATGAGCTAGGACGTATGAATCCTTTGTCAATCAGCTCTTGCAGTTGACTGGCCAACTCTTGCATCTCGGATGGGGCTAACCTATAGGGAGATTTTGCGACCGGTGTAGCGCCAGGCACAAGATCGATTCGAAATTCGACTTCCCTCACAGGAGGAAGTCCTGAAACGTCGTCGGGAAAAACTTGCGGGAATTCTTTTACAATTGGAATATCTTCGAGCTTCCTCTCCTTGCCTTCCTTCTTGACGACGTGAGCTAGAAATACGACGTAATTTTTGCGAAGATAACTTCGGGCTTGAAGGCAGGACATCAATTTGAGCCCTTTCAAAGGAGTTTCTCCAAGGATGCGTAATGTCTGACCGTCGGCGAGAGGAACACGAATAAACTTTTCATGGCATACCACTTCAGCGTGATGCTGGCTGAGACAGTCCAGGCCGATGATAACATCGAAACTTCCCAATTTCATAGGAATGAGATCAATTGAAAAATCGTGATCATTTAGGGTGAGAGTACAATCGCGTATAATAGAATTTAATGAAATGGGTTTTCCGTCAGCAACTTCCACCGTTAGAGATTCAACGAGACTATCACGAGGTAGGTCGAGAATAGATTCGAATTCTAAAGACACAAAACTCTTATCCGCACCAGTATCGAATAATATGGATGCATAACTACCATTTACGAGAAACGTACCGTTGACCACATTGTTGTCAGCCCTGGCTTGGTTGGCGTTGATATTGAAAGCTCTTCCTCTAGCGGGTGGAGGAGCTTGGTTAGCTTGGTTTACAGGGTTTGCTTGAGCTTGGGCATGGATGATGTTCACCAGGCGTGGGCAAGTATTCCTGAAGTGGTTTGGGTCCCCACAATTGAAACAGCTCGTATGGATTGCATCATGGGGTAGTTGGGTTGGTAGTAAGGTTGGGCTGTGAGTTGTGCAGGTGGTTGAAGTAAGGGTTGTTGGGCTTGGCCCACTATTTGATTTTGGGTTTGGGTTGGAGGTTGACTGCGGTTTGAACGCTGAAAGGTACGGCAGGTTTGGATAGTGTGACCCGCACGGCCACAACTTGTGCAATGTTGGCAAGGGTTTTCAGGAGGGTGATGGTATTGGCAACGGTTACACTTTGGGTGTGGGCCAGTGTATGGCCTTTTGAATGGTGCAGCTGGAGGGGCAACTTGGGTGATTGGAGCAGTAGTGATGGGAGGGTTGGTTTGGGTGACAGCAAAGTTCTTGCCATTTCGCTTCCTCTTACCAGCAAACTTCGAGGATGAACCTGAGTGGTTTGGAATTGGGGTCTTAATGGGTGTTTTCTTCTTCTCATCTTTAAAATTGCCATTTCGAATGCGATTTTCAGTGAGTTCCGTAGCTAACTCCATTGCGGCTTCGAGTGTTGCAGGCGAAGTGCTTAAAACCGAATCTTGGATTTTCGAGGGGAGGCCTCGAATGTAGTGTTCAATTAAGCGGTATAATGGGGTGAACAGATTGGGAACCATTTGGTTCAACTCAAGAAACCTCTTGTTGTAGGAGGTGTGATCCCCTTCTTTTTCCTTTAGAGCATAGAATTCATCTTCAAGCTTCTTGATCTCGCTTCTAGGGCAAAAATGTCTTGTCATGACCTCTCTTAATTCTTCCCATGATAAGGCCATGGCATCGTCTACACCTCGCTTTCCTTTTTCCGTGTTCCACCAGGTAAGGGCTACCCCAAACAATCTTCCAGTCGCGTAACGTACCTTACGGTCCTCAGGACAGTCGCAATTGAGAAAGGTGTTTTCCATCTCCTCAAACCAGTGGAGGAGAGCGGTGACACCTTCAGTCCCTTCATACTTTGGGGGATCGCAAGACTTGAAGTGTTTGTAGGTGCATTTAGGGGTTTTGGGAGGAGGGTTGGCGACGCTTTGGTCTTCTTGGTTGGGAGGGTTAATGGGATTAGCGGTGAGGGCTTGCTGAACTTGTAGCACGATGTCAGGAAGCCCTGCGGCCATTTGTTTAGCAATTTGCGTGGCCAAGCGTTCGTTTGACTTTCCTGACCTTCTACCTCCACGTAATTGCCTAGGAGACATCTACAAGAATATATGTAGGGAGATTGTGAGTTCAAGAATTTCCTAGGTGTCATGTGTCGTAAAAAGAATGAAAACAACATAACTGAAAATAATTTAACTACATCCATAGGATGTCTTGGGTTTGCTCATGTTTGGGCCTCCAAATGTCCCCCATACCATTGCCTGTGTAGTCATGTGGGCCCCCATGACTATTGGGCTTGGTAGGATTCACATTAGTGTCGGTGGGTTAACAATTGCACCACCCGAATGAAAATCGTAAAAACATGATTGCGAGATGTATGGTCGGAGGGTGTCCAGGTGTTGACACAATGACAACTCAAAGTGGGGTTAGTTCACACGACATTTGGTATAGAATGCTTTGGCCTAATAGGTCCTTCGTACTCTCATCGTTAGTCCCCAGGTAGGCAAACTGGTCCTTTATTTTGGATTTATACGAATGCCAATCCTAGACAGGACGTTCCGACTACCGGTACTCGTACCCTTCCAGTTACTACATGCCCGTCACGAAAACTCACTTTGATGTGATTTGAAAAATATGAAAACATTGCAAAAATCTTTGAAAAGAAATAACGGAAATTGTGAAATTGTGAGGTGTGTGCTTTCATAGATATGATATGATATGATATGATATGAGGATATGATCTAAGATGAGCATTGCATATTAACATGTACTTGTGAGAATGTTTGAATAATGTTGTGTGTGAATATAAACATGAAACATATAAACATCATGAATTTTTTCATTTAACACATAAACAACTTAAATCTAGTCAACTATAGTATAGGCTCTAAAGGTCTAATAACCTATCATATATCCCTATAGTCACAAGCTCTGATACCAATCTGTCATACCCCGACCCGCAGCGGAATAAAAGTCGGGGCATGATTGGGTTATCACCAAAGCTCATGATATTTACTAAGAAGTTTCATATTTATTAAATTCAAATTAAAATTTAAATATCCAACAAAATTTCATACAAACACAAATAAAAATCTAAATGCTTGTTCCAACGAAATAACTTGTTTATTCTTCTAGGCCATCTTAAGTGTTTCTTTCCTCAACTTGATCACCTGTATCATGCGTAAAACAGAGGAAATTTTGGGTCAACAAAAGTTGGCGAGTGAAACTTGATAAAACATTTAAATAATTGATTTTTTTATGTTTATTTAAATAAAATTATGCATAAATCACATGTGAGCAAATGTATATATGTAACAAATCACAAACCACATTGAATGAATATATGACATGAATGATGATGTATCTGAGATCAAGGCTCAATCAAACGGAGCCGATCTAATGAGGCACCTGATGCTCAACCCGTATCCCACGAGGAACTGATGGGCCTAATGAAATGAGTGCACTGAAATGATAAAATGTATCCACATATAAACCACACTACAAGCAATACACATTTAATCACGAAATGATATAGGCACAAGTGTTAAATAAAATAAAGAAATGATACGACACATGATACACCCCAAAACGTGATTAAAACGGGGAATTTGTAGAGATTCACTCACATGTGGTGCGTATTCTTGAGTGGTAATGAGAGTGCACGAGTTGTGGATTTAACCGATGAAGACGTACTAACCTATAATAATAACGTGATAACTCGATAAATAAATTAATATTTAGGCTTAACTCTTTTGTTTGGGTTTTAGTTCTATAATTAAACCCTTGAATTTGTAATTAAAACTGGTTTTTCTTTAAGAAAACATGGAAATCCGATAGTTAAAATAAACAAATAAATAAATAAAATAAAAATAAAAAAATAATAATATTTAAAAAAAAACTTGTCAGACTCTCAGGTCTGACAAGCCGGTTCGACGTGGTATAAGCATGCGTGTGTACAGATTCGAACTCGAGACCTCACGGTTGCGTGCACGCAGCTTTGCCAATTGAGCTACGTGTTTAACCCGAAGGAATTTAGATTTTAATTATATTTATACACGTTTTAGGTTTTACCAAATTTAATTAAATTAAAAAGGTTTATACAGGGTTGAACCAGACGCATACAAACTGTCTCGAACCTGAGACCTCTGTTATGATTTGCACCCAGCCCGACCAACCGGGCTGGGTGTCTAACCCGTCCATACCTGGAATTTAATTATTTTTATATACTGAAAAGGTTTATACAGATGTGATAAATTAAAAAGGATTTTATTTAATCGAGCCGGTGTGCGCGTGGGATCGAACTGGTGATCCCAGATTCAATTTGCACCCGGCCAACTAGTTGGGCTGGGTGCTAAACCCGTTCAAGATTCGTGTTTTAATGATTATAACCATGCTCTGACATCGACTTCTTCGTTTTACATTTGAACCGTTTGTACACCCGCCCAATTTAACTCAATTTAATCTACGCACAATCAAATGAAATAAATAGAATTCAAAAGAAAAAGAAGGAGAAACTACCGAATAGACTGAAATGGGGGATCTCGATTTCCGGCGGTGGTATTCCGGCGGTCGACGGAGTTTTTCGGCGAACAGGGGGCGTGAGCACAGGAATAATGCGAGTAGTACAGGACAAAATGAGCGATTCTGAACGGAGGATTTCGCTTGGTATTTATAGAGTGAAGTTTGGGTTTGGTTTAGGAAATTGAATTTGGTTGATTGCCATTTTGTCGCAGAGATGCCAACTCATGATTGAAATTTGCTAAGAATAGCCACAAGGCCAGCTGTCGGAATGTTCAAAAAGAAAAAGGGAAGGCGCGATGTTCGGATCCAGTCAGTTGCAGGTTTTCTCACCTGAGTGTGTGCGAGTATATATAAAATGTTATGCGGGATCTATTACAGGGTGTGTGTGTAGTCTAGTGGTGCTGATGGTGTGTGTGCAATCGGGGGAACCCGGGTTCGATCCCGGTTCACCCCTTTTCTTGAATTTTTATTTATTTTGACTATTTTATATTAATTCATATATTAGATATAATTATTAAACCAATTATTACATTATTTCATTTAATTTTTAGTTATCATTTATTTTTAAACATTGATATTTTTTATTATTATTATTACCTATATATGGAATATTGGAATATTGAAATAAATAAATAAATATCCGAACGACGTAAAAATGAATACACTTAGATTGATAAAATGGGGCGGGTTTTCGAAACTCGATTTATACAAATGTTACAGTTGCCTGGCAGTATTCCGGGGGCAAACCCGTAAATTTACAGCGTAAACAAATAATAAACGGCTGATCCAATGGGGGAGTGCCAGGCCAGCTGCCTGGCACTATTCCTTTTTTTCGAGTCGTAGGCGAAGTCGTAATTTTGGCTGGGGCCAAAAGCGTAATTTTATTTTGAGCAGGGGGCAAAATCGTAATTTTAAAGTGGGGGCAAACCCGTAATTTTACTGCATAAACAAATAATAAATGTTTGGTCCAATGGGGGAGTGCCATGCCAGCTGCCTGGCACTATTCCGGGTGCAAACCCGTAATTTTACAGCGTAAACAAACAATAAACGGCTGGTCCAATGGGGGTGTGCCACGAAACGGCTGGTCCAATGGGGGAGTACCAGACCAGCTGCCTGACACTATTCCCTTTTTTATTATAAAAGTACTGTTCAAAACGTTTGAAAATTATTGTATTGATAATTTGAAAATAATGTGCATCGACATCTATCTATTTACGTGTAGGTATATATGGTAGAATCAATGAAAGTGGTCACTAATATTTATTATAAAAGTTTGATGAATGGAAAATTTAGAGTTAAATGCTTGGTTGGTCCCTGTGGTTTGCAAATCTTGCAGACTTGGCCCAGTGGTTCACTAATTACACACTTGGTCCCAGTAGTTTCAAATTTTGCACTCGGGTGGTCCTTACCACTAACCTTTGTTAGATTTCTCAGTTAAGTATATGCAAAATTACTATTATACCCTCGTCTTCTTCATCATTTCTCTGCTACCACCTGCAACTACTCTGCTACCACCACCCTCACCCTCGCCGCCTTTCACCGCCATACCCTCGCCGCCTTTCACCGCCATCTTCCTTCCAAGACCCAAAGTTACCGGCTGTAAACGCCGACATCCGTGGAATTCCGGTCACCCCTTCCGGTTAGCCACCTCCGCTCATCTCCAACCCCTTCATTAAACAATTACTGATTTTACAGATCTGGACGATTTCCAATTATAATTTTGTTAGACCGATTTGAGGTTGAATCGTTTATCACCACCATCGATCGCCTGTGAATTTGTTCTCACCACCACACATTGCCGTTAATCTGTTACAACAAATCTTCCTCTTCATCTTTTGCACTAAGCCCCTCCATTTATGCCCTCACAACTCCTTCATCTTCTTCGTTACCCGGAAACCTGCAACTCCTTCATGTTGAGCTTGATTCGAGTAGATCTGAACTGAAGAAGATGAACTGAAAATGATACATATTGTTCATTCGTACGGATCATTTCGGTTGATTTTTGATCAGTTTCGGAGAAATTTTGGATCCGTTTTGGTGTGTTGATTGATGATTTCAAACTGTTTCAGTGAAATTTCAAAGAGTTTTGGTTCGAGTTTTTGAGTTTCGATCTTTGTTACATTGATTTTGCAGAAAAAGGAAACACAGCCGAAAAACCTGCAACTTGCCGGAGCGCCGGAGCACCGGAGAAGACGACTGAAGCCGCCGAGAAACCTGCAACTTGCCGGAGCGCCGGAGAAGACGACTGAAGCCGCCGAGAATACCGCCTCAACACCCATTCGGTTTCGGTGTACCTCCTTCTTCTAACCTTTCCGGTGATTGTTGCAGTGGTGGTGGTCAGTTGACGGTGGAGGTGGTGGTGGGTTTAAGGTGGATGTGGAGGTTGCAGGTTTGTGAGGGAGGGTAATATAGTAATTTTGCATATACTTAACTGAGAAATCTAACAAAGGTTAGTGGTAAGGACCACCCGAGTGCAAAATTTGAAACTACTGGGACCAAGTGTGTAATTAGTGAACCACTGGGACCAAGTCTGCAAGATTTGCAAACCACAGGGACCAACCAAGCATTTAACTCGAAAATTTATTTAAAGATGTAAATCTATGCATCATCACGAGCCCAGCTTGAGTCTAGCTTGAAATTATATGAGCCAACTAAGATTGGCTCATATTGTTTACCATGCCGAAAACTTGAGTTCGAACATAACTCGTTTAATCCTCGAGCTGGCTTGCAGCTCAAGGAGCTAGCTCATAATCGAAGAAGAAAATTAAAGGTGATATTCAGGATTCGAGAGAGAAGCCTTGATGATGGAGTTCATCGATTTCAAGTCTTTTCCAAATAATTACTGTAAAAAACCCTAGTCGGGAATCGCAAAGGGAGATGGAGACGACGGAGATCCATTGATAATGAAGATAAGATGGTTAACTCAGATATGTGGTTGAGGGTTTCATGATGATGAAAATGAAAATGAGAAGTGAACCATTAGCCATACATGCATTAACCTTTTTCTTTGTAGCTCTGTTTCTATCAGACTGTTCTTCGTTCACAAACTACACGTACTTATTCATTATGGTCAACTCATCCTTCTCTTCACCTACACTAACAATGGTCATTCAACAAACAAGAATACCAAACTATTCCAATTTACGAATCCTAGAACAAACTAAGGTAGTGTTCATTTCATATAATGAAATAGAATCTGGATGGATTTGGAATGTGGATTTATTTCTTATGTCGTCCGTTTCAACAAAAAAAAAAGAATTGAACTTGAGCAATAACATAAGGAGTTCCAATTCCATCAAGATTCTATTCAAATTTTCGAAACGAACACACCTAAATTCCAAATCAACTTTCAATTCCTACACAATTTCAATTCCAATTCCATTACACTACATTCCACGTAACAAACACTCCCTAAGAATTCTAATCTAGAACCCGTATAACAAACCAGTTTGTGATTTCGCGACTAGTTCACTAAGAACTAATCTCTCCAAACAAATATTGCACAATACGTTTGTGATTGTGAAGAGGCTTCTTTCTTTTATTCGAAAGTTTCTTTTGTGATTTGACTCTCATTGCTTTATCTTTGGTCAACTGTCCATATCTCTTCTAATATGACTTTTATATTTAAAAGAGTAAATTACAAAACTCGTCCTTTATGTATGTCACTTATTGCAAACCGTGTCCTTTATCTTTGATATATACAAGAAACGTACTCGATGTTTGCAAAACCTTACAAGTTATGTCCTTTAGCGCTGACTGAGTTACTTTTTATAGTTAAATCGATCAGCTAATCCCCACATGAGGGTATTTTGGTCCTTTTACCCATTTATACCAAAATAAATAATCTTAATCATCAAAAATATAAATAAAGATAATCATGTTTTATCTGTATATATATCATATCTCTCCCTCTTTCTCTAAAACTACCCTAACACCACATCCCACCCATATGCTGCCACCATCACCCACCCGTCCGCCGCCACCGCCACCGCCACCATTCGCTGGAGATCGGAACCCTACACCCACAACGGTGCTTCATGACTTACGTCCGCCGCCACCACCACCGCCGCCACCACCACCGCCATTCGTTGGAGATCGGAACCCTACACCCACAACGGTGCTTCATAATCCAGCTTTTGGTCGATTTTGGTCACGCAAGAACGCACACCCAGGTTCGTCATCGTTTAAATCAGGTCAGATTTTGGTCCTATATTGATCATATTTTGGTCTAGGGTTCTTCATTTGTAGTTCCAGACCTACTTATTTTGGTCTGGGGTTCATAATTTGGTCATGTTTTGGTCTCATTGGGATTAGGTTACTTATTGAATTTGTTTATTTGTTAACAGTAGTGGAGGTGCGGTGGTCAGGTTTGTGCAATGGTGGTCGGCCACCGGTGGTGGGGGTTGTTGACGGTGGTGGAGGTGCGGAGGTGATAGTGGAGGTGTGGTGGTGATGGTGTGTAGATGGTGTTGGGTGTGTGTGTGAGAGGGAGAGGGGCGGCGGCAGAGGAGTTAAAGTGGAGGTGACGGTGGTGGTGGTGGGGGATGGTGGGAGTAGATGGTGGTGGTGGGGGACGGTGGGAGTAGCTGATGGTGGTAGGGAACTTAGAGAGAGTTGGGATAGAAATGTGATGAGAGAGAGATTATGTCTGATCATCTTTAAACATAATAATGTATTAATTATTTTTTATTTTTATAATTATGATTATTTATTTTAATATTTATGGTAAAATGACTAAACTTCCCTTATGTGGGGTCTACTAGGTCAGATTTAACAAAAAAAAAATAACTGAGTTCAGGCTAAAGGACATAACTTGCAAGGTTTTTGTTTCTTGTATATATTGAAAATAAAGGACACGGTTTGCAATAAGTGACATACATAAAGGACGGGTTTTGTAAATTACTCTATTTAAAATCTAACATGGATAGTTGAACACATTACACCGCCATCTAATTCTTCACACTAGCCTGTCAAATGTATGGCATCTAATTCTTCACACTGTGGCTGAAATGCTTGATCTTGTAGTAATCAGTAGAACGAGCCAAGCTTCCTTTATGTATGCAGACACCAAGTCTTTTAGAAGCTTCCTTAACTAGTTTATTAACCAACAAATAGTTGAGCGCTATCCCATTAACACTTGGGTGACACAATCTGCTACCATAAGTCTGTACATTTTATATGCGATTAGTACCATCATCATAATCAAGGCTCGATACACTATCCTCGTCTGTTACTACCAATTTCTGTAAGATAAATCTGGGAGCATTAGTGATGAACTTAAGTTGTTTTAACTGCCACACCAATATGAAGTCCCTTGTTTACCAACAAAGTGTAACAATGACATCACATAGAACCAATCACCGCTACTGCTACATGAGAACCGATACCGTTTCCCCTCCTCTCCTCAACACACAGGTTTTGGCATTTAGCGACAGGTCGAATATGAAGATAGTGGTTATGGCACGCTGATGTTCGAAGCAAATTGTTTAATGTAGTGACAAGAGAAATGTCATTCCGTAGCATGTGGTTTTGAGTTTTTAAACTAATTTTAAAAGTTAAAAAAAAAATTAAAAATATACAAAACCCTTCCATCCAATATGACCCGTTCTCATACATAATTTTTCTAGAGAAAATTATTAACAGCCCGATTTGACCTATTAAAAAGAAATAAAGACCCAAACTGACCCAAAATTAGGTATTCGGGTTCAATTCACCAGCTCTACATTACAAGCATTGGTTCAATAATCTAACAAATATGACCACAAAAAAAAAAAAAGATTTCATGGTCATCAAATGGAGCAGCACAAAATCACAATATTAAACCCAGATTCATGTCAAAATAATCATCATTATATCATCTGCTATGTAGAAAATATTCACTAGGTATACTTGTCGAAACATCTACCCATTAACCATATCAAATTGGCATCATTGGAGGCAGAAATTTACAGTTAAATACCCACTCCCAAATAAAAAAGTTAGGTTTGAATTTTGAGGAATCTTACATTAATTAATCTTGCTTTAGAGCCTTTGCAATGAAGGCTTTAATAACAACGATTAAAAGGTATGATAAAGCCGTGACAGAAACACCAGCCACCAAGACGAGATGATCATAAGCAGCTCCCTGGACTGAGTAAACACGAAGACTAATTGTATTCCAATTGCTCTCTGTCCAAACAGGGTCCGCTGCTCCCATTGGATCTGAAGAATTTGGAGGCAACACGGTCCAGCTTTCGGACTCGTATTTCAAGCGAGTGGAATACGCCGGGACGTACCTAAAAATGGTAAGTTTTACTTTATTCAACAACTTATTTTGTGTTATTGGATAATCATAGTCATACACTCAATCGTAATAAAATGAGATGCGAAAATTAATGTCTTGATGGGATTTTACAGTAGGAAGTTAAATTCAACAATGAAATGATCAGAAACCCTTTTTTTTACGTTAGAATATTTGAAATTGAAGATTTCAAAATATAACACATAAACTCATCACCTATATAAAATATGATATTTATAAACTACTAGGAATATTATTAAAAGAGTAAAGTACACGGATGGTCCCTGTGGTTTACCAAAATTTTGGATTTAGTCCCCAGTTTTCCAAAAGTACACGGATAGTCCCTGTGGTTTGCACTTTGTAACGCAATTGGTCCCCAACTTCTGCCAAAAGTACATGGTCCTTTTGGTTTGCACTTTGTAACACATTTAGTCCCTAACTTGGACCTGCTGAAACCTTTAGATTTGTTAGTTGGGGACTAAATGTGTTACAAAGTGCAAACCATAGGGACCATCTGTGTACTTTTGAAATGCTAGAGACCAAATCCAAAACTTTGGTTAACCACAGGGACCATCCGTGTACTTTAATCTTATCAGAAGTATTTGGAATAGATTAAAAAGGAGCGCAAAAAAGTAACTAGAGTTTTCACTTGTATAATCAGTTTTTGTTGCAGCTGGGTACGAAATTTCACTATCCATAATCATCAGATAATCAAAATCAGATTCACTGCATCCGGACACTGAAAACTTATATTGCGATTTGAAGTGATGAACATTTTCCTAACTCACATCCAATCAACCCCTAAACATCAAAACAGTTTCTTGGAGAAAATGTTTCATCCAGTTTCAACCTAATACAAAATGACCTGTTTAACATGAACCCATTTTGACCATTTCCCGATCTGCCAGACACTCCCATTTTGACCCATTTCCCGATCTGCCGGACTGATAGATTCTACCGAACAAAAAAAAACAGGCAACAGTATTTGAATTGAAATGATAGCCCCAATTCGAGAAGGGGAAGTCTCCAATACAAACTGAGTTTGCTGATTAAAAACTTGAATGATAAAAAGCAAAAGCATAGCCTGTTATATAAACTAATAATAAAAGATAACTGCTCCATTAGAAAACAAAAAGCTCCTCTAATGATCCACCTTCCAGCATGTTAATACTGGAAGATAATTGCTCCCTTAGAATTCTGAAGGCTCCTGGTCTGATCCACCTTCCAGCTTCTTTGGTTTATTGAATGGGTCATAAATATAGCCGAAAACAGAATAAAAATGCTCCACATCAGCAGCTGATTTGGCACGATTGTTTCTCCTAGAATACACTTTTAAGGGACGTGTATCATTACTTCCCTCCTGGTAAAACGCCTTGTCCTCAAGGCGAAAATCAGGGAATTGTTCCGCTAGCAAATCATAAGATTCCTAGGTAGCTTCTTCCAAGGGGCGATGACACCATGAGATTAGGAGTTCCAAGACTGGTTTACCAGCTTCGTAGACCCAGCGATGACTAATAATTGAATTGGGCTGTAGATCCACTTCCCAATCCTTAGTAATTGGTAAAGGGGCCACTGGTTGAGCAGAGAACGAACCACGAGCAGGCTTGAGCATGGATACATGGAAGACTGGGTGTACTCTGGCATCATGGGGTAGTTCAAGTTCATAAGCTACTGATCCAACTGTACGTTTGATACGGTAAGGGCCATAGAACCTTGGGGATAACTTCTCATACCTGCGTTTAGCTAAACTCTTTTGGCGGTAAGGTTGGATTTTTAAAAATACATAATCACCAACCTGAAATGATAGCTCACGTCGCTTGGAATTAGCTTGGTTGCGCATTCGATCTTGAGCTTTTTGAAGATTGGTTTGTAGTAACTTCAACATATCATCCCTATCAACCAGTTGTTGCTCCAATATGGCATTCTTTGTTCCCCCGCATAATATGGAGTAAGAGGAGGAGGTTCCCTACCATAGACGACTGAAAAAGGAGTTGTGCATGTAGACGTATGGTATCCAGTGTTGTAGGAGTATTCTGCCCAGGATAAATAATTACTCCATTTTGTCGGTTGCTCATGGGCAAAACAACGTAAGTACGCCTCCAAGCACCGATTCACAACCTCGGTTTGCCCGTCTGTTTGGGGGTGGTAACTGGTACTCAACTTTAGCTTAGTTTGGCTAAGACGGAATAGCTCTTGCCTAAAGTTGCTCAAAAAAAATTACGTCCCGGTCTGTAACGATTGATCGTGGGAACCCATGTAACCGCACAATCTCTTTACAAAATATAGACGCCACACCCTTAGCAGTGAAAGGGTGTGACATGGGGATAAAGTGGCCATACTTACTTAGGCGATCAACCACAAGTATAGTATCAAACCTGTCAGACTTTGGCAAACCCACTATGAAGTCCATCGAAATGTCCTCCCAAACTTGCTTTGGAATGGGTAAAGGTTGCAGCAATCCTGCTGGGGCTAATGTCTCATACTTTTGTTGCTGGCAAACTAGACATTGCTGTACAAAAACTCGAATTTCTTGCTTCATTTTGGGCAAAAAATAATGAGCAGATATTCGTTTAAATGTTTTCAAAAATCCCCCATGACCGGCCATTGGAGTGGAATGGGCTTCATGCAGAAGTTTATTTTTAAGGTCCAAAACATCAGGAACTACCACTCGATTTTTCAAAAATAATAACTGACCCACAATAGAATAACCTGGACATGAAGATGGTTCGGCTTCCGGCTGTTTCAGGATATTACTTGTATACGAATCATTTTTGAGACCTGCTTGAATGTCTATCATATATCAGGACACAAAGAGACCACAAGAGTAAGGAACCGGAATGGGGTCGTCGAGACAAAGCATCCCCTCCTCTATTTTCCTTTCCAGCTCTATGACTGATGGAGAAATTGTAAGGCATTAGTTTGAGCAAAAGACGTTCGGTTGTGGTAATTCTTTGTTCCAACAGAAACTTCAAGGTATAGTGATCGGTGCGAATGAAAAAATGGTGACCCAACAAGTAATGGTTCCATTTTTGTACCGCCAACACCAATGCCAGTAGCTCACGATCATAGGCAGATTTTAGTCGGTTAGAAGGTGAAAAACCCTTGCGGAAATAGGCTATTGGGTGGTCCTCCTGGGATAAAATAGCACCTACTCCTTCTGATGAAGCATCCCACTCCATGGTGAAGGGCTTGGAAAAATCCGGTAGTCTAAGAATCGGAGTCGAAATCAAAGCTTGTTTTAGCTTATTGAAAGCTGTTAAGGCGTCGTTTGTCCACACGAACCCATCTTTCTTGGTGAGGGCTGTGAGCGGTCTAGCAATTAGACCGTAATTCCGACCGAACCTCCGGTAGTACCCCGTTAACCCGAGAAAACCGCGAACTTCTCGCACTGTAGTTGGAACTGGCCATGACTGAACTGCAAGGATCTTTTCCTGGTCAACTTGAACTCCAGCCGAAGTAATTACATGACCCAAGAAAACCACTCTCGACTGCCCAAAACAACATTTAGACAACTTAGCAAAAAACTGATGGCTGCAAAGTAACTCCAGGGCCTGTTCTAGATGGTATAGATGTTGTTCCATGTTGTGGTTGTATATTAAGATATCGTCAAAGAATACCAATATAAATCGGCGTAAATACGGATGAAATAAGTCATTCATCACAGCTTGAAATGTAGACAGGGCATTGGTTAAGCCGAAAGGCATAACCTTGAACTCATAATGCCCAGAATGAGTTCTAAAAGCTGTCTTCATCACATCCTTTACATCGATTTTGGAGAATACTGTTGTTCCATGTAATTCATCCAAAAGCTCGTCGATATTGGGGATCGGATATTTATCGGCCATAGTGATCTTGTTCAAAGCACGATAATCCACACACATTCGCCATTAATTATCTTTCTTCTTTACTAGTAGAACGGGGCTTGAAAAGGGGCTGGTACTGGGTTGAATAAATCCCCAAGCGAGCAGTATTTCAACCTGTTTTTCTATCTCTGTCTTTTGGGAATAAGGATAACGATAAGGGCGAAGGTTGGGTGGGGCTGAATTCGTTAGCAGGGGAATTGAATGTGATGTCGAGCGAAAAGGAGGTAAATCAGTTGGTTCCTCGAACACCCGCTGATACCTAGAAATTAAGGGTTGCAAGTGTGAGGGTATGTCAGGTGCAGATTCGGAGTCCACAGCCAAGTGTTGGAAAGAAGCGGACCTTTGGGGGCCAGAAGAGATACCCTGAAGCTTGTATCTTTTACCATCAATGTTAAAAATCATAAACATTTCATTCCAATTGGCTTGAACGGTATTCAGAGTGGCTAACCATTGAATACCCAAAACCAAATCAGCCCCGCCTATAGAGAAAGGGTAGAAATCTTGAACAATTTTGAGGTCGGATACTTGTAATGAGACATCCTTGCAAACCTGTTTACAACAAATAATATCCCCATTTCCGATTTGGACACCGAAAGGTGTAACAAGTTGGGTGGTAAGTTTCAATTCGCTTACAAGAACATCAGAAATAAAGTTATGAGTCGATCCACCATCAACCAAAATAAGTACCTCGGTTGTATTAAGCATACTGTGTACCTTCATAGTAGTTGGGTGTGAATTTCCTAGAATAGCATGAAGGCTTATCTCGGCAACATCATCCGAGTTACTATCAATGTTACTTGCTTCAGTGTATGGTTGTTCTTTAGATATATCCTCAACCTCCAACACTTTGAACGTACCGGTTTTACGTCGGTGTCCAGGCCCGTATTTATCCCCACAACGAAAACATTCCCCTCGTAAGAACCGGGCCTGTTTTTCGGTATCCGATATGCGAGGGGGTGGTTTCGATGGACCTGTAACCGTAGTTGCATTGACCTTGTTGTCAAGGAATGAAGGTTTGGTATGAACAGCTCCAGTGGATCCTTTTACTGTTCGCACATGCCCCAATTTTGATTCAAACTCTACCGCCAAACTCATCGCGTTATAAACAGTTCGAGGTTTGTGAATTCGAACATCAGCCTTTAATTCATCCTTGAGCCCATTTAGGAACACCCCCAACAAGCAATGATCAGGCCAATTTGACACCCGTGCTGATCGTTTTGCAAATTCCTGTCAATACTCCTGGATAGTACCTGTTTGTTTGATACTACAAAGATGCTCATCCGGGTTTTGGAACTCAGCCGGACCAAAGTTCTTTTGTAGGGCGTGTACCAACTCCTCCCAACGGACCAACAACTGATCGGATGATAACCATGAGTATAGATCTAATGCATCCCCTTCCAGGTGCATTGCTGCCACGTCGACCTTGTCTTCATCAGGAGTATCATAATACTTGAAATATTTCTCTACTTTGAGAATCCAACCTCTTGGGTCACCGTCGCTGTATGTTGGCAAAAGAATTTTTGTAGAAGGACGGTACTGGTTGTTCCTCCACAATGTGTCTCCTTCATCAAAACGTCCGGATCCACTGTGACCTTTACCTTGAGATTTTGATTGAGCTTCAAGTGTTGCAACGTCATCTTTGAGGCTTTCAATTGATTCCAAACGAGATGCGATGGCGGCTAATTGAGTGGCTATCGGGTCAGGTGGGTTACCGCCGCTGTCACTGGAACTATTCCGGGTTTGCACCATGTTTTCGATTTCCCGGCAATGGTACCAAAATGATAGATTCTACCGAACAAAAAACAACAGGCAACAGTATTTGAATTGAAATGATAGCCCCAATTCGAGAAGGGGAAGTCTCCAATACAAACTGAGTTTGCTGATTAAAAACTTGAATATAAAAAGCAAAAGCATAGTCTGTTATATACTAATAATAAAAGATAACTGCTCCATTAGAAAACAAAAAGCTCCTCTAATGATCCACCTTCCAGCATGTTAATACTGGAAGATAATTGCTCCCTTAGAATTCTGAAGGCTCCTGGTCTGATCCACCTTCCAGCTTCTTTGGTTTATTGAATGGGTCATAAATATAGCCGAAAACAGAATAAAAATGCTCCACATCAGCAGTTGATTTGGCACGATTGTTTCTCCTAGAATACACTTTTAAGGGACGTGTGATATCACGGACCCTCCCATTTTTGACCCACCTCTACTCAGGACACGCTAAAAATATGTAAGATACCTGGTTGTGGAAATGGCACATACTCCTTTCCCGTCTATCTCCTTTTTGACGCACACCCCACCTGTCTGGCTGCAGTTTTCAGAGCACGGGCCACCATTCGTTGACGGGCCAGACGTCATGTCAGCCATAAAATTCCACACAAATCTCGGAACATCATTCACATAACCATAATAAGGTTCTGAAGGATCCCCTTGAATAACACCTACATAATGGCTCGGGCAGGCAGATGACGGAGAAATATAGCGACTCACGAGCTCACATGAGAGACCCGGTTCACAACTTAGTAAGCATCCCACAAGTTCCTCAACAAGAGAGGTGTTGACTTTGATTGACTTTAAGGATGAATCACTTAAATTGTTGTTATTGCTTGCAAGAACATAAAGTGTACGAGCAACTAAAGAAGCAGCGGCCACTATGGCTGAAGAATTGATGTTAGCTACACCGAAAATTAAATCATATGAGATGTTTAGTATGATAGAAATATTAGTAGAAACAGATTACTAAACAAAAATGTTTTTGGAAATTTGAGCAACTCACATAGATCGTCTAGATGACTATGGTAAAATTTGTTGGTGAAAGACGTATCAAAATCCTCCAATACAACACCAGGGATATGCGGGTTCTGTATAATAGAACATCTTAATCACTTTAGTGCTTACAAGTTACAACCTCCTCAATTGCTTTCAAAAGGAAAATAAAAAATATTACTTTATTAGTATAGTTTTCTAATCATACTCATGACATTAACTATTTAAAAAATTCAATCAAATAGACAAGAGAAAGGCTAGCATTATATGTCAGTTGTAGGCATGTACACAAACCAACCGTTCATGAACTGTCCGTGAACTTGTTTAGTGGGAAGTTCATTTATTTAACAAACGAACGAACGTGAACACATTTTTTTTCATTTAATTAAATGAACGAATACGAACACACGTTTTCTTTGTTCATTTATGTTCGTTTATTTACATTTGTTTATGTCTGCTTCAATTTAAATACATAAGTAGTTATATTAATATAAATATTAAACAAAAAGTGAACTTTCTGGCTACTTATATAAATATAACTAATTTATTATGAAAAGTTACTTTATATTCATTTATGTTTAGTCAATTGTGTTCATTTATGTTTGTTCAATTGTGTTGTTTATTGTTTGTTAAATTATGTTCATTTAATTTTGCTTGTTTATGTTCGTGAACTGTTTGTTTAGGTTCTAAAAGAATGAACATAAACGAACACGAACATGCTTTTCTTAATAAACGAACATGAAGAATAATGTGTTCGATTATATGGTCGTGTTCGTGCTCGGTTAAAGTTAAATGAACAAACACGAACATGCCTCTGTTTGTGTAAGTTCGGTTCATTTACAGGCCTAGTCAGTTGTAGAGGTGGCAATTTTGATCAATTAATTATGAATGGGTTATTTTAGGTTATGCTAACGGGTTGAATGAGTAAAATTTAATGGAAAAAAAGCTAAAAGTAAAAGGGTCAATTGTGCCGAAATAAGTTGAAAGTTGCCCGAAGTGTGTGTTTAAGGCCTTATTACAATCATACAATCTCGTAAACTGTTACGTTATTGTTATTGTAATATGACAGTATTTATAATCATATTTAACACATCAACTATTCAGTAAAAACTTTAGACGAACAACTGTTTGGGTCAAGCCTGTACAAGAATTAACGAGTTGACAAGTTACCCAACCCACCCGGCCCGACCATTTTGGCACCTCTGGTATGTTGTATACAGAATAGATCAGTATCGAAACCTGTATTAAAAACGACATGAAGGAAGACGGAGGAATCCCAGGATTAGATTCACTTGCAGTAGAGTACTTGATACTTTCAGTCCCAAGTGAATCTCGAGCTTTTTGTATAGCACTCAGTGTTTTATTTGTGGCAGATGATACCTATAATAACATATCCCAAAAACAAATCAGTAAACAGATTTAAAAATATAAGCATATGTTATTTATGACTTGCATATGTTCTAGGCATAGTTATTACAGTGAGCGCTTAGGCGCGCCTAGGCGCAAATAAGGCCCCGGGCCCAACAAATCGCCCTGAGTGCGCCTTTAATAACTATGGCTCTAGGGTCCACAATTGAATCAACTTAAATAAGCAAATATAATGTTACCATACTGAAAGTTGAATTTGGTAAAAGATTGTATTGTGTATTGTATTACAAAAGAGAGATCACAAGGATTTTAAATAGATAAAACATTTACATTAAGATCCCTGTAATATATATAATATCGTCTAATACTGAAGAAAATTACAATTTTTAAGGTAGCCTACAGTATCGATGGGAACAGAAATTCATACCCCAGCTGTATGAGCGTAGAAAGTCTTGACACCCTGATCATAGCCTTTCCCGACAGAGCCAAGTTCTATCCCCTTTTTCAATTAAATTAAAACTCAAGGTTCCCATTTTCGGACATTTAAACAAGCCTAAAAAGAAGTGTCTTGTCAAAACCATAAAAGGCTACAATAGCAGGCTGCAGGAGTATAGCAAGAGAACATTTGACAAAATGATAGACATCAACTCCCATATGTAACAAACCATTCATACTTTTGGCTACATTTAATTAAAAAGACAAGAATGCTGACAAAATAGTACATCAGCGATTCAGCAGAGCAATTGCTATTACATGAGTTCTATTTAGGAATTAGGATTTCATGTTGTTTCTGTAGCGGTGGCAACTTCAACCCCCTTTTGAAAAGGGGTCCGTTGAGGTTGTATATTGATATTATTTAGAACAAGTCAAATGGGTGAAATACAAAATTTTGGCTATAAGGAAACTGATTAAATGGATTGCAGGAGTCGAACAAATTGAATGTTGCTTTAAGTGTATTTATTTGTTAAAAAATCAAATTCGTCTTTACAAAATACTGCGGTAGTAATCATATGTGATGTATTAACTGTTAATAAAATTCAAGTAGAAAGAAAGAGACAGGACATAAATGACCTCTAGCCTGGTTATGAATATACCATTTCAATCATCTTGTTGTTTATTCCATTAACAGCATCGGTGTGTTGATCAAGTTCAAGAAGAAATCTCCGACTACCAAGGTAGCCCCAAGCCTCTCCAGTAAAAACAACAAAAACAAGCTGCATAATTGCATTAAAAAAATAATAAGAAAACCACAACACATAGAAAAAGACTTGTGAAATAAATCACCCCTATGCTTAAAATCAAATAATAAAAAAGTGCCATCATATACACCTGCTTAGAAAGTGTATCTAAACCCTCAATACGTGAAAGGGCATCCACTGCGGCAAGCAATGAGATCATTCCCTGAAAGATAATGTAAATGCAAAATAAATTAACAAATGGTACTAAAATATGAACCTTTTTAAAATACGTTGTGAACTTACAGATAAAGGAGATTCTGCACCAAGGCTCTTGTCACGGAAAAAGGAAGCAGAATCCATAGATGCCACAGCCAATATAATAGGCTTTTTACTTTTACTGCCCGATGATGAAATATTTACTGTTGGAAGGGCTGACCAAACACTGCCCTTCATATTCAAGTTACATGAATACAAAATGCGGTCAAAAGATTCTTTCTCAAAAAAAATCAAATTATCAAATGACCTTTGTGCTTCTGTCAGTGACTCAGTTTACAAACAGAAACAACCCCCCCCCCCCCCCCAAAAAAAAAAACCCACCCTAACTGATAGGGTTCGGTAGCCGAATATGAGTCGACAACAAAAAAAAACAATGGGTCAAGATTTTAGTTTGGATGCCACAATTATTTAAGCCATGTCCCACTTTACTCTAATTCCATTTTTAGTTTATTTTCTTTCACGTTATTTTTATGTTTTATTTAGATTAGTGGAGTTAGTGGGTAGTTATTAGTTTTTAGGAAACTCAATTGTTGGTTTATAAAGAAGAACGAGAGGAACAAAATGGGCAGTGAGTTTTGAGTAAAGAATTTTATTTTGGTTAATTTTCTCTCAATCGATTTTGAGGTGAATTAATTGTTCCATTGCTAGCACAAGTTTGGCATATTTGTGTAGTGTTCTTTGGAAGCTAAACTTGAAACGGGTGGTGATTTCTGTATCCCGATTTTATGTTTAGATCGCCCTACGGTTTGTGTCGGTGGTGTGAAACTGTATCCGAAAACGAACCGTTGATCTATCTTTTATTCTATTCCTATCACTAACATTTCTACAAAACCTACTAGAGGTGAAAATTTGACGGATAGGGTAACTGGTCAAACGGGTAATTTTGGTACAAATCATTGACCTGAATTTGTGCAGTTTTAATAAATTAATAGTGTGACTGTCAAAAATGGTTAGAAACTTTTTCCAATAATAATCTATTTTTAAATAGAAAGATTTCGAAGGTTTTACGCATTGTAAAATAGACTTTGGGCAACTATCAACCCATTTGACACATTTCTTATAAAAGTATATTGTAGAATTTGCTCGTTTGACCAGTTAGAGATGATACATATTACAAATCAACCCAATCATAAGTAAATGAGTCATTGCCACCTCAAAATCAGACTCATGGTATACAACCTTATACATTAAAATAAAAGCAGATGATAAAAAACAAATACCATGGCTCACCTATATCCACCCAATGGGAGACAAGTTCTTTCTCTCAAACATGATTCTGAGTCATGAGTTCCAGCTTTGGTTGTCTACAGAACATTTGAAATAGAGTTTACAGGTTATATGAAAAACAAAAAAAATCTATAAACATAAATGCAGACATAATACTACAAGACGAACTCAGAAGCTTATACCTGCATCACCAGATCAAATTCAGTAACTTCTGCAGCATATGTGTCCTTATTTTCATTTTTCACAGCAACCTGTAAGTAACAGAATAGTTATGTGCATTTGTTTTATAACTTCTCATTCCTGGATTATTCATCAACCATACAGGCATAGAACTTTATTGGCAATAGAGGTGGGCATAAAAAAACGGTTTGGGAAAAACGGAAAATAAAACCGATTCGGGTTTTAAAAAGAAAGGGTTTTTTTAAACCGGTTTCAACCCAGCCCGAAACCACCAGTTTCCCCATCACGCATCGAAAACCGATTTAAAAAGAACTGGTTTTTTACAGTTTAAATAAAACCAGTTTTTATAAGTTTTTAAGTGACTTTTTTAGTAAACTGTTTGTTTTATCCAAAAAATATAAATATGTAAAAAAAAGTCGGGTTTTTATAACAGGTTTGAAGCCCGACCCAAACCGATCCGTATCAATTCGGATCTTAAGGCATTCAAACTGGTTTAAAAACCGACCCTGGTTTAAAAAAAACGATTTTTTATCAACAAAAAACTGGTTTGGTTAAAAATCTGGTTCGTTTTGGAAAAAAAAAAACAATTTGTATCTAATTGGCTTATTTGACGTTAAGAAACAGACACTATAATACCTCCTGCAGGGATTGTGTGCTGCTTTCAGAAAGCAAAAATACAGGAAAATCATAAAGCCCCCACATAATACCAGATCCCTGCACACACATATAGACTTATAAAATACTTATTAATAAGAATGATACTAGGAATTCCTACTGTCAAATGCAATAACATACAGTTGGATTCCACTCAAATTTGCTGTTCTGATAAGGAGAAAACTCAGCTTGAGGAAACTTCTTGTCCGGAGATGATCCTGCAAGGGCGGGAAAAAACCGAATTCCTCTTCTCTAAATGTTCTAAAAACAAGCAAGAAGTAACAAAAGTACCGTGTTTATTACCTTTTAAGTGGGTTTGATTTTGTGCTCCTGACTCTACTAATACGCCAGCTACATTTCTTGCAAACTTTGAATCACTTGACACTCTGACACAATGAAAAGGAGAATTTATATGTGATATTGATAAGTGATTTTACTCATCACCTTGAAAGCTAACTGTCGAAATTATATGATACAACAGTAAAATGTAATATAGGAAAATTATGATTAATGTTCTACCTTGAAAGAAAACTTTCAAAATCATATGACGCCACTAGTAGTGAACTTGATTGAGTCAATTCTTTTTCATTTTTGAATTTAACGATTGGTGCTACAACTTTATCAAGACCAGGATCTAAGATCAAAGAACACAGATATAACTCAGTGGGAAAACTATAATATACAGAAAATTGTATAATGATTATGACAGAGATGTAAAGCAAATACTTACTCGCACACCCAATTTCCCCTGAAAGGTTAAGTAATCGTACACAAAGATATCCATCTATGACCTTGTACATGGATTTCTCTAGGTCAGGAACCGACTCGAATGCCACCTGTCCAGAAGCTGTTCACGAAAAAATACGAAAAATCAGTTATGGAAATATGGATATGAAAAAATATATGTGCATACACAAACAAACAAGTAAAGACATTTGAGTGGCTCTACTCACATTAGCTAGATACTTGTATGGTGAAAAAATCCGACACTTTTGAATTAAGAGGCAAATTCTTAACCAGAAAATTTATGTCTCGTTGGGGAGATATTTTGCATAGCTAAGTGTGCTGAGCATGCTAAATAATGGTGAAAATAATCAGTTTAAAAGTTTACATGATTGTTTCTTAATGTGTCCTTTAAAATAATAGATCCAACTAGTTTATACTTCTGAAACATGGATTCATTTTAAGTTGATAAAAAATATCATAGTAGCATATGAATCTTCTTTATAAAACGGACAACCAAAATCCAACTAAGAAATCCAATAGATAAACTAAGATACAAACATTTACGAAAAAAGGTATACATACTACATAGAATAATCCACATAACACTTAGTAAGCCAGCCCTCTGAATGTGAAGCATTACAGATAGCATATGCCCTCAAACACTCCCTAAAAGAACTGAATTACTTTGCTTACATAATTTTCAAAAACAAAGAGACTCGTGCACACGAGTATGTGCGTATGCATGCATATACTATACGCATATATATGTGTATGTATATGTAGGTATATGTATGTCTATTCAGGAATAATCTCATTATTTGATTCTGATTTGAAACTTAAAAGTTCCATCAGTCTCACTAAAAACACACACCAAACACTTTCCAATACTATAACTTTACAGCTAAATCAAATCCATAGCGAAGAGTGTCGCGAGTCGATCAATTTCCAACATAAACATTCATCTCAATTCTCCTACAACTTCTGATTCCAACTAAGCACTATAACCCCCCTCTCTGCAATTAGAGTTTATACACCGAACAAAACAAAATCACAAAACCTAATTCCTTACACCCTAAAATCATCCAAATTAACATACACAAGCACACAACCTCGAGTAAAAAGCTCATCAAACTTCACAGTTCACAACCTAAACAACAAATCGAGCAATGACAAAACGTTAAACGCAACAACAACCGCTACAAACACCAAATAGCATGCACTTTCTTCAATTTAAGCGTTCGTTACAAGTGAAAACTACAAATAACGAAATGAAATGAACTGAACTGACCGGATAGAGAACGGTGAAGACTGGAGAGTAGACATAGAAGGCACAACAGTAGCTCCGTGGTGGTGGTGGTCATGGCGGAAGACAGGTGAGGAGATCGATCGATGAAACCCTAGGCTGCCCTTCTTCTATGAAGAGTTTACACTAGGTTCCCAATTCTCATTTAACAATCTCTTTAGTTTGGGAGTATGACTATCGACAATTTTTCTTTTCTTTTTACTCATTTTTTCTTCTTTTCTATCCTTAAAAAAACTAAGGAATATGGTTTTTTCGTATTTTCTTCTCTTTTCTTTCCCCTCCTCTGTTAAATGAGACTCGGAAACAGAGTGTTATGGTTTGACTGATAAATGGAGTTGATTGTGACAAAACTGGTTAATACAACGGGTCGGATCGAGTCGGAAAGAAAAGTCATTAAATTAAACCTCATAAATTGAGGTTTATGGAAGTTTTTGCTTTTCTTTAGTAACGATGTATTTTCGAGTTTGAAAAAAAATAAAAGGTTTGGAGGGATTTAAAAATAAAAAGTTGTGTTGTAAAGTTTAGGGCTGCTTGTTTGTCTTTTAATGAGACTCTTAATGGTTCAGACCTTTTACTGGTTCAGCACTAATCATTTAGCTTGTTTGTTTCACGAGCAGATGTCTGAATGGTTCAGACATTTAACTCTGAATGGTTAAGTATTATATCGAGTCTGAATGGTTAAGACCTCTAATATGAATTGGTCAGACATTTGCCTCTGAATGGTTAAGCATTATACTTGCTCTTAATGGTTCAGACATCTTACTGGTTCAGCACTTAATCATTTAGAAGTGGTGATACAGCCCCTAAGTTTGTAAGAGAATTCAGATCCCTTCTATCTTTTTTACCTATAATTTCACTAAAAACAACTATATTGTCTCTCTCCTTTCAATTAAATAATATATTTTTATACTTTTATCATTACCTTGTCTATCTCCTCCACTCACAACCACTTTCAAAATATATTAAAAAATATAGAGGGTGAATAGTCTCCCCTCAAATTCACAGATAAACAGTAACATTTTCTCTCTCCTCTACTTACAACCACCTAAAATCACTTTTCAAGATATAAAAAAACTCCCTCACATAATTTTGGGGATGGACTGTGAATGCCCGAAAGTTTGTTGTTTTAATAAATGGTTTTCAACCAATGGGTGGGGTCAAACGGTAAGGCAAAACTTTTAGGGTCTGTTTGGTATGGTGTAATGAAATAGACAAATGAATGGAATGGATGGTAGAATGGAATGGATTAAGGAAAGAAATGGATTATTACCATTACATCGTTATGTTTGGTTACCCTATGAAATACTTGAAGGAATTGTAAATGACAAAAATGCCCATGCCTCAAAAACACAAAATACTGGTAACACCATATGATATATTAATCTTGATTTCCCCCGTATATTAAAACATCCTCCGATTCTACATTCAGTTTATATATTTCATCAGCAACCAGAGTTTCACCATATAAAATTTTTACAGAGTCACACCTATTGAAAATGGTACAAGGAGTTGGTAAAAACCTCCGTCAATGGTTCCAAGGTGCCCACGGGTATTTACAAGACTGACCAGAAACAAAACATTAGAAATAATCAAACGAAGAGAAAAGTAAAATCATTAAAAATTAAGCTTTTAAAAATAATTATACCTGATTATAAGAAATATACCATTCATGAGTATCATCCCAGGCCGCAAAATTATGATTCTTTGCCCTTTCATGGATTGTTTAATTTAATTTAATTTCCTTTTTCCTAGTTCATCAAGTAACTGATGATTTATCATTTTGGGAACAAGAACTATCATAGTAACTAAGATATATAATTCATTACTAAAAACTATGCGCAGCTACATACCCCTATTTTGGGTTCAAGGATCGAATAATCATGGAACCGTTGATCAGAGAATAAAGTGAAAAGGTAAAGCATTAACTAGTTAAAACGAAAAAAACCTATGAGAAATCATCAGAAAAACTATTGCACAGCCTCAATTTGCGGTATATGTATCTGATTAGGCGTCAAGATAACCCTAATTGCAGGTGTGACACCCCAACCCATATTGGATTGGAGTGTCACAATAACAATAATAAGAACAGAAGACATACTTTAATCTATTTATGTAAGACCCAAACACGTTTTAACCAAAACACGCAGCGGAAATACGAGCCTTAAAATTTATTTCTTTATAAACGTCTTGACATACTTGAAAGTCCATTTTAAAATCACTCTTTTACAATAAATACATCCTTCGTTCTTATTTATGAAATAAAAACATAACTTATGTTTACTAAATTATATAATTACGCATTCCCGTACAATCTTTCTTGTGACTCGATTTTCGACCGCTTACTCCTCGTGATGATGATCTATGATTCCGTACAACATTCCATTTGGTTATCTTTCTGAATTCAAGCATTTCATCTCGGTGTTTTTAACCTTCAATGAGTCAATAGTAATGTACCTGCATTTCATTTCATTCTCAAAGGCAGCCCAGTTAGCATCGTTAATACTCATGTATATTTACACCATACATACATACATACATACATACATACATACATACATACATACATACAATACATACATCATACATACATACATCACACACACACATACATACATACATACATACATACATACATATATACATACATACAAGTCTCATACATACCAATCTACGCATATACTCATTTCTATTCGTGTTTACTAATGGGTTCCATCTACTAACATACAATTAATTTATTCATACATTCCTACATGTGTATTTCGTTCCCAAACATACTTGCATACACACCCTATTCTTACCCATACCTCATAAACACTCTTTAATGAGATTGGGGGTACATTTCGGGAGCTTGAAAATGAGTTCTATAATCACCCGTACCTCACAGAACTATTTGTTAAGGTTGGGGTACACTATGGAAGTTTAACGAGGCTTGGGAATGGGTCTACGGGGTCCGGAATCAAAAAAACGAAGAAACGAGGCTACTGGCGTCGGCTGGCGCGTAGACAACAAGTGAGGGCGTCAGCCAATGCTGCCCAGCGTCAGGGACGCTGCCCCTGCAGCACAGACGCTAGATTTCGTTATTTTCGACGTTTCGACCCCGTTCGCGTATCCCGAACTTCCCAAATCGTAAAATAACATTATTCCAAGCCCCCAAATCATTCTAACACTTAACCCCATGTCTCCATAATCAAATCCATACTTTTATAATACATTCTTGATTTGGACCCGTTTATTTTTTACCAAGTTATCTGACATAGTTAACTACTTATAGCCCGCTACAACAATACTTACCTTAGTACTATGATTGCCTAAACATTCTTACGTGGTTCCCATACCATAACATCCAAATTCCACATCCGATACATACTTTCTACATTTTGACCCATTTGAACTTAACGAGAGTTTTTATTCATAACTACTCTACATATTACCCAATACGACCTTACTTAATTTCCTTCTACCATTACTTACCCATCCTTCCATGATTACCGCCATTTTTGCAATAAAAACTCATTACATAATAATAAACTTAGTTCAGAAATAACTTACCTTGAGCGTCCGTGTTCGTGCTTGCTTCCTTGTTTGCTCTTGACTCGTTAGCTTTCCACGCTTGAGTCCGTGCTAATATTGTTCCTATCCTTTCATGTCACCACATTCATATCATGGTTAGCATATATGATCGTACATGCAAACATTCATTTATTTCCATACATACATTATTTGTCTTGTATTAATCAACTACCGCATACATATGACATACACTACTGGTCGCCTTGTTTCACATTTACGTAACTCAATTATCATCATACACATCCGTTAAATCATCTAGTGCATATCATATGACTTATCTACTTTTAATTGTGCCCGGGAGCCTAACCATGCTTCTCATGCATTGTTGACTTTATAAAAGTCAATTGTCCTACTTTTATACTTTCAACTTATGAACACACACTCATAATGATATGGCGGACCGTAGTAATAACATCATACGCATTTCATACTCATGTTGCATGACCCCTATATCTACATGATCACTTAGTGACATATACAAATTCACATACACATACTTTCACGTGCTAATGCTTTCATTATCTCACATTTGACAACCACATACAAGGTTAGTCTATTTAAAATAATCACAACACCATTCTTTACTAGCAAGTTCATATGTTATATACTTAGTGCACATTCATTTCTAAATTACCAATAAGCAATTTGTCCAACACATTGCGTGCACCCATCATTCAAGCATAGAGTACAAGTTCTTATGCATAATTCTACTCAATCATACCATCAACTACACCTTCTTACGAAATCCTTCTACAATAAATCTTCTCATGTTTAATTATCATCAATCATGTCATTATCAAACTCCACACATGTTCATCCATTGTTTAGCATATAATTTCACATACTAGCTTATACTATGCATTTCATAAACACTTGGTGTGCGTGCACCATTTAATGCACAATGTACAACTAATTCATGCACAATCTTCCAAGTTATTACTTTCAATCATCAATACAACAAAACATCAAACTAACTTCATACCACACTCAACCTAACTTGCAGGAGTTCATCATATTCAACATAATCAATCGAACTTCATATGATTTGGACATGGGTGGTTCACCCATGTTACTACCTTCACCATCAATGGTGGGTTTCAACTTCAATCATCAAATTACTTAAAAATCTTTCATAATTTAAGTCCTATGTGATGATTCTAACACATCTTCATGCTCAATTTCATACAATTCATAGATTGATCATAAACCCACTTCATACAAATCTCCAAATAAAAAATTACAACTTACCACATGTTTGTTAAAGCTAGATGGTGAGAAATCTTTGTTCATACAAACGTTTTCCATTCGATTCGGACCTTGATTTGGGGTTGAATTGCATCTTCATTCAAGAAAGAGTTTTTCTCCCTTCTTTCTCTCCATGTACGACACATACACGTACACACTACACACTTAGGCTAATTTATTAAACTCCAACCCCATTTACCAAGTTTAGTCCCTCTTGTTTGTTACTAAAACATGATTAACACAACTTTCCTTCTTTACTAGTTTTTACCATACATTTAACTAGGTTAAATAGCCTAGTTATTTTATTTCATACTATAAAATATGGACACATACTAGCAAATAAAACAATTCAAGTTTGGGGGCGTTACAATTTAAATGTTGGAAGTTACGAAACACAAGACAATCTAAAACTCGAGGGTCAAAATACAGACTTCTCATTAATACCGAGCTAATAGGTATCTTCATTTTATTCTTGTTGCATTATTCCACTCTCTCTCAATCCCACCCAAAGTAACATGTGAACATGAGGAGAAAATACACGAAATGAGCCAACAGTATGGAATAATAGGTTCAAATGACCAAACAACAACAGTGAATGATAAAGAATGTGACTGTAATAATAACGATAACAGTAATATAATATTAGAACCAGTAACAGAAATCATAAATCAGTGATACGATACTATGCTTAGTAATTCAAAGAAGATCGTATCAAAGCAGATGTGCCCATGAGCCGAACAGTAAACAGTAAGTGATGACACACAGTCAATCACATGAAATGGTGTTGATTGGCATACCCACAACCATTTCCAATGATAGAAACAGAGCTAGGACCGATCCATACGCCTCCTAGTAGCTATGGGCCACACTTGCCCTTAAGAGACGCCGTGAACCGATCTCTCCTATTGATACATATGTTTGTTGCCTGCATCTACGAGTCATGTCGGTGTTTGTAATAGGCTTAAATGTTATATTTCATTGTTTGTATGTTTACTTCATACGAAGGTGATAATGTTTAGTTCGTACGAAGTTAGTTTGTTTTACTTCGTACCAAGATAACTTAACTTAGTTCGTACGAAGGTGGTAGATCAAGTCCGCACGAAGATAACTATGCCTCTAAATAGGAGTGTGTGGTCATTGAGTCTGTATTGGTTTTGTGAACATGACGGCAAAGCCCTATCCAACTGTTGACTGATTGTATACGTTTATCAGATTAATGTAACAGTGATTGAAAATTAATCTTGTGATACTTGTCGCCTAATCTAAAATGAATTATGCGCATATTAGACTAGGTTAATCAAGTTAGACCTAAGCTTATCAGATGGATAAATGGTCCTCACAAGTGGTATCAGAGCTTGGAGTCCTAATTTGAAGACAATCAACAAGATTCTACATTCGAAGACTTCTCTTATTCTCGTTTTTTTCTCATTTTTATCATTTTAAATTTAACGGTCGAAATGGAGTGATTTTTTCGAGGAATACGTAAAATCTACTTTTGACAAACCCATGAAAGAATTAGACCTAAAATCAATCAGAATCATGATAAAATCGACGAAAAACGTGAAGTCTTGAAAACCATCTTCGTACGAAGTAGCCACGCTCGTATGGAGTGATACCTTCGTACGAAGATAAATCTCTTTCAAAATTCAAAATTCTACCTACGTATAAAGATAGATTTCAAAAATCTTGTTTTTGTTACCCTTGTACGAACTTAACTTGAAAATTATTTTTTTGTGTCTAGTTCGCACGAAGTTACCCTCGTACATAGGCTATCTTCGTATGAAAGGCTTATCTTCGCACTTGAACAAATTTTTCGACGAAATGGAAAACAAATTTTATAATGACTTCACAACTATAAACACTTCATCGTTAGTTGTCCAAAGTTTAAATCTTGATAACGAAATAGGGACAATGACGAAACCCTCGAAGCTTATGTGTTTGGAAGATTTTAATGGATGGCATGAACGATTCGTTATCTGGGTTCGAGCGAATTATCTAGATTGTTGGTATGCTATCGAAGAAGGTTATACTGCTCCCATAGGAGAGAACGGACTCGAGAAATCTATCATGAATTTCACTCAAGCAGAAAAGAAAAGTTTACACGGGAAAATAAAATGTTAAATATTCTTCAACAGGCCACAAAGGAAGACATCTTCACCCTGTTACAGCATCAAGGAGATGCATAGCCGATATGGAATGCTTTGAAGATGAAGTTTTAAGGTAGTACTGTGACATTTGTGGTCAACCATTGTACAATCCCAAACAGTTTCGAATCCAATGAAATCTTGTGTTTCAATTCTAGGATTGTATAATTACATATGGTATTTGCACATTTTTAATCCTTGTTCAATTTTGATCTTTCAAACCTTTTCTAGAGGTGAAATCGTAAACCATTATGAAAACGTAATCAGTTTAACGCGACGTACACTTTGAAACAAGGACATAAGCTAAACATACCCTAAATACCCTTTACATAACTTAGAAATACGTTTTGAGGGGTTCGGTATGGCAAAAACATGCTCATTCAAGCTCAGGGACTATTTGCGACAAACTGTGAAAGTCTTCCGATTCTCGTATTCAAGATACGAACCACATATACAAATCCAAATATTTTGTAATCAATAAAATCTTGTATTTTATTGATGAGAATGCAAAAATGTCAATCGTTGCGCAATCTTAGTCATTTTCGTGTTCGTTATAACGTTCATTGTAAATAAGCGAAGAACGCAACCGTACAACGAATGAACCGAAGTCCAAGACATTTCCAGGAAAAATCCAAGTTACATATGCCTTAACATCCTTATAGATCATAAGAATTAGGTTAACGGGGTTAAAAGTGACAAAACACGACGAAACAAGTCCAGGGCCCAAATCTGCCAAAACCCAAAGTTTGGGTCTCTGGCGGGCGCAGAGACATGGAACTAGTCTCTGGCGGGGCGCTAGAGACTGTCAGACAACAGAAAATTAGCTGTCAAACACAGCTGCATTCCTTGGCCTCCAAGTCGCGAATTTTCCACCATTTATCCTCTTTTAGACATGTGTAATGAGACTAAGCATCTCATAACACCTTGAGGGACACTTGGCTTGATCTTGTAAGCTCAAAATCACTATAAATAGCCACCAATTTCATTCATTCAAACTTGCTCATTTCCATCTTCTTTCTCCCACTCTCTTGGAGCTTGCTTCCAGCTTTTGGAGGCCACCCACTGAGTATTCTTGCCTTCCTAGAACACAAGTAAGTGTTCTTTCCTAGTCTTGTTCGTTATTTTAGCTTATTTTGCTAAAAGTCAAATAGTTGATTTTCTGTTTGACTTCCGATTCTGACCATTTTTGGTCAAGTCAAAGTTCAATTGAACTTTGCAACGTGATCGTAATCACGAAGGTTATAATCCCTTGTCGATTGCACCTTCTGATTACCACGTTTACTAGGCGAAGTGACGAGTCAAAGTTTCGGTAAAAAATGCATATTATGTGCGTTTTATGACGGAACTATTTTCGGGTATCAAAACACTAAGTTTTGATACCAAATCAGTTTTGCAACTTAGTTTAGACATGTTTTGGCATGTCTAAGTCGTCACTTCTAGTTTAGTGCTTATTTAGGGTCGTAAGTCGAGCGTCTTGACCACTGCTTTGGCTTTCAAATCCGAACCGTTTGGTCGATCTTAGGATCCGACCAAACACATGTATGTGACCATAGTTGCATAGGGAATAACCCTCTAAGGTTATACCTTATGGTCACGTCGTTTGGTTAGTGTTATGATAAGTCGTTCATATGTTCCTTAGAAATGACCAAAATGCCCTTTTTACGCATAAATCAATTTTAACATATGTAACCAAATTTTTGACTTATAAACTGATGTTATAACATTTTTAAACATGTTTGGGCATTTAGGACTTATCATAGGACATGTTTAATCATTCGATCACATGTTTACGCAAATGACACGTTAAAGTAGCGTAAACTACCTTAACGAGTCATAAAGGGTCAAAAGCACTTAGGTTCACTTTCAAATCAGAATGTTAAGTTTATTAAACCATATCATATGAGTTCCAACAATCGCTTGGTTTATAAAACTTCATTATATTCAATCTGCCGATTAAAGTCCCGACTTATTAACATAGTTATCCGATATTAGGAGCTACTTAAATCCTTGATCCTTCAAGCTTTGTTTGATCATTCATACAAAGACTTATAAGCAATCCCAAGTGAGTACATAGTCCCCTCTTTTAGGTTTTTCAAATGTTTTGGGGTGATTCATATATGCCTATCACTACTTTCTTGTTTTCAAGACATTATACATGTTTTACCTATCTAGTACATATAGTACATGATTTTCAAAGACATTTTTGCTTCGTTTGTTGACTTAGCATACCTAGTACCTGATTTTTAAAGACATTTTACATGGTATGTTTACTTAGTATACCTACACATGGTTTCAAAGACATTTTACATGGTTATTGACTTAGTATACCTACGCACGGTTTCAAAAACATTTTGCTTCGTATGTTGACTTAGCATACCTAGTACATGGTTTTCAAAGATATTTTTGCTTGGTATATTGACTTAGTATACCAAGTACATGGTTTCAAAAAATTTTCATGACATGCTTACATTGTTCAAGACATACTGGTGCGTTGAATATACAATGACACATTCATTAACATTGATCACGCCGACCGGTAGTATGTAATGGTACTATAGGATTGATAATCTCTTTCCCGCTTCCTAGGTTTATTTGGAAGTGACTTTAGGGAATGACAGAATCCGATGAACATTTGATAAACCTTTGTCTTTATAAGGGTTTATCCGTCAGTCAACAAGGCTTGAATGTATTCGCCAACAATCCTAGTATATGTTTTTACAATAAAAGCAATGATTTTATAAAACATAACTTTTGATTTAAACAAAACCTTTGTTTATTCAAAGACATTGTTTTATACAAGACATTTTGGTTACACAAGACATTGGTTTACACAAACATTTGTTTATACATGACATCTGGTTATACACGACATTGGTTTACACATGACATTGGTTTATACAAGACATCATATTGGTTTAAACAAGACATTTTCATTGGTTGGTTTATGGTGAGTGATTTAAATAACAAGGCATGTGTAATATGATAAAAGCATGGTGGATACGCCATTGGTACTTCCTATACATAAGTGCTTTTATTATATTACATATCGTAGCGTTATCTAAACCACTTCAAACAAAATACAAGACACGGCATATTTTATACAAGACATGTATTTTGATTATTAAGTTAACCTTGCATCATTTCTTTTGAATCATTTGATTTTACATGATTTCATAAAACAAACATTTTATAACGGTTCATGGCTACTTTTGTATAGTTAAACATTTCTTTTAAACATTCAAAGCCACATCATCACAAAACCTATATTACTCACATGCATTTTTAAGCTGATGTATTTACTTTCACATATGTTTCAGGAGCGAATGTTTGATGTTGAGCATGCTACACTTAGGGCAGACTTGGGCCTTAGTGACTTAAAATCATGACAGACAGTTTAAACTTTGTTATGTTTTCCGTTTAATCTAAGACAATGTAAACAATTTAATTCAAAAATACAAAACTTTAAGTACCATGGTTGTGAAACAATAGTTCTGTTACATGACTTCCCGACGTTTTCGCCGTGGTTTGTTGTTTTACGTGGTCGCGGTGTGACATATTAGGATGCAATTGACACGCTAGAATTGTTAAACTTTGATTCATTACATTGCTGAGATTAGGGCTTTGATTGTAGATTGAAACTGTTGTATTGAGAAACTGTTTACGGATTTTGCTTAACTTTGTGTTACTGTGCATTTACAAATGATCTGACTTTGTGAAGTCACAAAGTTCGAGTTTCTCTGGAAACTCAGGATCCGAGTGTATCACCCCGATCGCGTAAAACAACAAACCGCGGCGGAAACATCGGTGAGTCACGTTACAGGAACTTGTTTCACAACACATGGTATTTGAGGTTTTGTTTTATTGAATTATTGAATTACATAGTTTTGGAATAACGGAACTAAATACAATCAAATTATTTTTCAAGTTTTGAAGTCATTAAGCCCCACGTCCATCCTATGTGAAGTATGCAATCAAATCATCAAACAATTGCTCCTGAAACATATGTGAAAATAAAACGTCAGCATAAAAATGCTTGTGAGTAACATAGGTTGTTTGATTGAGACTCATGGCTTTGAAGGTTAAAAGAAAATGTTTAAACTATTTCAAAAGTAGCAATGAATCATTATAAAAGTGTTTCTTTTACAAAATCATATGAAAATCAAATGATTTAAAAGAAATAATGCAATGTTAACTTAATAACCAAAATATGTCATGTCTTGTATAAAAATGTGTCATGTCTTGTATAAACCAATGTCATGTGTAAACCATTGTTATGTATATACAAATGTCATGTATAACAAAAATATCATGTATAAAACAAAGTTTTTGATTGAACAAAGGTCTTATTTAATCAAAGCTTTTGTTTTATAAAATCATTGCTTTCATTGTATAAACATATAAACATGGATTGTTGGCGAATACATTCAAGCCTTGTTGACTGTCGGATAAACCCTTATCAGGTCAACGGTTTATCAATATTCATCGGATTCTGTCATTCCCTAAGGTCACTTCACAACAAACCTAGGAACTGGGAACGGGATTGTTAATCTTATGGTATGTTAGTACATAATGTCTATGTCTTAGTCTTGGATTGAGTCTGTTTAGTTTGGGCTAGAATACGTTAGAAATAGTCGTATTTATGTTAGTAGATGATCAAGTTCGCCCGGATTAGCAGTGTTGGAACAAGTTCGGCCGAACTTGTTCAAGACAAGTTCGCCCGAACTTGTGTTCCCCCATGCGAACTTGAACATATATAAATAGGTGACTTGTGATTTTCATTTGTAACTTCTGCAACTTTGTCACTTGTACGGCGAAGCTCTGCCTGATCTAGATTTGACATGTAAATGAACTTTATGATCAATAAACAACAATTAAACAGTAAATCTTTGCATATTCGATTAACATGTCATATAGTTTCCGCCTATACGAACGTTAGATACCAATTTAGGTTCCTATACTAAACATGGAGCGATCTAACAAGTGGTATCAGAGCCTGGATACCTGAATTGGTGAAATCATTGCAAGATCTACTCTTATTCTACTCCTTTCTATCATTTTTCTTCATTTTTCAAGAAAAACAATGAATTCACGGATAAAAGTTGCTAATTTTTGAATATATCATGTAAAATACACTTGTGGTAAACCCCTGAGAGTTTGAACATCAAATTCAAACGAATTGATACAAAAAGTTCAAAAACCATGATTTGCAAACTTGTTTTGGTCGAACTTGGGATCAAGTTTGCCCGGACTTGATTAAAATTCATTGATTTTAATCAAGTTCGCCCGAACTTGACTGATATTTCAAGGTTTTTCATACAAGTCTGCTCGAACTTACCTAATTTTCTTTCAATTTTTATCAAGTTCGCCTGAACTTGATTAAGTCTTGTTGAAAATCTAGCATAAGTTTGCCCGAACTTGAGATTTCACTTGAAAAACTACATAAGTTCGCCCGAACTTCATCAGGGTGAAATTTTCAAAATTGTCAAACACAAGTTCGCCCGAACTTGTGTAAAATCAAAATTTGTTTTCTCAAACTGCAAGTTCGCCCGAACTTGTCAGTGTACTGATCATTTTTCAAAGTTTGTGAACGTGTGTTTTCAGTAAAATTCATCAGTTTTTCAAGATGGAAGATCTTCACAGTGCATTCATGACTGTTACAACACCAAATGGTCAAATGGTGAATCAAGGGAACGTTGATAACGAAATGGGCACATCCGTGAAACCGCCAAAACTCATGTGTATAGATTAGTATGAGGGTTGGAAAGTAAAGTTCTCTAACTGGGTGCAAGCTACGTATTTCCACAGTTGGGTTGCAGTACAGACTGGCTACACATGGCCCAGAGATGAGAATGAGAATGTTATCGACATCAGCAAGTTCTCTACTACAACATTGCCGAGAAGAAAATGATAAGTTTGATCCAACAATCGGTGAAAGAATATATATTGGTGTTGCTATCGGAATACACGACTGCATAGGAATTATGGAAATTCTTGAAGCACAAGTACCAGGGAAGTGCAGAAATGGTCAAAATCAAGAAAGCACTAATCATGAAGGAATTCGACATATTCACGATGATAAAAGGCGAAACAATGAAACATATAATTGAAAGGTTTAGTCATCTGAAAATGATCATGATGAGACACCGGCTTGAGAAAAAGGAAGAAAAATACATTGATAAACTGGCTGACGCATTACCTGAAGGTGAATGGACGACATTCTCATGGTACTCAAAAAAAGTACGAGCTGGGAATTCTTCAAACTATCCATGTTCATTGATAAACTTGAAGGGAATGAGATGGAGTTGTTAAAGATAGCCAAATCCAAAAATGCAAACATGACTCAAGATGTAGGGCTCTACTACAAAATAGGAGCTCAAGAAAATATCAGTAGCCCGAAGATCCAAACCGCTTTTAGCGCGAATCTGAATTCCTTGAATCATTCGCCACAAAGTTAAGCTCAATCATATCCAAAATATGATCAGAGGTCCTCAGAGTTCATCATTTTCAAGCAAGGGATCAAATTCTTCGTATTAGAATCAGTCAAATCAGAATAATCAATCGAATTCTGATCCAAATGTGTTTAAATGCAACATTGCAGTCAATTTCAGCAATGTAGTTTCTTAACAAGTTGCCAAACAACACATGGCACTTCTTGCCACAGTGTTGGAATCTTATGAAAGTTTGGTGGCTGGTAAGATTGGTAATCCTGAGATGACTGCCGAAGACTATGATCAAGTAGATGAAGAAGAGCTTGAGCTGATTGACATTAAGTGGTCTTTAGCTTCTATCATTCGGAGGGTTACTAAGTTTGTTGCTCTAACCGGCAGAGACATCGGGAATTCAAGCAACAAGTTGGGGTTCGATAAAACAAAGGTTACTTGCTTCAGATGCCGACAAAAAGGGCACTTCAAAAGAGAATGCAAGAATCCAGAGGCAACTGGTAACCAAAGTCCAATTGGAGGTGGCAGTGAATACTACAAGAAGTCAATACAATACAAGCCTTTCCCAAAGAAGACTCAAGTCAAAATCCAAGATAAACCTTCAAACACAGCAGAAAAAGCAATGGTTGCTTCAAATTAAGATGACGGTTTTGACTGGAATTCATATATTTCCAAAAAGACCGGAGTTGCTTTAATGGCTGAGATCGTAGAAGATACATCTGCTGAAGATGCAGCTTGGAGAATACAGCTAGAAGAATATATGCATCAAGCTGAGGTAGAGGAAATCTATCACCACACAAAAGTGCAGAGTATCCTTTCTCCTAATATGACTACTAGTTTTGCAGGTTGTTTTGGCGATACAACATCTTCGGAGCATGTTGTTGAGGAAAAACCTGTGGTTGAGGAAGTTATCAATGTAATCAAAGAAATGAATGAAGAAAACCTCGCAGAGATTGCCAATAAAGCTATGATGGCAAATCTAACGATGGTAGGTCCAGAGGTAAAAGTACAAATTGTTGAGGCAGAAAAACCATGTACTAAATGTGCTGAACCGTGCGTTCAATGTGCTGAAAAGTCTGAGATCATAAGCGAACTCAATGTGCATAATAATAATTTCAAATACGATTATCGCACAATGAAAGAGGCTTATGACAAAATGAAAGATGATTACAGCAGGTTGGAGGATAATAACATTGAACAACATGATACTGTCAGAATGTTAAAAGCTACTTTAATGGAAAAACAAAAAGCTATTAACATTTACATAAACAACATTGCTGAAGTAAAACAAGAGCTTCAAGACATGAAAATCGAAACTGAAAGGGTAAGACAACTCTTAAAAAGTTATACCACAAATGCTTATGTCATTGATCACATTCTTCCAACGATTCAGTCGGAAAAAGATGTTCAGAAAGCCAAAGGTAAGAAACATGGAGATTATAGCAATGTTCCACCACCGTTGTGCGAGGAAATATTGTCGCAAGAAGGCTGAGGGGATGGAAAAGGCGCTCAACATTGAACTTTTAACCGAAAAGAAAAATGAGCTGCCTAAGAACATTGATATAACCTACACAAATGATGATGGCGAAGCTGTGGTTAAAAATGTTGTTGAAAATGTTTTGAATGATTCTGATGATGACAGCTATAAAAGTGCCAACTCGAGTTCGAACAATTCTGATTCACAATCTGAAGATGACGATACATCATCGGAAGATAGACTAAGTAATGATCCTAACGTTGTCATGTACAAAGTTAAGGAATCTGATAGACTATACTTCGACGATAGCTTTCCGATTCGGAATATGAAAGAAGATCAGCTTGATAAATTCTTCAAACTCGTTGAAGTTTCATCGGAAGATTTGGAAATCAATGAAAATAAATTTTACTACAAACCTAAAAGAAACAACTACCAAAGAAATGGTAGTGATTTTCCTGAACATAGGAGAGCGGGGTTGGGTTTGAATGTAGAAGATGAACCAAATAAGAAAAAGTCACCATTTCGCGAATATAAATATAAAAACATGAAATTTGTGTATGGGACGAGCATGGTTCAGGAAGAAAAATTGATTGGGAAGCAATCAAATGATGAGTTCAAAAGGAAAAAGAACTTCGAGAGAAGGCTAAATCCACAAGTGGAGTAAAATCCACTAGTGGACATTCTCATGATGATCGGACTTGCTTCAAATGCAATGGAGTTGGTCACATTGCACGCAAGTGTCTGAAATCTAAGCCTGTCTATCTTCGAAGAAAGACAAGTTCAGATGTTGAAAACCCTAAGCAACCAGATTTTGTAAAACCTGTCACAATTCTGAAAAGAAATGAATCTAAACAAGAAATGAAACCTAAAACTGAATCGAAGTTTGAAAACTCAATTTTTGAAAAAGGTGAAACTTCCAAAACTAATGAAAACAAAGATTCAAGGTTTTACATTAAAAAGGCACATGTTAAGTCACAGTCCTAGATTGCTAAAAAGAAATCAACAACATCTGAAGTTGCCAAGTTTGAGACAGTTAATATTGGTAACAACAAAGAGTCTAAATTTGAGATTAAAACAGAAACTGTCAAATCTTCAAAAGATAAAAAAAAGTTCAGTATGAAAATGTTAATGACAGTGAAGTCTTAGATGGTAATTTTGAGGATGATTATTGATATGCTAAAAGTAGTTTAATAAAAACAACTAAAATTAACCTAAATCTAGACTCAAAGTAATACTCTAGACTCACTAAAATGAACTAAACTACTAACTGGCAAGTGTATCGATCGACTCTAGTATAGCTAAAGTAAGTCCGGATATCGAACCCACGAGACTCTACTGATTAAGTTAACTACTCTATTTAGACTCTGACAGACACGGACTAAAATGTTTGTATATTTGATTGGGGGGGGGGGTTTCTAACAATTCCTAAGAAAGCAAGTAAAATTAACTAAATTAACTAAGAAATACTAACTATGCTTGGGTTTTACTCAGATGGTGAAAAGACTACCTAGACTAGAATCCTGACTGACGTTAATAACGATTTTTACTCGGAAGTTTATTAATGAGGAACCAGGATCTTTATATTCTCACCTCTCGGGATATCTAATAGGACCTCTGACCCTTCTTAAAAGCACACTATAGCTCCCTCAAGGTTGCTGAACTACCAGTTATTAGGCTCTTTTGCCAGACACCTAATGGGTTTATGAAAGTACCCTATGAGGATCACTCCTTGTCGAGATCTAAACCAAGGATAGACCTACTTTCTCAATTGGACTTGCTAGACAATAGCCAATGGGTTTATTTCCTAAAAAGCTCCTACCTTTCGTCTTGAAGACTTAGACCTAGCAATAACCTCGCACCTTGCAGCTATTGACGATTAGTAGAATGTCTGCTTTTATTAAGTTACCAATTATCACTTTTAAGGTTTAATTCCGCAATTTCACCTTAAAGACTCTAGCTTTCTTCTGTGATATAGACAGTCACCAAAAGCTAAAACCTAACATAACTCTATTATGTGATAAAGACCGTCACCAAAATTCATGTAAAGCAATAAACAATAATCAAACAAGATCAAATACGCAAACACATCCAATTGATAGAATAAGTCTTTTACAGTTCATAAACAATCCTCACAAATCATAAATCCAAAGTAAAAATCGAAACTTATTCAGTCATTCATCTAATCTGTGTAGTTTATAAGATTTAGCCAACTAAAGTCATGGAAGCAAAACCAAACAAAGTAGTTTCAAGTATGCAAAACATAATCAAAGTCAAACAGCACAAACGAGAACACCCGGACGACAGAATGACGACCCGAAGTTGATACACTTAATGATCTTCAACCGAATGCTTCAGCTACTCCGAATTGCTAATGCTCCAAAATCACCCAAGGTCCCCCTAATTCGTAAGTTAGGGTTTCTCAATGACAATTAAGCTTTTATACCCCCAAAAACAGCACTCAAACTCATCTGCTACGAACGTTGCTGCAGACAATACCCTCTCGCCACCTGCGAGAGGTATCTTCACACCGGTCGCGGGGCGCGACCATGAAAATGATGTCATCTTCTACTTTTCCCCTCTGGCCACCCGCGAGAATGGTCTTCATGGGCTGTCGCGGGCCGCCAGAGGGGTGTTTTCCAGTACTTTTGACTCGTTTCAGCTCCTGAGCCATCCAACTCGTTTCAGGACTTGACCAATTCGTATTTCTACTCAATTTCCACGCTTTTCAGCTACTTTAAGTCACCAAGACCTGCAAAACACAATTGGATCAAAAGACTAACTATTCTACGGAAAACGAAACTAAAACTAATGAAAACTATACAAACTATACATGAATAACCGATGTATTTTGCAATACATCAATTATGAAGCTTATTATCCCAAACCCAAGACCAAGAAGGCTTGGGTCGCGCTTTTTAACTGAATTGCTAAAGTGTGCAGGGGCTCCAGAGATCCATTCTATCAAAGTGGATTCTGGATAGTGGATCGTCAAGGAACATGACGGGATGAAAACTCTTCTCTTTGACATCAAAGCGATAAATGGAGGTTATGTTGGCTTCGCTGGAAACCAAGGAGGCCGGATTGTAGCTGAAGGAAAACTCTCAAATGGCCTGGTATCGTTTGATCATGTGAATTACATTGCTGAGCTAGAGAGCAATCTTCTAAGCATCTCGCAGATTTGTAGTAAACAGTTCACAGTTCTTTTCAATGATAAAGATTATATGATACTTAAGTCGGGTTTCAAAATTCCGGATGATTGGATTCTCATGCGTACTCCACGCGAAAACGATCTCTATGTGTTAGATATGGGCAATGCTACAACATCATCAATATCGGCTCAATGTTTTGTCACAAAAGCCACGGAGAAGGATTCGATTCTATGGCACAAAAAAATGGGGCATATACATTTGAGGAAAATGAATTTTCCGGTTCATAACGATTTAGTTGAGGGGGTGAATCTTTGAAGCTTCCACATGATGGATTATTGTCTTTAATGTAAGAAAGGGAAGCAGAAGAAGAAATCGCATCCTAAGAAGATTCTGAATTGCATAAAGCTGCCGCTTGAACGTCTACATATGGATCTTTTCGGTCCGGTGAATGTTCGAAGTATATCCGGAGATCTATACTGTTTGGTTGTCACAGATGATTATTCTCGATATTCATGGGTTTTCTTTCAAGAGTCTAAGGATGAAAAGTCTGATAATTTGGTGAGTCTCTTCAAGAAGCTCGAAAATCTATATCATTTGCCTGTCAGACGTATTCGCAGTGACAACGACACGGAATTCAAGAACAACAAGATGAAAGAGTTTTGCAACCCCAAAGGAATTCTGCACGAATTCAGTGCACTGTATACTCCACAAAAATGGCGTAGCTGAGAGGAAGAATAGAACTTTAATCGAAACAACAAGAACCATGCTTGCAGACTCAAAACTTCCTGTTAGCTTTTGGAGTGAGGCGGTTGCAGCGGCATGCTACCCACTAAACAGGGTCTTAACTGTCAAACCGACTAAAAAGACATGTTTTGAGATGATTAACCGAAGGAAATCAAATCTGAAATATCTAGAGCCGTTTGGTGCACCTTGTACAGTGGTCGATCAAGATGGTAAGTTCGGTGCCAAATTGCTTGAAGGTTTCTTTTTCGGGTATGCTAGTCCGCTAAGGAGAGTTTATGTTCCTGCTTTGAGAAGGGTGATCGAAGCACAACACGTTGATTGCTTTCGGTATACAACTCCTATTCAGAGAAAAGGCGATGCGTGGTTGTTCAATTACCAAGATTTGTGGAAGTGATTTGACTTGCCAGAAGAACCGTCTGATGAAGAACTTGCTGCTCTTTATTATCTTCAACAGTCGGCAAACCAAGAACAGATGATAAGGCCAATTGTGGTTAATCAACCCACCGTTGGTACTTCATCTTCTGGTGCAGGTCCGAGTAATAGTGGTGTTCCGGTTGAACAAGTTTCTGAAGCAGAAGTAGAACCTACTACAACTCCAGCAAATGTTTTCACTGAACCAGGAAATGCAACTACAGAGCCTAATACTTCTCAGAATCAGAATTCCGACTCTGATGAAGCTCCGACTTTCGATGCTGATGGAAAATCCTCTTCCGATGAAGAATCTGAGCAGATATCCAACATGTTGAATCAATCTGCTGGCCCAAGCAATCAAAATGAAGCTACATCTAGTGCTCCTGAAGTTGATTTGATCGTTGATCTGAATATTACAAATCAGAACAATACGGTTGATGTTCCTAGCAAAGACATAACACGATCTTATTCTTATCATCCTTCAACAAACATTATTGGAGAGTTACAGACTGGTGTGCGAACAAGAAGTCAAATCAACAAAGCATTAAGTTGTTTCTATACCCGAGTGGCTCCAACTCAAGACTATTGTTATTATTCATGTTTCATATCTCAAATAGAGCCGAAGACTGTGAATGAAGCTCTGGGTGATGAGAACTGGGTGATAGCGGTGCAGGAAGAGTTGTTACAGTTTGAATAACTGGGAGTTTGGAGGCTTGTAGACTTACCACCGAAGCAGAAAGCTATAGATACGAAGTGGGTCTTCAAGTGTAAAAGGGATGATCGAGGGGTGATAGTTAGAAACAAATCTCGGTTGGTTGTCAAAGGTTTTCACCAGCAAGAAGGAATTGACTATACGGAAGTCTATGCACCGGTTGCACGGTTAGAGTCAATCCGCATTTTCCTTGCATTCGCAGCTTGGAAAGGTTTTAAGGTGTACCCGTTAGATGTGAAATCCGCATTTCTCTATGGTAAGCTACGCGAACAAGTGTATGTCAGCCAACCACCGGGGTTCGTCGATCCGTTGAACAAGAACAAAGCTTATCTCCTAGACAAAGCCTTATACGGATTACACCAAGCTCCGAGAGCTTGGTACGAGACGTTATCTCAACATCTCGTTGGAAACAGCTTTATGAGAGACACAGTGGATAGTACATTGTTTACCAAGGAAGTCGGAAATTATCTAATCATCGTACAAATCTATGTGGATGATATCATCTTTGGTTCAACCGATGATAGTCTTTGCAAAGAGTTCGAAAAGATCGTGAAGAAGAAGTTTGAAATGTCTTCTATGGGCAAGATGAAATTCTTCCTCAGATTACATGTCGATCAGTTACCAGATGGCATATTCATTCATCAAACCAAATATGTTCACGATATTCTGAAGAAGTTTGAAATGGATAGCTCGAAGCCGCTTTCGACTCCTCTAGCGCTGAATCATGGAATTTGCATTGACGAAACAGGAACCAAAGTGGATGATACACTCTATTGGTTGATGATAGGATCTCTTATGTATCTGACGGCATCTCGCCCAGATATCATGTATCCTACCTGCCTTTGCGCGAGATATCAGTCCAGTCCCCGAGTGTCTCACATGCAGATTGTCAAGATAATATTCCGTACTTGAAGGGATGTCCAAGCACCGGCTTGTGGTATCCAAAGAATGATAACTTTGATCTAATGGGATACGCTGATTCTGACTTTGGGGTGGACAAGCTGAATTCTAAGTCTAGACGGCTGGTTGCCAGTTCTTCGGAACTCGATTAGTAACGTGGCAATGCAAGAAACAAACCACGGTCTCTCTTTCTACCTGTGAGGCAGAATACATTTCTGCTTCCAGCTGTTGTTCACAAATCCTACGGATTCAACAACAGATGAGGGACTTTTGATTGCAATTCTTGATACGCCTTTATATGTAGATAATAAGGTAGCAATCGACATCACTAAAAATCATGTTCATCACTCTCGAACTAAACACATAGAAATTCGCTATCACTTCATTCGTGACTGCTACGAAAAGAAGTTAGTACGAATAGAAAAAATCCACACCGATGAACAAAAGGCTGATTTTTTTACCAAAGCTTTTCTTTTAACAAGATTTAAATATCTAATGAGTCTTAACGGTATTAAAAATTTGTTGACAGGTGCGGAGGCAGAGGTTGAATATGGATCGGACGACGAGTTCACGTGATCCAAATTGGTTTGTATATCTTTTAGATTAGTGTTTCTTAAAACTAAAATACAAAAATATGTTTTTGATTTTAGGAGGACAAATATTTGAGAAAATACAAAAGCATATGAAAATTTTCAAAAAGTAAAAAAATATTGAAAAAGACAAAAAGAATATTGTGTCACAAAGGAAATGATAGTACATCAGTGGACTATCATAGTATGCTAAAAATTGAAAAGTTTAAAAGTGATAAACAAGTCTTACTGTGGATGTGTCGATAGGCTTTACACGTTCAGTAAATTGTTTCTGAGATATAAACTAAATTTTACAACAGCTTAAACTTGTGGATTAACATCTCTCGGATATATGGACTTGGTACTCCGAAATTTCGTTTGAGAGATTGCCTGATTCTGAGATACGAGGTCTTTATAGATAGTTGATATCTGGGGTATTATGCAAGTTCTTCTGATTTTGCGGAAGCAATAGCCTAGAACTTCTATAATGCTTTTGCTAAAAACCCCTAATCTGCATGCAAAGCTGAAAAGAATCGAAAGATCTAATAATTTGCAGTGCTTAAAAGATTCCTTAAGTGGAACACACCTTTAAGTCGAGCCTTCATCTCTTTGTCGATACGGTGGTATTAACCTAAGCTCTCAAGGCTTCGCATTAACCCAGATACATATATCAATTACGCTATATTCACATGTAAGATGAAATCTAGGGAATCTTGATACGGGAGTATATTCTGAGATGGGAACCATAGTTAAGTCAAGTTTCATAATTAATACCTAACATATCTTGGAACAATTGAGAAATGTGTCGAAGTTTAAATGGAAAAACATATCGACAATCTAGGTAAACGAGTTTAAAACTTAAAGTCATCAAAAGGTCAACAGTACTGGTGATATGTCTCAAACAACTAATATGATCCTTAGACACGAATGCACAAAAATATGTCTGTAAATATGTTTGTACATAGTTTACTTGTTCTGTACATAGTTTATCTGCTTTATAGATTAAAACCAAAAAGATTTTTAGTGTGTTTTAGCATAAACTTTATAAAATACAAAAAAAATTTGTTTCCACATTAGTTTCTACAAGCCAATGTTGGAGAACGGATCTTTGAAGTCTGGTAAGGTGCTAAACTGATGGAAATCTAATTGACAACGGGCTAGGAGCTAATCTGTAAAATTTGATAAGTAAAAGACGATTAAAATTTCATTAATTTGAAACTTGATTTTGAGAAAAACCAACAGTTTATTCATAACGGGTCGAACCGAGGTCATTAACTTGGACTCGGCAGACAAATCGGTTAACCAAGGTCATTCGCCTGGACTTGGTCAACTGAGTGGATTGTTAAAACTGGTAAAAGTTGAAAAGTTCAGGGTCTAAATTGAAAATTTTGAAAATTTTGGTTTTGAATCAATCAAGTTCGCCCGGACTTGTAATCAAGTTCGGCCGAACTTGTGTATGCTTTAAAACTGTCATCAGTTGACAAGTTCGCCCGAACTTATGTTTAATCTTTATTGATTCGATTAACAACTTCGCCCAAACTTGTTAAGTATATTTAGATCACGAGTTCGACCGAACTTCATTATCAGTCTTTAACACACCAGAGCGAACTTGAAGGCGATTTGAGTGAAAACCAAAATTGGCAAGTTTAAGTCGAATTGCTGCCAAAATCTTTCGTGAATCTTAGTGATTGGCAGTGTAGGTCCGTTGTACGGATCTTTCTGGTCCTAATCTGACAAACCTAAGGTAAATGTGCGGAATCCGTTTGCATAGGCGACAGTGGATACACTCATTTGTTTCTATTTAATCACTGTTTCATTAATATTCAACGTTACAAATCCTGGAAACACTTAGACAGAGCTTCGCCTCTGTCGTGACAAAATCTCTGAATGTTACAAATGAAATAACCAAGGCACCTATTTATAGCATAGCAAGTTCGCTGGTGAGAGAACATGTTCGAGCGAACTTGACCTAGTCAAGTTCGGCCGAACTTGACTTCATACACACCATTACCAGCGAACTTGACCTAAATCTCACTTAAATACGCCTCGTTTCTAATAGATTAAGCCCTATACACTCAGACTCAATACAGAATGGCGTAGGCAACAGACATATGCACCAACAGACTCCCCCTTGGATGTTGCCGTAGTCATTGACTTTTAAAATCTTCTGAGTCTTCTGATCTTTAGTTCTTGAATAAACTTTAACATCTTGATCTTTATGTCCTCTTCCTCTTTCTTAAGCTTTGTCTTGATAAAACTTTTAATCAACATGCTCCCCCTAGCTTTAAGCTTTCCGGTATCTTCAATCTTTGCTTTGATCTTTAGACTTCAAACTCCCCTAGCTTTGAGCTTTCTAAAATCTTTAAACAGTGTTTTATCCAGCTCCACCTCAAATGATGCTCCGATCTCTAAGATTTGACGATTAAGAACAATCACAGTATCCACACACAAACAATTTCTTAACAGTCTCGTTGGTCTGGCTCACATTCAACATTATTAGGTTTCCATGGAAGATATGAGAAAAAATCTTTTTGGATTTTTAATATTAAATGCAGAAATGTAACATACTAAAATGTAATATTTACAGTTTGTATTTTTGTGAGAAAACGTGCTAGAGGCTCATATCAGTTTTTGAGACATATCACCAGTACCGTTGACCTTTTAATGACTTTAAGTTTTAAACTTGTTTACCTAGATTGTCGATATGTTTATCCACCTAAACCTTAACACATTTCTCAATTGTTCGAAGATATGTTTGTTAGAATTATGAAACTTGACTTAACTGTTGTTCCCACTTCTTGAATATACTCCCGTATTAAGATTCCCTAGATTTCATCTTGCAGGTGATTATAGCGTAATTGATATCTATATCTGGGTTGTGCGAGACCTTGAGAGCTCAGGTTAGTACTACCGTACAAACAAAGAGATGAAGGCTCGACTTTGAGGTGTGTTCCAATTAAGGAATCTTTTAAGCACTGCAATTAATTAGATCTTTCGATACGTTTCAAGTTTGCATGCAGTTTGGGGGTTTATAGCAAAAGTATTATAGAAGTTCTAGGCTATTGCTTCCGCAAAATCAGAAGAACTTGTATAATACCCCAGATATCAACTATCTATAAAGACCTCGTATCTCAGAATTAGGCAATCTCTCAAACAAAATTTCGGAGTACTAAGTCCATATATCCAAGATGTGTTAATCCACAAGATTAAGTAGTTGAAAAATTTAGTTTATATCCCTGAAACAATTTACTGAACGCGTAAAGCCTATCGACACATCCACAGTAAGACTTGTTTATAACTTTTTAAACTTTACAAATATTTAGTATACTGTAATAGTCCACTGATGTACTATCATTTCCTTTTTGTGCACAAGTAATCTCATTTTCAATGTTTTTGACATTATTGAGATTTTCTATTGTTTTTGGAAACAATTTAAAATGATGTTTTTCAATTTTACAAGAATTTTTTTTACAATTTTTAAAATTTTTTCTCCCTCTAAAATTGAAAACATCTTTATTAAAATAAAAAATAAGAATCTTCCATTTTAACCATTTAATGACTTTTTACGAATGTGAACGCGATACTACCATTTTGTTTGTGTGGAATATCAATCCTGTCTCTTGTCTCTCTGTATGAACAACCACTGCTTCTGAAATGACCTTTGGCTTGAAGCTTGGTTATCCTGCATATTCAAACAAACTTTAATCAGTTTTGAATTAGAACCCAATCCATTCTGGATTTAGGTTTACCAAAATCATTAACATCTGAAGTAAACAAACATTCACACTCTTTTTGATATTAAAACAGTTTGATAGAAACTTTATTTGAAAATTTTACTTTCTTTGATTTTTTAACTGTTTGATTAACCAATTTTTTCTCCACTGCTCTCTCTTTGTCCTCAGATTTGTATCTGATGAATTCGTTTTACTTGACTGTGAGTAAAATGATTCATTAGAACTTTTATCTGATTTTTTAGACTTATCCGAGGACAAAATCTTTTCCAAATACTCGCTAACTTTTTTCCTCTTTTTTCTCAATCTGTCTCTTTGCCCTTTGATAACTTGACTTTTTGTTCTTTGGGCTTCTCTACAGTTTTCCCATTTTTCTTCTCTGTTTTCTTCTCCTCTGGTCTTTTCTCCCCCCTGAGATTTAACCGATCTTCTTTTCAGATTAGTCGGACAATCTCTGGAAATATGACATTTGATTTGACATTTATAGCATCTTCTCGTATCAAATCTCTTTTTCAGGCAGTTAACAGCAATGTGTCCACCAAATCCATAGTTGTAACACACTCTGTCATCGTACCAATCTCTCCATTCAGACCAAACACCCAAATCAGCACATTGATTTGACATGTAGTAGTCATCTTTCCTGCTTCTTCTGTAAAATTGATTCGACTTTGAAGCACTGTGGTCTGCACCACTTATTCTCAAATTTTTGTGAGTTTTTATTTTTGTTTTGAAAATTTTTAGAATTTTGTTTTTCATGTTTATCATTTTTAGCTCTTTCATCATCGGTTTTATCATCACAATCTTCAATTATGAAATCGTCATAATTTGTAACATTGTCGTGATCAGGCGGTTCTAGACGGAAGTTAGTGGATAAACGTAAACCGATTCAGTAGAATGTTATTAAGAATAGAGTAGAAACAGAATGCAGCGGAAGTCTTCATTCATACCGAAAGAGTATACATCTTTATAAGTCCAGCTGCCAGAGTTCCTGGAGAGAATCCGGCAGCACCTCCCCGTAGGGATGCCAAAAACTTAAATGACAAATGAACACACACATATATATAAGGAGCCAAGTTCGCCCGGATGTGCTATAGTCAAGTTCGGGCAAACTTGCCCTTCACAGGACAAGTTCGGGCGAACTTGACTAAAGGCACATCAAGTTCGAGTGAACTTGACCAATACAGGTCAAGTTCGGGCGAACTTCATCCCTTTTACACTGAAATCTCCGTATTTCAGTCGTGTGTTCGATTCTAACCTATACAATATTCAACACACGCTTTATCTAGCCTATTCGGCAAGTGACGAACACAAAGTGCATCAACATGTTTGACTCAGGATTGGTGTCATGTTTGCTTTCTTAAGATAGTTATAATGATTTGATGAAGTGAGATTGGTTGTGTGAATTAGTGAGTTTTAAATCGATGAGTGAAAACGCTGATGGATAAGGGTTTTGATACTCTGATGTTGACATGGCCAAAAGTCGGTTTTTAGTTAAATGACGTGGCATGCATCTGTTGATCCTTTTCAGAGGTCCATTTTCATAAAGTATGTCCCACTTAGTAAACCTCCTTTTTAAGTATGGAAACCTGAAAGTCCCCGGGACCCCCTGGATCAATGACGAACAACATCCACTACCCTTGATTCAAGACGTGAAACATCAAAACGTAAAAGATAGAAAAGATGTAGAAGATGAGTCTCTTTATTAATATAACAATCAACATAGATTTACAACCGAAAGAGTATACATCATCTACAAGCTGGTTTAGATCACTAAGATATAAACCAAGCTTTCTCTCACTAACACATAGTCTATCTCTTTAGAATGTACACGTACTAAAGGAGGATGGTTGCAGTTTGTGAGAGTTGCACAAAGCTTGTTGCCCTAATCTCACCTATACACCACATATATATAAACTAGGGCAACAACTTAACACACTTGATACTAAGTCCTAACGACTATTGTAGATGCATATGTCTGTTGCCTACGTCAACTTATTACGTCGAGTCTGTGTTTAGGAGTAAAATATTAAGTTTATGTTTGTTGAGAGACAAGTTCGCCCAAACTTGTAGTGTACATGAATAAGTTCGTCCGAACTTGTCCAAGGCACATTCCAGGCGAACTTGTTCTCCTATAAATATGTGACTTGTCATTTCATTTGTAAGATTCAGAGATTTTGTGTACTGGACGGCGAAGCTCTGTCCAAGTGTTTCCAGGATCTGTAACGTCTACTCATTAATGAAACGGTGTTAATTAGTAACAAACTTGTCTACAATGTCACCTATGCAAACGGATTCCGCACGTTTACCTTAGGTTTGCCAAATTAGGACCTGAACGATCCGTACAACGGACCTTCAATTTGTATCAGAGCTACTGTTATCACCTACGCTCATGAATTTGGACATTTATGGACATTAGAAGGGGTTTTAAACGTAAATCATCAAATAAACATACAATCCACGGATAAAAAGTAAAATTGAATGGATAGGATTGTTAGAAAACCATTTTCGACCAGATCTATGGTGGAATCATCTTGAAATTCGAAGAAATAAGGATTCTGGATCGAAAAATGTAAAAAAGGGCTAGTTCAAGTTCACCCGAACTTGTGTTTGGAGATTAAGTTCGCCCGAACTTGTAACCCATTGATCAAGTTCGCCCGAACTTGTAACATTGTGGAAAAGTTCGCCCAAACTTGTCCAGGGAGCCTAATAAAAAAGGCATGGAAAAATTTTGTTGATCGTTTTGACGAGACGAGTGTCCAGAAAAAATTTGGTGATAGAAATTTTTTCGAGTTTTTAACGTCTAATTCGGTATGTTCGGGGACACCGTCTGGAGCTTCAGAGTACAGATTTGATGATACGATAGCAAAATTGTGAAGATATTGGGATAGTCACCGATACCGATGCAGAATGTTGATCATTTAGGTGTCGTCACTAGTAATGGGCCTAAACGTTAAATCCGCATTTTTTAAATACTGAAAGTTCCAGATTTGAGGGGGAATTTCAGTGAAAATTTCAGTATGGTCAGAATTTGCAAAAATGAGGGGGAATAAAATTTAACGATATATGAAGATTCCGACATTTTTGAAATTCGTGACTGCTGCAACAGTATCCGGGTGGTTACCGATTGCAGATTATCGGGAAATGCAGAGGATTGAGATTCATTGGGCATTTCAATTTGATGTCTAGTTTGAAAGCGGGTGGTTACATTACTGAGTCTTGGAGGAGTTGTTTATCAGATTCCGAGGTCATGGTTTTGGATTGATACCTGAGTCGCGCGTATGGTTTGGAAGCACATACGACTGCCTATCTTTAACTCTGCTTTGCATATGAATTATTGACTGGACTAACTGCCAGGAGATAAGGATGCTCTGTAGTTTCAATTGCCCCAGGTTGTACGTGGTACCATGATTAAAGAAGATGATTTATGGGATCGGATCTTCCAGACAAAGAAGTGTAGTGGTTGCTGACGAAAGAGGCTATATATTTAGGATTCTGTGATCACAGAAAGTTCAGATTTTTCAGATCATGATACAGATTGATGCTTAAGGGTTAGTCCTGATCTCCGGTGAAGGAACAATTAGCTGGATTAGCAGTCGTTAGTACCAGTGAGGAACTGTGGACGTTCAAAACGTTCAGTGATGATCTTAGGAATTAACGACTAGCTCCGAAAACGGATTGTTTCAAAATTACCAAGGAGATCTAAAGTTATTCAAGATATAACTGATGATAGCCTTTGGTGGCCAATATTTTTAGTCTTCAAGCAAATGAATCATTCTTCTCTTTGGACTAACCGCCATTGGATGACAATGTTTGTTAACTAAGTGGCGCTGGTCTACCGGAGATAGCTGTATATCTAGCATTCTGACTGAAGAGGAAGAATGTGATTTTGGTCACGCACGTGTGTTTCTCAAATTCGATGCTTTACCAGATTATCTGTTTCCGATGAAGATTTGCTGATTGAGCAGATTACCGATTTGCTAATCAAATCTTTCTGAAGGGTGCTTAACTGCGATTATGGAAATCGGGATTTCAGATTTTCAAGGGTATTCGTTGATTTTAAGTTTTCCGAAGCGGTGATTCGAAGTTTCTATCAATTGCCGGTTGAGTTTTTGATATTTTAGGAGTGTGCGGAATAAACTCTCGATGCTCAACGCTTATTCAAAAATTAAACTCGGATGCGAAAGGCGATGCGTGGTTGTTCAATTACCAAGATTTATGGAAGTCATTCGACTTGCCAGAAGAACCGTCTGAAGAAGATCTAGCAGCTCTTTATTATACACAACAGTCGGCAAATCAAGAACAAATTTTAAGGCCAATAGCGGTTACTCAACCTACTGTTGGTACATCGTCTTCTGGAGCAGGTCCGAGTAGTAGTGGTGTCCAGTTGAACAAGTTCCTGAAGCAGAAGCAGCACCTACTACAACTCCAGCAAATGTTTCCACTAAACCAGGAAATACTTCTACAGAGCCCATTCTTTCTCAGAATCAGAATTCTGACTCTGATGAAGCTCCAACTTTCGATGATTATGGAGAATCTTCCTCTGATGAAGAATCTGAGCAGATATACAATAAGTGATAAAGTCACAAATTATGACAATGTCATAATTGAGAATTGTGATAATGATATCGATAATGAAAGTTCTAAAAAAGAGAAAAATGAAATATTTTTAAAACTAAAAGAAAAATTTCAACAAACTATTCTACAATCTACTGAAAAATGTGAATGCTCAATGCAAAAACCTTCTAAGCAGAATGGAGAACGAAAACAAAAAGAAAAACAAAGTTTTAAAAATTCTAAAAATTTTCAAATGAAAAATAAAAGCTCATCAGTACGATCATCCAATCATTATAAAAATTTACAAAAATTTTAAAAATAAGTGGTGCAGGTCGGACCGTAGTGCTTCAACGTCAAATAAGAGTTATAAAATAAGCAGGAAAGTTGGCTACCACACTTCAAGTCAGTGTTATGATTTGAGTGTATGGTATGATAAAAAGGATCGATATGATAACAGGTTGTGTCATAAATGTGGAGCAAATGGACACATTGCTAGAAACTGTTTTCAAATTAATCCTAAACCTGTTCATATTGATAAGAAAAATTTTGAAGATGTGAAAACACCAACTCAGGTTTTGAAACAACGTACAGAAACTACAAACAAGGTGAAACCAGTTATTACTAAGTTTCTAAATTTTGAAACTGGTGAATCTTCAAATAGTAATGAACAAAAGGTTTCTACATTGTATTTCAAGAAAGCTTTAAAGAAAAGTTAAACATGGTTGGTCAAAAGAAAGGAAGTGACACAATCAGTGAAAATTGAAAGTTTAGAGGACTTTCCAAAACTTGAGAAAGTTCTAAATAAACCTTATTGTGAAAAGAAAGTCAAAATTAAGGTTGAAGAAATAACACCTAAGACTGCAAAGGCTTGGGTGTCACTATTCGATTAATTGTTTGAATTTCTGTGCAGGAACTTCTGAGAAGAAAGCAAATTACTGAGAAAGGAGTTCCGTGGCACACATTGAAGAGGAAGGGCCGAGTTAACAAGTTTTATATAAATGCCATTTTTACAAAATTTTAAACTCAAATAATTTTTAATTTACAATTTTTGGAGAAAATTTTTCGAAAAACATGTTCTAATAACGTTTACTTGAAAGTTTTACAAATTTTTGAAGAAAATTTTAAAACTATCACAGAACCCTCACTGTTGAACAGACAAAACTCAGGGATATAAATGTTCTATAAACACAAAGGTGTCAAGGTTTTTGTCATAATGAGGGGGAGAGGTTTAAAAGAAAATTTGTGAAGAAGTAATGGATGGCGAATTGAAGCGATTCTCATCGGTTGGTCAATGTTATTAAAAATACCAAAAATATGTTTTTTTAATTTTAGGGGGGAGAAATGATAGTAGAAAATAAAAAACATGTGATAAACAAAAAAGTACAAAAACGTTGAAAAAGACAAAAAGATTTTTTTGTCAAAAAGGAAATGATAGTACATCAGTGGACTATCACAGTACGCTAAAGAATTGTAAAGTTTAAAAAGTATAAACAAGTCTTACTGTGGATGTGTCGATAGGCTTTACACGTTCAGTAAATTGGTTCTGGGATATAAACTAAATTTTACAACTGCTTAAACTTGTAGATTAACATCTCTCGGATATATGGACTTAGTACTCCGAAATTTCATTTGAGAGATTGCCTGATTCTGAGATACGAGGTCTTTATAGATGATTGATATCTGGGGTATTATACAAGTTCTTCTGGTTTTGCGGAAGCAATAGCCTAGAACTTCTATAATACTTCTGCTAAAAAGCCCAAAAACTGCAAGCAAAATTGAAAGAATCGAAAGATCTAATCAGTTGCAGCACTTAAAGGATTCCTTAATTGGAACACACCTTAAAGTCGAGCCTTCATCTCTTTGTTTGTACGGTAGTACTAACATGAGCTTTCAAGGCCTTGCACAACCCAGATACAGATATCAATTACGCTATACTCACCTGTAAGATGAGTCTTGATACGGGAGTATATTCTGAGATGGAAACCATAGTTAAGTCAAGTTTCATAAGACTAACTAAGATATCTTGGAACAATTGAGAAATGTGTCAAAGTTTAAGTGGACAATTATATCGACAATCTAGGTAAATGAGTTTAAAACTTAAAGTCAATCAAAAGGTCAACGGTGCTAGTGATATGTCTCAAAAACTGATATGATCCTTTAACACAAACTCAACAAAAATATATTTGTAAATATGTTTGTACATACTTAGTGTTTGATATTCATTTCATAAAACAAAAAGATTATATTATCTTTTAGTTTCGACCACTGATGATGAAAAGCTGATTTTCAAAGTCTAAAGTTGCTAAACAAAATCTAAAAATTAAAATTGATCTGAAAAGTTTAAAAGTTCATTAAGTTGAAACTTACATTTGAATAAATGTGTCAGTTTAGTGTCAAAACATTTAATCAAGATCATTAAGTTGAACTTGATACATGAATCAGATATTCAAGGTCATTAATTTGGACTTGATTAACTGAGAGGGTTTAAAACTGATATGAAGATGTGAAATGGTTGTGTTTAGAAATTTCAAAGTTTGAATCTGAAATGTTTTATTTGAATGTTTGAGGAACTTTGAAATAGGAAGTAGATTTTAAAAGGGGAGTTGGATAAAACACATTGATTGAAGATATTACAAAGCTCAAAGCAAGGGGGAGCATGGTGATTAAAGTTTTAGCAAGACAAGTTCAAGAAAAGAGAATATGATTGTAGATGATATGAAGATCAAGGAAGTTAAAGTTATTCAAGAAATAAAGATCAAGAGAATATTAAAGACTCTGGAACTTAACTGAAGAATGATGACTACGGCAACATCTAAGGGGGAGTCTGTTGATGCATATGTCTGTTGCCTACATCATCTTATTACGTCGAGTCTGTGTTTAGGAGTAAAACGTTAAGTTTATGTTTGTTGAGAGAAAAGTTCGCCCAAACTTGTAGTGTACATGAACAAGTTCGCCCAAACTTGTCTTGTGAAGGACAAGTTCGCCCGAACTTGTCCAACGCATATTCCAAGCGAACTTGTTCTCCTATAAATATGTGACTTGTCATTTCATTTGTAAGATTCAGAGATTTTGTGTACTGGATGGCGAAGCTCTGTCCAAGTGTTTCCATGATCTGTAACGTTTACTCATTAATGAAACGGTGTTAATCAGTAAAAACTTGTCTACAGTGTCGCCTATGCAAACGGATTCCGCACGTTTACCATAGGTTTGCCAAATTAGGACCTGAACGATCCGTACAACGGACCTTCAACTATACCTAGTCCGAATTTACACATATATTTGGGCATTACAAATAATCAAACTCGACATCAACAATAAACTAGGAGGTCCGAATTTACAATTATATTCCGACTCCTTTACATTCTACAAACTCGGACGCCTCTAGTCCAAGTTTAACTAATAAATTCGGACCATGCATCTCATTTGGGCCTTTGACTTCTTTTGACTTGGACCTTTGACTTCGTTGACCAAAACTGATAAAGCACAGTTACCTAGCAAGAGCTGCACTTACAGACTCCCCCTTAACTGGTGTCAGTTCTGTCTGGCATCAATATCTTCAATCACTAGATACTTCACTTACTGACTCCCCCTTGACTAATGATATCATGCCTGCTTCCAACTTTGGCTGAGACTTGATCTTTCCGGCAGAGCACAACGATCTTCAACCCTTCTAATTAAAGACTTGTTGATGATCACTTAAATGGCCGCTTTAAGAAACCCCAAGAATCAAACATCAAGCACTTTCAATCCTTCTCCTCAAACTTCTCCCAAATCAAGTTAACGTGAACCAACCTACAACCAAATGTAAGAATGTCGCGATCTTTGATCTTCAAACTTAACCGACAGAATAATGAAACATCGAACACTTTAAATTCCGCAAAGACATGAAGTTTGGCTCGATAAGTTAACAACAAACCATCTCCGAAAATGTACATCCACCATCTCTGAAATCATTTTATCTCGAATCTTCAAGATCCAATCTCATATCTTCACGAATGCACCAATTACCCGATAACTTCCGCCTTTGATCCCCCTCAATGTAAGAACCTATATTTCGAGAATCCGATCAGTCACCAACTTGGAAGAGGGATCAAGAAGACTAATCTTCCCTACTGTAACCAGTATACGATAAAGGCTCAATCTTCAATTAGTTGCCAAACGAACAATCAACTTCATCACATCAACACTTGGTCAAACCTCGAACAAACTTGACGAAACTTAATCAAACACACTAGCTCTAAACTTGTATCATGTTTTTAACCTTTCTACACCGGATTGTAAACACGAACTAGGTTCATTGTCGCACCACGAGCTTTTAGAAATTTACAAAGAAAATAGGATCTTTTTATAACTTTTTACTCCCTCTTTCTTTGTAAACTTTCAAAGTCTAAGCCGCTTCAACTTGTTTCTCTTCGAATGCCCGATAGAAGTCCCAAATTTTCCGAAAACTATAGTTCAGACCAAATTCGAACACCGTGAATCTTGAAAAGAACACTGTGGACAACCATAACCGCGTCTCATCCCCACGAGCAAAAAAAACCTCACTTAATCCAGACAACATAAGTACCCTGGAACTATTCAGTAATCTGAAACTGACTTCAAGTTTCCGAACTACACAAAATTCTGACTCTTAGCTAATTATCCGGTACCCCAGGTAACCAGAATAACTAGAAAAACTCGGAATATGCACAACTCGGAACTTCCGAACTACACAAATTTCTAAACTTAACTAATAATCCGGTACCCCATGTAACTCAGAATTCTTAGAAAATTCAGAACTCGTAAAACTTGAAAGCTTTGGAAACCTCGAATTAGTTCATCTGGACAGTAAAAATTCGGAACAAGTAAAAAAATTCCAAACATAACCCATAAATTCGAACATTTTCAACAAAGTCGGACAATTTTTTTAAGCCCGAACTTAACCAATACAATCCAAACATAACATATATTCCGAATTTAAGTGACAAATTCGGACAATTTTTTTCACTAGTCCGAATTTGTTACATAAACAAATACGGACATACACATACTATCACATAAGTTCTACAATAACAAACTCTACTAAATAAGTACTACCACCACAAACTCTATCAAGTAAACTCTACCATAAAAAACACTACCACATAAGTACTACCACCACCAAATAAGTACTACAACCACAAATTCTCCCAAAACGTAAATTCAGACACGGAAGGAGATCAACAAATTCAGACTTCAAAGGAAACTCACAAACCCTGACAAACCCTTACAAATTCGGATAAAGAGGAATGAACAAATTCGGACTCCACACAATCCTTACAAGGATTGAACAAATTTGGACTTGCATGATTTGAACAAACTCGGACAGGAACCTTGAACAAATTCGGACAAGGAATTCAAGACTAACAAATTCGGACAAAGATCCAGTAACCTTCTTCCAAATTTGTTTCCCATGCGTGACTTCACAAAAGGTCATAAACAAACTCGGAAGATACAAATTCGGAAGGAATAAAAAAATTCGGACTCTTTAACAACTTTCATAAATTCGGACATCTTATATTCAGATCAAATCTCAGATCTGTAGCAACTTGGAAAACAAGAAAACCATCACAGTCAACGAACAACTTCAATTTCTTCAAGTTTTCTGCAGGATTTTCACGTCTTCATGATGTTTGGCAGAAACAAACATCAAATCCAAAGCAATGGTGATTCGGAAGGCGGTTAGACAATTGCGAATCGATAACCATGCTCTGATACCACCTGTAAGTCCCCGGGACCCCCTGGATCAATGACGAACAACATCCACCGCCCTCGTTTCAAGACGTGAAACATCAAAACATAAAAGTTACAGAAGATGTATAAGATGAATCTCTTTAATATATTAATTAACATAGATTTACAACTGAAAGAGTATACATCATCTACAAGCTAGTTTAGATCACTAAGATCCAAACCTAGCTTTCTCTCACTAACACATACTCTCTCTAGAATGTACACACACTAATGGATGATGGCTGCAGTTTGTGAGATTTGCACAAAGCTTGTTGCCCTAGTCTCACCTATACACAACATATATATAAGCTAGGGCAATAGCTCAACAAACTCGGACACTAAGTCCTAACGACTATACCTAGTTTGAATATACACATATATTCGGTCATTACAAGTAATCAAACTCAGACATCAACAATAAACAAGGAGGTCCGAAATTACAATTATATCCGGACTCCTTTACATTCTACAAACTCGGACACCTCTAGTCCGGTTTTAACTAATAAATTCGGACCAGGCATCTCACTTGGGCCTTTGACTTCTTTTGACTTGGACCTTTGACTTCGTTGACCAGAACTGATAAAGCACAGTTACCCTACAAGGGCTGCACTTACAGACTCCCCCTTAACTGTTGCTATCAATTCTATCTGGCATCGATATCTTAAGTCACTGGATACTTCACTTACAAAACCTTTGTTTAATGTCAATAAGAGGTTAGAAATGAAAAATAGTGGATGTAATGTCTGTTGACATAGTCAAACAGATAAATAAATCAGATGATAGAATAAATAGACGTTACTTGTACAAGGTTGTAGACATTGGTCAAACAAACTTTATAACCACTAAAATAGTGGTTTTGTTCTTTTGAATAGAGTTTTGTTTTTAATGGTTTTCAAAACAACATCTTTATGTGTTTAACTAAAAAAATTTGATATTTTTTTAAGAAGACATGTTAATGCTTTATTATTAAGACTGGAAATTTAAATGAGGTTTTTATATCCTATCTTTTGTATGGATCTTTCCACTGTTTGCAAATTATAAACAGTCAACAGGTGCAGAAGCTCCCTGCACAGTAATGGATCAGCTTGAAAGAAAGTCTAAAGCCAAATTGGCTTTGTTTTTGGCTATTGCTTCCACGGAGTCAATTCTTTGAGAATGGTCTTTTTTGAGAATTAGTTTTTGAACCATCTCCATAAGTTGATGTTGGCCTGTTGCAAGTGCTTGAATGTTTACACTTGGGCCAATAGTTGTTTGACAATTTCTAATGAGTTGTTTATAACAATGAGGGCATTTATTTACCCTTGGCTTATGAGGCATCTTGGAAGAATCATCATACCTATTAGGCATTCTATGACAAGCTGCCCATAGCCTCTTGGAAATTTGTTTGAGGGAGGTGCATCAGTGACTTGAACTTCCTTATAAATAGGGTTTTGGTTCAAAGATTTGGTAACAGAGGTTTGAACAGATTCAAGATTTCCAGAAGTTGGTTGTGATTCCCTTTTGGTAGGGCTAACTTCTTGTTTAACCGAAGTTTTAACTTTGAACCTGTTTCTGTTGATATCATAAGGTTTAAGATGAAAACAATTTTAAGTCAAATTTCTTTCAACAATTTTGAGTCAAATTTCTTTAGTCACATGATTTTCCTTTTCAAGAAACTCACAAAACAGATTGGTGACCCTCCACCAAATGTCAATCCTAATGTTAATTAAACGCGTCAATTATGTGTTATGACTTCTATCTTTGAGTGAGTTGCATGTTTTCATTTCCACTACAAATAAACTTTTTTATGATTCTGAGTTCAATGAGAATTTTAACTTTGAGTAGTTGAAGATCTTGCCTTAATTAATCTATGTTTGAAGGTCAGTTGCTTTCGAGTTCGGTCATTAAAAAAAGGAACCTTCTTATTTTTTTGCTTGTATAGTTGACCTACCAAAGTGCTAGTTAGTTTGACAAAGTTGTGTACGTATGGATTTGCATTTTATAACTCACTATCTAAATATTTCAACTTCAAATCACAATAATCATTTTTAAAAAATATATGCTTCTTTTAAGTTCATACACACAAACACCATCTAAATGCTATTTGTGTATAGTTAACAATTGTTAACATGATATATATTTAGCATGAATAGACTTACTTATAAACTAAAGCGGTTTCACTGGCTGTAGAAACTACAAGCATCTCAAAATGTGACATTTTCTCTATTCGATGTACTATTTAGGTGTGCATGCATTCCTCTAGCCTTTAAATTATAGCAACAAAATTTTTTCATCAAGGAAAATCAGTAATCCATTAGCAACATCTCTTTTAAGCTTTCTTAATTAAACGCGAATACAAACTTTGTGCTAGAAATTTCTTCAAGAAAAAGGTTGTGAGCTGTCACCAAGTTGATCTGGTTTGATCACTTCAAGCATCTTTAGAAATTCAAACATGTTTGGTCTTTTAGATGAATTTGTTTCTAGGCACATTAAGGCGACAATAAATACATGATTAATCACATCCAAGCGGCTACACGCTAATATGTTATAAGCATAATGTTCTTCCTTTTGATCTTGAACAACTGTTTTCACCTGTAGTTGCATAAGAGTTCAAATTACTTCATGATCATCACTAATGAAATAGAAAAAAGGTCAAAACTTTGATTTTGGAAGACTTACCCATGTTACAAGCTTTGTTCCCTAAGCTTTGTTTCCTCATGGACAAATGCTTCATCTAACGGTTTTCAGCCCATTAAGAGCTCAAGTAAAATTGTTGGGATTGAACCTTATGAAAGGAACAGATGATACAAAGCCAAATAACACTATCTGAGCTTTGGTTAAACTATCAGAGGTTACAACCTCTGTTGAACATACACTGCTTTCCCTAAAGACTGCTCTCCTATCATCTGACTTCACAAAGTTGCAAAGGTCTGCGAGAGTTACAAGGATCAGTGGAAAGAGATCAGAGCTTAGTCATTAGTTAGATAATCAATGTAACAGTGCTAAGCACTGATAGTTAGTATTAGCAGTGTTTGTAGTTAGTTACATTTAGTTTCCTGTCACTATCAACCCTGACATCATCAAAGATGCTCAGTGGTTAGATAGTTTAGTATAAATAGGCAACTTGTGTTACAGTTTAACTTGTCTATCAAAAGATCAACTTTCGCATATCATATTCTCTGCATTTTCTTACTACCAAACTTAAATTGCAAAGGCTTTTGTGAATCACATGCGAGTTTACCAACTTGAAAGCATGATGATGATGAAAACGAACAACCATTGCTTGTAGTAAAAGTTTTCCATTTATTTCCGCTGCAAATCTCTTTTAAAACTCAATCATTTTCCATATTTGAAACAAAAACTACAAGTAATTTAAACTCAGATCCTAACAATTGGTATCAGAGCTTGATTTATCAAATTCGATCTAACAGTCGATTTGATTTGAACAGATCAACTCTCAGCTATTAGTTTGGTTGTTTTTGCTTGATAATCAGAGTTTTATTACGTTTAAAGTTTTTAAAACAGAAATCTGTGTGAAATCAACTGAAAATGTCTCAAAACACACAGGATGCTAATTCTGGATCCTTATTCAAACCGCCGATGCTCAAAAGAAATGAATATTTCATTTGGCAACGACGGATGGGTCATATCCTTGCCCAGCAAAACACTGGTTGCTGGAGATTTGTTGCTTATGGACCTCACGTTCCGATGGTTCCAAGCACAGAGGATCCAACTAAACAAGTGCCAAAAAATCCTAAAGACTTTTCGGAGCAGGATTTCTAGAAAATTGAATTGGATGCTAAGGCATTTAGCATAGTTGCTTCAGCCTTACCCAATGAGATTTATGCTGGTCTACTCCATTGCAATAGTGCAAAGGAGTTATGGGATGCACTAAAAGAGCAATTCGGTGGGACTGAGGAAGTGATAGAAAGTAATAGAGAAGTTCTAAATCAGCAGATGAAACGTTTTGTCACTTGAAAGGAGAGTCTCTAACACAACAGTTTGAACGTTACAACTGTCTCATCAGTGAACTTAGATTGGTTAACGTGGTTTTTCCTAATTCGACTGTCAATAGCCGTTTCCTTAGATCATTACCAGATAAGTGGGAGACTGTAGCTTATGTAACATGAAAGTCTGTTGGGTTTAAAGATATGTCATTGACACAACTTCATGGGATACTCCTCACTTATGAGAGAGAGTTAAGCCAGAAAAAGAAGTTGCAAGAATCTGGCAAAATGCCTGATGATTACTCATTGGGTAATACAACTCTTTTTGGCCAAGAAGAGGGTTCTGGCAGCAGTAAGGACCAAAGTTATGATCACTATATAGATATTACTTCTGGTGGGAACTTTGGATCTGAAACATATGCACCCAACTATGCTTTCACTGCTAGTGGGGAAAGCCAAACCTCTGACAATCTATCCTTTGAGCTGAATGACTTGCAACACTTTGAACCTTCTGATCTTGAAGAAATAGATATTTTGCACCAACTGGCCCTATTGAGTGTTAGGGCTAGTAAATTTTATAAGAGAACTGGTAGGAAATTCCCAGGATTGCATGGGGGATTGAAGGTTGGGCTGGATAAATCAAAAGTCAAGTGTTATAAGTGTAATAGGTTAGGACACTTTGCCAGAGAATGTAGATCTCAAAATTCTGGACCAATAGTAACTCATCCTGGCCCTAACCTCAGCACACACAAAACACTGTTCATTATTCCCAATATGCCCCTGCTCAACATGTAAAACACTGCCCACTTTGCACATCCTGCTACTACTGTTCCAGTGCATTCCATAAATTCAATATGTTCAGGCACCATCACATCCTCAAGTGCATGTACAACAAGCACTCATTGTCACACAACCTGCTCAAACCACTGCTAATCCAGCAGAGGTTGGTCAACAGAGCTTTTTCACACAAAGTTATGTTGACTGGAGTAGCTTGCCTGAGTATTTGACTGATGAGAACTTTGCTTTAATGGCCAAAAATGATGTTGAACAAGAATTTTGTTTAATGGCCTTAGAGACAATTGCAGAAGGTGTTGAATCGGTGGAGTTATTGTCGAAAACTGATGAAGTTCAAGTTTGTGATGAAACAGTTGTTTAGTGAAGAAAAGAAAAATGTTGCTGATGAGGAAAAGAACTCTCCTGCTGACCCATGGAATGTTAATGTGTGTGAAGATGAGTGTGATTGTGCTCTCATGGCTGCTACAAAGGTATCACCTCAGATCCTTAAATATCTATGTTCTGACAAATGCATTATTGCTTTTGCAAACATTAAGCAGGTGAATGAAAACCTGAGGAACAAAATTTTAGAAGATGAATTTAATTTTGAAAAACTGATTAAAGAGTTAAAATCAAAGTTAAGTGAAAAAGATTCCAAAATGAGTAGCCTGAGACATGAATCAAGCATAACCAAGGACCAACTCCAAACTATGGTAGAAAAATACCAAGTTTGTAAAAAGGAGTTGGAAGAAACCCAAATCACTTGTGAAAAATGGGCTGAGTCCTGTAAAGGTTATGAGATTATGCTTGATGCTCAGATCAAGAGCAACATTAAGTTTGGTGTAGGTTTTAGAACCTATGACCAAAATGAGAAAAATGTTGCTGAAATTGATTCTGAGTTGGTTGAAATAGTCCCAACAAATTTGGCTGGTGAAGAAATAAAAATCACAGATAAATCTGGAAACAAAATTGTTTTGGAAAAATCAGAGGTTTCAACAAAAGATAAAGAAATTGAAAAATATCAGTTTAAACCAACCTGGTCAGATGAATGTGATATTTTAGAAAACTTTAAGCCAATGGACTTTACAACCTCTGATGGTATTAAAGCCCCAAAAGCACTGGTGATCCCTATCAAAGATGTACCAGCAGAGGTTACAACCACTGCTGATAAAAAGTCTGATAGGAAAAGAAGAGTAAAGATTAAAAACTTGTTTTGTGAATTTTGTGAAAAAAGAAATCATGTGGCTGCAGATTGTTTTCTTTTAAAAGCCTATGACATTAACAAAACTTGTGTTATCAAAAATTCTTCAAGATGCACCATCTGCAACAAAACAAATCACTTAACTCAAGAGTGTGCCTATCTCAAAAACTATGAGCAAAAGGTAAAAGAGATCAAGGCAAAACCACTAGAAAGAGAAGGTTCAAGTTCTGCTGGAAATAAATCTAAGCAGAGTTTTGAACCAACTGAAACATCTGTTACAATAGCTTTAAACAAAACCTCTGTTCCTAGAGAGGTGCAAGTGACAGATGCCCCACCATCAAACTCATTTCCAAGAGGGTATGGCCAACCAGCCTATAAAAGGGTTCCTCTTACTTATGAAGGATACAAAAAGCCTTCAAAGCAAAGTGTGAATAAGCATCCCTATGGATACAATCATCTGATAGGAAATGGTCAAGAGCAGATGTTACAAGAAAATATTCAAACCACTGACCATGGTCCTAGACTTGAGACTGGACCATCTGTGACCCCATCCAAAGCCATTCTGGCTTTGGAGACCTATCTTAACTGATTTATTTACTTGATGTGTAAGGACCCTCTACTTGCCTTGATAGCTTATGGTATGTAGATCGTGGAGGTTCCAGCACATGACAGGATGTAGAGCCCTTCTCAAGGACTTCATGGCTCATGGGGGGGGGTGATATATCTTTTGGTAATAACTCAAAGGGAAAGGTTTTAGGGTCTGGGTCGGTTCTGGCTGGGAAACTCAAGTTTGAAAATGTGAACTTAATCTGAAATTTAACCTGCTGAGTGTCTCACAAATAAGTGACAGAGGGTATGGATCATTCTTCACCAAGAAAACTTGTCAAATTGTGGGACCAGAGGTTGTTAAAAAGATTGATCAAATCATTGCTGAGAGCAAAACACAGCTCCCTGCATACAAAAGTGGGAATGTGTATGTGGTAGATATGCTAAAAGATAATCCTATGTCTGGAACATGCTTATTCTCAGCTGCTTCTAGCAAGAGACTGAGTTATGGCATCGAAGACTTGGACACACAAATCTTAAAACTATCACCACACTCTCAAAAAAAGTCTTGTAAGAGGTTTGCCTCACAAGCAATTTTATTGTGATGAACATTGTGTTTCCTGCTTAAAAGGAAAACAATATAAAAGTTCTTTCAAATCAATTGAAGAGTCCAAAACAAGTCAGTGACATTAACAAAACTTGTGTTATCAAAAACTCTTCAAAATGCACCATCTGCAACAAAACAAATCACTCAACTCAATAGTGTGCCTATCTCAAAAACTATAAACAAAAGGTAAAAGTGATCAAGGCAAAAGCACTAGAAAGAGAAAGTTCAAGTTCTGCTGGAAATAAGTCTAAGCAGAGTTTTGAACAAATACAAACATCTGTTACAAAAGCCTTAAACAAAACCTCTGTTCAAAGAGAGGTGCAAGTGACAGATGCCTCACTATCAAACTCATTTCCAAGAGGGTATGGCCAACCTGCTTATAAAAAGGTTCCTCATGCTTATGAAGGTTACCAAAAGCCTTTAAAGCAAAGAGTAAACAGGCACCCTTATGGATACAATCATTTGATAGAAAATGGTCAAGAGCAGATGTTACAAGAAAATTTCAAAACCACTGACCATTGTCCTAGACTTGAGGCTGGACCATCTGTGACCCCATCCAAAGCCATTTTGGCTTTGGAGACCAATCTTAACTGATCTATTTACCTGATGTGCAGGGACCCTCTACTTGCCTTGATAGCTTCTGGTATGTAGATAGTGGAGGTTCCAGGCACATGACAGGATGTAGAGCCCTTCTCAAGGACTTCATGGCTCATGGGGGGGTGATATATCTTTTGGTAATAACTCAAAGGGAAAGGTTTTAGGGTCTGGGTCGGTTCTGGTTGGTAAACTCAAGTTTGAAAATGTGAATTTAATTGACAATCTGAAATTTAACCTGCTGAGTGTCTCATAAATGAGTGACAGAGGATATGGATCCTTCTTCACTAAGAAAACTTGTCAAATTGTGGGACCAGAGGTTGTTAAAAAGATTGATCAAATCATTGCTGAGAGAAAAGCACAACTCACTACACACAGAAGTGGGAATGTGTATGTGGTAGATATGCTAAAAGATAATCATATGTCTGGAACATGCTTATTCTCAGATGCTTCTAGCAAAGAGACTGAGTTATGGCATAGAAGACTTGGACACACAAATCTTAAAACTATCACCAAACTCTCAAAACAAAGTCTTGTAAGAGGTTTGCCTCATAAGCACTTTTCTTGTGAAGAACATTGTGTTTCCTATTTAGAAGGAAAACAACGTAAAAGTTCCTTCAAATCAATTGAAGAGTCTAAAACAAGCGAGTGTTTACAACTGCTTCACATGGACTTGTTTGGCCCAGTGCAAATCATGAGCTTAAAACACAAAAGGTATTGCCTAGTGATAGTTGATGATTTCTCTAGGTTTACATGGACCTTCTTTCTCCACTCTAAGGATGAAACTGCAGTCATTTTGCAAAACTTTGTTAAACAAGTAGAAAAGCAATTTGATCTTCTAGTAAAAATCTTTAGGAGTGACAATGGAACAGAGTTTAAAAATAGGGAGTTGGATGCTTATTATGAGTCAAAAGGAATTGTTGGACAATATAGCATTCCAAGAACTCCATAGCAAAATGAAGTGGTTGAAAGGAAAAATAGAACTTTAATTGAATTAGCAAGAACTATGCTAGCAGACTCTAGTTTACCCTTGTCTTTCTGGGCTGAGGCTGTAAACACTGCTTGCTATGTCCAAAACAGAGTTTTGATTAACCCCAGGCATCAAAAGACTGCCTCTGAGATTTTGTAGAAAATCAAACCTCTGATTTCCTACTTTAAAGTTTTTGGCTGTCCATGCTTCATTTTGAACTTAAAAGATTCAATATCTAAGTTTGCAGCCAAAATTGACTGTGGTTATTTTCTGGGATACTCAACAACTGCTAAAGCCTACAGAGTTTTTAACTCTAGGACCAAATGTGTTGAAGAAACTTTGAATGTGAAGTTCAATGAACTTTCATCACTGAAAATCCCAGCAAATCCTGCAGAGCTTTTTGATTTAGATAAATTCACATTTGCTGATGTTTCTATCAAGCTAGACAATGCAGGTACACCACAATCATCTGGAGAAGATCAAGATCAAGAATATGACTGTGTGCTTCCACAAACAAAAGTCTATTCTTCAAACAGAGGATCATGTGCCACAAGCTCTTGTGTAAACTCTGCCACTTCTGGGTCAACAGCGGTTGATCCTCAACCAGTTCACAAAATCAAACATCTATTGATAAAAGTCCTACATTTGGGTACCAAAATCATCAGAATGTTACCTCTATACCCCCAATACCACCACCTCCATTTTCATCAGAGGCTGATACTTCAAATTCACCAGCAGAGGTTAGCTCAGATGATACACATTTGCAGCCACCACCTTAAAATGCTAGTGTTCCATACCAAGGTGATTTGATCTATCTCAAAAGCCATCCATCATATCAAGTTATTGGCAACATCAAATCTGGGGTGCTCACACGGAGCCAATCCCAAAATATTTGTCTTTTTGCTGGTTTTCTATCACTCACACAGCCAGCCAAGTACCAAGAGGCACAGAAAGACAACAGCTGGGTAGAAGCCATGCAAGAAGAACTCCTTCAGTTCAAGAGACAACAAGTTTGGGAGCTTGTGCCACTGCCAAAAGATGTAAGTCCAATTGTCACAAAGTGGGTCTTCAAGCGCGAAACTGATGAAAGGGGTATTGTTGTAAAAAACAAAGCAAGGCTCGTGGTTCAAGGCTACTGACAGCAAGAAGGTATAGACTATGATGAGACTTTTGCTCCTGTAGCAAGGTTGGAAGCTATTCGCTTGTTCTTAGATTTTCTGCTAACCACAACATAAAGGTGTATCAAATGGATATAAAGAGTGCATTTTTGTATGGAAAGATCAAAGAAGAGGTGTATGTTTGTCAACCTCCAGGTTTTGAAGATGCATTCCATCCTGATCATGTCTACAAGCTCAACCAAGCATTGTATGGCTTGAAGCAAGCACCAAGAGCCTGGTATGAAACTCTATCCACTTTTCTCTTATCCATAGGGTTTACTAGAGGTAAAATAGATAAAACCCTATTCTTAAAATGGAAAGGAAAAGATTTGATGCTTGTCCAAATTTATGTGGATGACATCATTTTTGGATCCACAAGCACTGCTATGTGTGAAGAGTTTCGAAAACTCATGGCAGAAGAGCTTGAGATGAGTGCAATGGGTGAGCTCCAATGTTTTCTTGGTCTCCAAGTTAAACAATTGCAAAATGGTACATTTATCCATCCAAACAAGTATGTGAAAGAACTGCTTAAAAAGTTTGATATGGATGATTGTAAACCATGTAGCACACCCATGGCAACCACCAAGCTAGTCACCATTGATGGTAAAGATGACATTGTTGATCAAACTCTTTATAGAAGCATGATTGGGTCTTTATTGTATCTAACTGCATCAAGGCCAGACATTATGTTTGCAACATGTGTTTATGCCAGATCACAGGCATTACCTAGAAAGTCTGATCTTATTGTTGTAAAAAGGATATTAAGATACATAAAAGGTGCTCCCACACTTGGTATCTGGTATCCAGCTAATGGGAATATTGAGCTTTCAGGTTTTCAGATCGTGACTTTGCTGGGTGCAAAACTACAAGGAAGTCCACATCAGGAGGTTGTCAATTCCTAGGTGATTGTCTAGTGTCTTGGCAAAGCAAAAAGCAAGTTGCAGTTTCAACATCCACTGCTGAGGCAGAGTATATTGCTGCTGCTAGCTGCACTGCTCAACTCTTGTGGCTTCAAAACCAGTTGCTGGATTTTGGTGTAACTGCACTAAAGACTCCACTCAGATTGGATAGTCAAGCTGCTGAAAACATCATTAAAAATCCAGTTTCTCATTCCACTACAAAGCACAATGACATCAGACATCACTTTATGAGAGATTGCTATGAAAAAGGTTTGATTTCTTCGCATCATGTCCATACTTCATATCAGTTGGCAGATGTTTTAACCAAGGCATTGGATACATCTACCTTTGAAAACTTGATCTCAAGAATTGGAATGCTAAACATGGATTAAAAACAAGTTCTCTTGTAAATCCATGCGTACATAGCATCAAAATGTTTTCTTTAAAATCAAAAACTCATCCTTAAAAATAGTTAAAATTGAATTTTTCAATAAATCTTTAAAAGTCTGCTCATAACATCTGTCTGCTCAAAACCTCTGATAGGCTTCAAAATCTTATCCACTGATAAAGTGTATCCTATGTCTTCCATCTTTACTACTTTTTCAAAACACTGATAGCTATCCACTGATAGTGTTAAAAATCAGTACTTTTCTCATCAGAGGTTACACGTGGCCAGATGGTAGCCATCAGATCTTGCAACAGATGCCATGTCATCGTCACTTTTTCAAAACCCTATAAAAACCCTGTTTTATCCCTCACCAGTGTTTACCCTAAAATTGTGTCGATTTCAAAAATCTCAAAACAGTTTTTCTCTCTAACACCATGGCTCCCAAATCAAAATATTCAAAGAAATCCACACAAGAACTTCCACCTTACACTCTCATAATCAAAACCCCACATAATTACACCGTCATACTTGAAGCAAACGACGCAAATACTCGCTATCATCCAATGATTCGAATTTTGCAAAAGTCGAAATTCAAGCACATGTTAGAAGTCAAAGCCCCAATTTACATTGATTCTCTTCGTGACTTCTGGAATAACGCTAAGGTTCACTCAACTGCTGCTGGTGTTCCTTATACAATAATCTCAACAGTAGGGGGAGTGTTGATGCAAATTAGCCCCCAATCGTTCTCTCAAGTTTTCAAGTTAAATGACATAGAACACCCTGTGTCATTTCCCCTCACTGAGATCCAAGCAGAGTTTCTGGAAAGAGGTTATGAAGGCCAGATGAAAGGTATGACCATCTTTAAACCTAATTTCCTGCTGAGATGAGATTTTTCTTTCACACATTTCTAACTTGTCTCTCAGCAAAAACCACTGCTTTCAATGAAATTCCATTGAACATGCAATATCTGGGGTATGCAATTTTAACTGACACAGATTTTAACTACTCTCAGATACTGTTCAATGATCTTGTGAATAATTTTCAAAATATTGAAAAAAGAAAAGCTTTTTTGATTCACCCATGTTTTCTGAGTGTTTACTTACAAGATCAAATCAAAGGTCCTGAAAGTAAAATAGGCGCTATGACTAACCCAGGTCGCCTCAATCATGAAACCTTTACCAGAATAACAAACAAAGATAAAGTTGCAAAAACACAAGTAGAGGAGGTTGAGCAAGTTTTAACTGAACAAAATGTTCAAACTCAACCTCTTGCTACTGAGCCCACTGCTCTTGGTGATCAGGGCACCACAACCGCTGCTCTGAAACCCACACAAAAAATCCTCAAAAAGAAAACCAAAAAACACTTACCAAAAAGCCCACCAAACCCAAAAAGGGTCCTCTGGAAGATGAGATCCCAGAGGTTAACCCAGTGACAGCACCAAACTCACAAACCACTGCTGCTACTTCTTCACAGCAGATGGTTCAAAGATCTCCAACCGGCTTTGAAACTCCTCCTTCTTCCTCACAAAAGAAAAAGGTTGTAGACACAGGGACACCAAATTATGAAGCTCTAGATCCACTTGGTTCTATCTTCCACAGCCCCTCTCCTAGGGCACTGTCGCTTTCTACACAGCCACCTTCACCAATGACTACACTTCCACCTACTATGTTACCATTGCTAAATGCAATGAATTAGACCAGACAAAAACCAACACTTCTCAACAACCTATTACTGAGAATATACTTCATCAAGAGGCTGGGTCTGACTCTTTATTCGTTGCTAGCCCATCAGCAAATGAAGAGGCTACATCCCTTGGGTTACATGTAACCCTTGGTGATAGTTCAACTCAAGCAGCCACTACAATTGCTGAACTCCCAAGTTCTCGGTTGGACAGTGGTTTCATTAATAAGACTTGGTTGAAGGCAACCACTATTGAGGCAACATCTGTTACCTCTGTTGTGGGAAGTCCCCAGTTCCAAGACAAAGGGGCATCTATGGTTGAAGGTGGTACTAAAACCACTGCACCTAATGATACCATAGATACAACTACCACTTCTGGCAGGAGTTCAGATGATCCTATTAAATTAGGTGATGACCTAAAATATCAGGATTTGATGGAGAGAGTTACTAAGATAGAACATTATGTGGACGAGATCAAAAATTTACTGAAGCAGATGATAGCTACAAAAAGTCAACCCTCTGTTCTATCTACTGCTGATCTCAAAGAAGCTTTTAACCCTCTGTTTCAACATCAATAACATTATTTGGATCTACAACACAAGCACCAGATGAATGATGTTAGAAACATGGTTGAGTCAAGGTATCCAGACACTGCAGCAGACATTAAAGCCATCAAAGCTCATCTACTCACAACCACTGGCCATGCACCTCCAACGGTTATCTTTGTTACAACAGATGAAGCCAAAAAGGGGGAGAAACCTTTGGGAAACAAAAAGCTGAAAATAGATGATGATAAGGCCAGACCTACATTAAATACTCCAAGGCCTGATGGTTCAAAGAAGATAGATTTAACTGATGAAATTGTGGCCAAGGTAAGGGCTAGTCACAAGAAGACAGTGATCAAGGAGAGCAGAGTGTTGGTTGAGAAAAAGATTGAACAACCAAAAGAAAAAGGAGAGGTTGGTACTTCATCAAAGAGGTTCCTAAAACAAAGCCTGCAACCAATCAAACCATTAAAACCTCTGCCTCTCAAAAACCTATCATATCTTAAAAACCATAACCCACATCCACACAAGCAGATATTATAGCACCTGTTGTGTCAACATCTGTTGATACAGCAGAGGTTGCAACAGATGCAACTCTATCCACTGCCATGATTCCCATATCAACTCATCCATTATCCACACCACCTAAGATCCCACAACCACCATCACCCACTTTAAGGTTTAAAAGGAGAAAAATCACAAAAGTGATAAATGATGATAAGATTCCTGCACCTCTTCCACTATCATCACAACCAATGACCTCCACATCAGTGATTACAACATCTTCAACTCTTTAAGTTACTCCTGCAGCAAAGCTGTATCCTTTTGATTTACCAGCAGTCAGGGAAGAGATCCTAAGTCTCTTTTCAGAGGATGACCCTGACAAAAGAACAATCATATCCCTTGATGGCTATCCAAGACCTGCAAATGTTGATGATTACCTGGAATTGAGACGGAAGCAAGCAGAGGATATTGCCAAAAGAGAAACAACTGGTAAGGTGATAGACAAATACAGATTGCCATGTTCTTTCAACTAAGTAAAGCCAACATCTTACAAAACTTTTTCAAGAACCTGAGCAACCAGTTGTCAGAAAGGGAAGATAAGCTGCTCAAAAGTGGACTCATTGAGTATATCATGGAGAAGAAGATGTATAAGGCAACAAGGGCACAATTAAGGGATTGGAGCATAGATGAGCTAAGAGAAGAAATCAACAGAATGCAAGAAATGTTAAAAGAACCTCTCAAAAAGCCAACTCCTCCCAACTGGGATTTATACAAGAAAGATATGACTGAAAGAACCTTGAAGTTGAAGAGAATGAAGAATGAACTAATTCAGAACAATTATGGTTCAAAGAATCAAGTGATGAGATGTGGTGAGGTTAGGGTGATAGACACTTACAAAAATTTGAAAGAAAGAAGGAAAAAGGATCCATCCGTGCCTCCTAAACCTGATTAGCCAAAAGAAGATGCTATTCTCAAAGCCCAACTCTCCAAAAAGTCCAGCACAACATCTGCCCATTCCACACTTGCCCTGTTACATAGAAAATGGCAAGGGGAGATGTATGTAAAGACTGACAAAGAGTTTGAGGATACATTTATCAAAGAAGGTATATAGAACATGATTGATTATCCAACAGATGATTCAAGTGCCAAGCTGGCTAAAGATTTATCACAAATAGCTCCTTCACAATCCTCAGCAATAAAAGCTCCTTCAAGAAAACCTTCAGACCCAAAAATACTAAAATGGAAGGTCGACAAAGACACCCATGAATTGACACTGCTCAAGTCTGATGGTAATGCCACTAAACTTTCCATGGAAGCTGCTTATGGGATTACAGTAGAAGACTTCCAAGAATTATTATGTTTAGAGCTGGAGAAGGATGCTGATGACATAGAATCTCTTAACTTTGAACTTCAATTCAAAGGTCAAATAAGAGAATTCTTCCTGAGGAATAAAGACCAAGAATAAAGTGTTTTTGGCATCATCTGTTCCAGGGGAGATCGTTGGGATTGAACCCTATGAAAGGAACAGATGATACAAAGTCAAATAATACTATCCGAGCTTTGGTTAAACTAGCAGAGGTTATAACCTCTGTTGTACATCCACTGCTTTCCCTAAAGACTGCTCTCCTATCATCTGACTTCACAAAGTTGCAAAGGTCTGCCAGAGTTACAAGGATCAGAGGATATAGATCAGAGCTTAGTCATTAGTTAGATAATCAATGTAACAGTGCTAAGCACTGATAGTTAGTATTAGCAGTGTTTGTAGTTAGTTACATTTAGTTTCCTGTCACTATCAACCCTGACGTCATCAAAGATGCTCAGTGGTTAGATAGTTTAATATAAATAGGCAACTTGTGTAACAGTTTAACTTGTCTATCAAAAGATCAACTTTCGCATATCATCTTCTCTGCATTTTCTTACTACCAAACTTAAATTGCAAAGGCTGAGGGGGAGTTTGTGAATTACATGCGAGTTTACCAACTTGAAAGCATGATGATGAAAACAAACAACCATTGCTTGTAGTAAAAGTTTTCCATTTATTTCCGCTGCAAATATCTTTTAAAACTCAACCATTTTCCATATTTGAAACAAAAACAACAAGTAATTCAAACTCAGATCCTAACAAAAACTACACCAAAAGTATTCTTTTGTTGTTGCTCTTCCCGTGTCGAAATACTCAGAAAAAAGATATATATCTTTGAATAAAGGCAATTCAACCGATTTTCTTTGTTTTGGTTTTTTTTGTTATTCCAAATGCGCCAAATTATAAGAATATATATCAGCTAGAAAGAGAACGGATCATTAACATAGACCTTGAATCAGCAAGACTCCTTGGATGCATACCCTGCTTTCATCAATCGGTTTTGCCAAAATAAAAGGAGGAGGCTGAAAACTAGCCAAATGGAGTATTACTATTCACCCCTATGTATAAAGGAGAACTAGTTAATTATCTTGACCTATGATCGTTTATCTATTTTCATCAATTTTATCGATCAAGTTAGAAAATGAGTCTCATGAGATTCAACTTCAGAATCACCATACAGTCTGGGTTGGTTTCAACTGATTTCAACGAAGGGGATGTCAAGACAATTTATAAACTTGCTGTTGGTTAGGTTTCAGTTTAGGAACTACTTTTTTTTGCCCACCTCTACACATACCTACCGAATGGCCAAGCCAAGATACCAATCAGATATCCAAATTATAATTTTGCTCAAGCATATTAGGCAACAAAACCAAATTAGATGATCAAATGGCTAGGGATAATCCTAAGCTTTTATCCTCTTAGCAAATTTAGCATAATTCATTTAGGGTGTGTTCGACTTATTTACCATGATAATCCTATAACTATATACAAATCGTTGCACTACAATAGTAAAATTGGAAAACAAATTTATTGTAAAAAAATCATACGAAAATATAAAAAAGAAAAATAGGCTCAGATATGTTAATAATGGAAACAAAGAACAAACTGCCATGGCTGCAAACATCACGATTGCTTCAATGGCTGCAAACATCACGACTGCTTCAATGGTGCTTGAAACCACCACGACTGCAAACTGGAAAACAAATCTTTTACTCTACCCCCGATTCAAAGACCCACAAACCCTAAAATTGAGAATTGGTTGCGGCTCAATGGCGATTGAACGACAAATAAAAAAAAGTGTCCATAAATTTAAACATATATCAAGGATTAACATATTAAACATTGATTAAAACGGAAGTATCAAAGGATCATCGGATTACGTTCATCATACATCAAAGAAAACATACCAGGTGAGAGTTTGTATGTGTCGCAGAAGCAGTATATGTGTGTGTTAGGGCTTGTAAATGTGGAGAGGACGAAAGAAATAGGGGTAAGAATACCTGGTGAGAGTTCATATTGTGTCAGAGAAAAAACGTATTTGTGTATTAGGGTTTGTAAATGTGAAGAGGATGAAAGAAAAAAAAAAGAGGGAAAGAACCGGGTGAAGAGAGAAAGTTTTAGGCGGAATTTGACAAAAACAATGGTCTTAGTACATGGCGTGGAAATAAGTAGGGTAAGAGAATGACAAGCGGCCATAGATTATTTTCATTTATTATTATTTATAGATATAAATTATAGATTGTTCTTAATCAGCTAAAAATGATATCAATTCTTACTTTCCAGATTTGCAAACTGGCTCCAAGGATAGAAGTAAACGTTGGCTTTAACATTATATATATATACGCACACTTTTATATATATATATATATATATATATATATATATATATATATATATATATATATAATTTGTGAGTGATGATGAATAGCATTTTCATGTTCGAATAATATATAGTTTTTTTAATATTTTATTATTTTATATTATAATAAATTTATGTAATATTTATTTTTACGTTTAAACATATTTTTATATTTACTTTTAACCTTAAATATATCGTGATTCTTAATTTTAACCTTTAATGATTTTCTTATCTTAATATTGCCGATATGGTTTGAACAATATCGGTACGAGTACTATATCATATCGGTTTAGTTTATTGTTAATACAGTACTTGTGACTGATATGGTCTGAACAATATCGGTATCAGTGATGGTTAGAATTGATAGCAACAATTAAGTGGGAGTTTGTTGGTGTAGTACCAATCCTTGTAATTGTGGGGTATGCAATTCTTTGTCGAAGACAAGTGTTAGCGAAGAAAAAGATATGGCGTACTTAGGTGCTTAGCGCACTTAAGTGCCTAGCGTACTTATGGGCATAACGCACTTAGGGTGGTGCTATAAACATGTGTTGTTTGATATTCTGAGTTGAGCATGTGAGAGAACAAAAACTGTGTGTATAGAAACTGTGTGTTTAGGACTCCGTGTCCATGACTTAGCGTACAAATTTTCGGTATTGTAATATGTGTTGATTATCTTGAATAAAAGTGTTGTTAGTTATTTTACCTTCTATGTTTTTCTTTTCGTCTCAATCAAGAGAGGAGTTTCATATGTGTTATCAAACCTAGAGGGGCCCTAGGACTTTTAGTTCACAAGAACACGCCAACGATGTCTTCTCCTTGCTAGCCATCGCCGAGAAGTTCCAAATTTACCCTTCGCTCTGATCACTCCACTCGATGGAACCCTCATCTTTATTATCACTCCCACAGATGAGCTCTGTGTCGCTTGGATACCGCCCCAAAGCCTACCACATGTGGGTATAGAAGAAATGATAGCGAGACGATAGGTTTAAATGATCTCCTTGTTATGATTTGCGAAATACTAGGAGCATGTCTGGAGCTGGCCATCCGCCTCCTTTAGCCCGGTAAGAGATCCACCTTGTTCACCATAGACTTGTAACACCAGCAGACCCACCCCACCTCTTGGTTTCTTTTTGCTTCAATGAGCCTGCACATAATTAGGGGTACCCCCCCCCCCCCCACCTTAGATATTAGACCCATATGAAATGTGCTAATAAGAGGTATTTTTAACGCCGCGAAATGTAGCTTTTGGGTTTAACACGCAAACGAAATTTTGTTTTTAATACCTTGGGAGAAAGTTCGTTCATGTATAAACTCAAGGGACTTAGGTGTAACTTATTTTGAGATCTCTTTTAAAAACTTCATCAACACCATACAGTAAAACATCGTCATCAACATTTAGAAACCCTACGGCCGCGACGAACAAGAAAGAAAAAAAATAAGATCTCGGCTGCTCATTCCGTTATACCCGTTTTTCGTCGTTAGGGTTGGCGGGTGCCAAAAGCCATCACGAAGAAGGAGGCATGTCGTGTTCTTGGTTCTTTCCAATGAATCTAGGATTCTTGCATATCTCTGTTTCTGTTTCGTGAAGTTCGATTCTTGCGGCAATGACGAAACACACCAGCAAGGTATATCCTCTCCCTTCAAAATACAAATTGATAAGGTTGTTTGTTTGGGTACGGTTACAGAACAGACCCGTCTCATGTGCGCTAACCAAATGAGATTTTGTATTAGTTCATGCATGAAAGCCATTTAGTGCATGAGCAACCACAGCTATGGGGTTGGGTCGTATCATTGTGGTTGGTAAAGAGTTTAGACATGGCTCATGTAAGGGGTAGGGCTACGGATTGGAATGGTGATGATGATTAAGATGTTGTGAATTTCATGGAAGTCAAAAGAAAAACTAGTTGATGGATGTTGGGTTTTTAAGTGAAACAGTTTGGAATCGTATTTTAAATGGATTCATAAAGTATTCAAAAGATTGTTTTTTTTTTTGCTAAGTTTAGTAAACTGTCTATTATGGTAGGGATCAGGAATCGGTACATATTAAGAATATGAATGATCTGTACGTTGTAGTAATTATGAAGAGTGAAAGCTTTAAACCATTAATTAAACCACTTTAATGAAGGTTTTCTTTTAGAAAAAGAAAACATAACATGAAGAAGAAACATAATGAAATAAATGACGATGATGGGTTTAAGTTAGTTTTTGGTTCCTCCACGGGTGATTCAACTTAATTGGTTTTAATGACTTTTATAAAATAATAAATGCTTTGGTTTAATTTAAAAGTGATTCTAATCAATTATAATACCTTTACTATTCTTTTCTTGGGACTTCATGACGAATATATTAAATGAAAAAGTGAGCTGAAAGAATATCAAAAGTGTTGATATCATTGTTGTTGAAAAAGTCCATATCAAAATCCCATTGATTTAACAGCAGCAGAAGATTTACTAAACCATGGTTTTATTTTGAAAATAAGAATATCCATATGACCAAGGATTTTTAGTTATATCGTATTATACAATCAAGTATAGAAGTAATACTACTTTTATCTAGTTGCTAACATTATAGTTGTATTGGCAAGTAAACAATGGCATCGTATTATACAATCAAGTATAGAAGTAATACTTCTTTTATCAAGTTGCTAACATTATAGTTGTATTGGTAAGTAAACAATGGGTGGACTTAATTAAGTAACTTAACTTTATGTAGATTCAAATATTTATCGGATAAACAGTACACGATCTAAACGGGTCAAGTCACTTTAGATAGTGAGATGGTAACCTTTGTTAAGATCTTAGTAGTTATTTCTTAAATTTGTAGACATTGTTTAATGGAGCAATCGTGAGAGTTATTTTACGGATCTCTAGCTTGGTGTAACCTAAGCATATACGTTCAGGTGAGTTCTAGACATCCCCTTTTTAAATGTTTTAACATTACTTTTGGGTTGGTGTGCATGCTTTTGACACGATTCACAAAGGAATTTAATATCTCTTAAATGAAAGCTTTTATAAATTGGATTATGTGATGTTTAGGGTTTTATGTGGTTACAAGTTAATGTGTATATGTGCTTGATAATGAATAAATGAACTATAATTAAGCGTGTAAATGATCTATGATTAATGTAGAAGCGCGTCTTTACGTAGACTATGGATGATTTTATAAATAGATATAGTTAAGTAAAGTAAAGTAGAAATAAATGAAATTGTTGTTACAAGATGTATGTGAAATGACCAGTTGTACGGGTACAATTGAAATAGCCTATTCAGCACAATTGAAATGAAATAGCCTATTTGGCACTACTAGGATGAATCAATCCATTCAGCACTCTAGAATGGAGTGGTGACGATCACTCGTGAGATGTACACATTCTCAAAGTATAAGATGTAAAGAGCGAATAATACAAAAGGTACGAAGGCAGTAATTTCGATTACCAGGTAACGTGTTGTTGATAATGTAAAGAGAAAGAGTTATTGCTATGTTATGATGTGTCGGTGTACGTGATTCTATGGGTATTATGTTATACTTTTGTGTGGTCTACAAAAGTATGTTTTAATTTGGTACTTAATAATAAATGCTAAAGTATTAAAGTTAGTTACAAAACTAGAACTATTGTTTTTAGCATGCATGCCAGATTGTTTCATGTATAATAGGAATGATTAAATGATATCCATGGCTTGGATATGAGAGCTACTCGCATCTCGAAGACTTGCGTCCTTGGTTGAAGAAGCATATGTTGCAAAACAGTTCAAGTTAAATAAATGTTTTATGTTCATAGACAAATGTTGAATTGTATGTTTCCAATGTGATGTTATTAAAGTTCCAATTTAAGAACTATGCTTTTGATGTATGTAACCAACTGTGAGGTCTCCCGGTTTGGGGCCTTACAAGTTGGTATGAGAGCTATAGTTTGAGAGATTCGGGCATTTTCTGATGCCTGGACTTAAACTGTATATGGGACCAACGTCAGGGATGCAAGTGCGGGTAACCTAAAGCCAGGAGTGCTAGCTGTGTGTAGTTTTGTTTAGTTGGTTAGGACAGGGGCGTAATGCCAATGAAGTAGGATATGGAAGGTTTAAAATCCAAAAGGCAAGGCGAGAGGGTAATGGTGACTAGCCACTGCCATTAACTAATTGTTTTGCTTGTTGTGTTTTAAATTGTACCTGAATTACTGTATTTGGTGTTTCATTTCAGTAACGAGATGGCATGAGGAAAAACTATGAAAGGTGGTGCTAAGAACGTTAAGACTATTGAGAACAATGATGAGGAGTCGATTAATACTATAAACACTGCACCTTCTCAGCACACTACGCCCTCACAACATACTAAGAAATTTGTACTGGAGTCGGCTGTTTGTGAAGTGGTTAGGGATGAAATCCCCAATATGATTCAGGAGTTTTACCGGATATTGTGAAAGGGGCTTCCAAATCGGTAAAGGAAGACGTGTTGAAGGATATCAAGACTAGGAAAAAGAAGGCTTCTAATGATGATTTTGATGGTCAAGGGGATGGTTCGGGCAAGGATGCAAAAAGGGGGTTGTAGCGACGCAGCCTTTAAGAGGTGTGACCCACCTTATTTTGATGGACGTAAGGACGAAGTGGTTACTTGTCACTGGCTATCTGAAATGGAAGCTGTAATCTACATTAGTGAATGTCGCACTAATCAAGCAGTGAAATTTGCTGCTCATTCGTTTACCATCGAGACACTGCATTGGTGGAACACTATTTGGAAAAGTAAAAAAGGCGAAAGAGTTGGATGATATGAAGTGGGACAACTTGAAGGAGATGACGAGGAAGAAGTTTTGCGCTCCTAATGAAATTGAGAAGATCGAGAAAGAGTTCACTACTTTCAAAGCTGGGGAGTTGTCGCATCAGGGTATACCTCAAAATTTATTGGGATGACAAGTTTGATATCGTATATGTCTGGTAATGATGAAAGGTGGAAGAAACATTATATTAAGGGGTCGCCCGATAGGGTCAGACACTTGGTTAAGGCCCATGCTCCCAAATCCTTTGACGAGGTAGTAGAGTTGAGCGCGACGCTCTACGATGATGTGCTTAAAAATGAACCTAAGGCGAAGTGGACAGGAAAGAAGAAGGGGAATGGTAACAACGATAATGGTAAATGTATCAAAAGCGACAGCCCTGACCTATAGAGAAGAAGGTTAGAGTGGAGGAATGTGATGAAAGGAAAGATTGTGGTAAATGTGGAAAGAAGCATTCGGAAGAATGCAAGTTAGGAACGCATATATGTTTTCGTTGTGGAAAGACATGACATATCTGTCGTGATGGCCCAAATGCTCTAAAGTGTCACAACTGTAGCAGATTGGGGCAAGCGACCAATGACTGCAAGAAGCCGATATTTTTTGTGTATGATTGAACTGATAGATTGAACTTGGGATTTTAGATATGGCTGCTTGTTTAATTTATGATCTTGTTTTATTGCTGCAAAATTTTGTTGTGTACGTTTGTGACTAAAAAACATATGCGATGTTTCTCGGTCTATAGACTATAAATCATAGGGCAATAAATGTTTCTTGTCGGTCTAGGACCTACAAACCCTAGGGGTTGTAAAAGTTAGATGATCAAAGTAAAACTATACATATTCCTGAATATGTGACCACCGGCCAAATACATGGTAATTCTGTACAACTTAATCACTATTTACATATTTAAGTATGTACGTTAGACTTAATTTGTGATTGATTGAGTCTCATAAAGTCTAGCAATCTCAGGACATACAATTGTGTTACATATTATACCATCGTATTCGCCGTGTCGCGAAATGAAACAAACTATGTCCAAATACGTTGGCAACAATGTGAACACACTATTCATGCTAGGAGAGTTCCGGTACTCCCTGAAACAAGTAATAATTGATATGAAAGCATATCAAATGAATCATTTATATTAAAACCCTAACTTGGGGAAGCACTTGTAATATTATACCAGGAAAAATGCCTAATCACTTAGTTTGTCTGATCTAATCTATGAAATAACAATTTAGCATTTCCGCAGCAAAATTCAGCATTTCGTGGTAGTAACAAGATCCGTTAAAGATGTTAAACATCATAATCAACATTGAGGATATTGTAAGTATCTTATGGATGCTAATATATATTACCGTACAAGTTACACAAGGTGTTTGATAACGATCCGATAACGAATTTATTATCTAACAACCAAATAACTAGTCTAGTGAACTAGTTAAACATTTCAACATCCTAAACACAATTACCATCCTAACTAACAATATTGCAAAATATCTAGATCCACACATATCATCACATGTCTAATACATTTTTAAAAATCAAAACCCTTTGCCTACCCCCCACCTAGTTTTGGCCATAAAGGGGCCCACAAGCCCTTACCTAAAGTTGATAGAATATGATGGAAGACATGGGTGAAAAGATTTCATGTTGACTAGGCGAAGATGGAAGGTTATAAGCTAGCTAACACTTTCATTCATACATACTTTCACTTCAAAACACAACACAAAACCTCTCTTCGTCTCTCTTGATACCTACGGCCCCAAACACCCTCTTTCATCCCTTTATTTTTCAACCATATGCCACTAATTACAAACATCATTCATCTAAGGAGGTGCAAAATGCTAGGAGCTTTCTAGGAGAATTCTTGCAAGTGTTAGAGCTCTCATCCTCTTCTATCATCTTCATCTTCATCATCTAGATCATCCCTAGCCTTGGAGCTAGTTGTAAGCCATCTAAACTTGTTTTCATGCTTCTTTACATGAAGATCATGGTTGTACAAGTGGATCAACTTGAAGCTCACTAACAAAATACATGAAACCCTAAACTAAAACAAGATAAACTAACTTAATATGCATTATTTATGTGATTCTTGATGTTTATGTCAGTGTAAATTACGTTAGACTAGAAGATCTTGCAAGTTTATGTTTAAAAGTATGTATATGTTTAGATCTAGCAAGATCTACAAACTTGAAGTGTCATGAACTTTGATATGGTCTTAAAAATGATTTCTAAGAAGTATGGAGTTTATGTAAATCCTAAAAATACATGTACATGGCTTGATCTTGGAAAATGATTAAAATAAGTTTATGTAAATTTCGTAAAATGAAAGATGAACTTAAAAGAATGGTTATTTTTAAAGACCTTGACATATATATATATATAATATATATATAATAATATATATATATATATATATATATATATATATATATAAGTTCAAGATATTAATATGAAATTTCATGAGATTTGATCTTAGATGAACTTGTTGGAGTTTTGATGATTATGTGAAAGTGAAAAATTGATTTAAATACATTTTCAAAGCGTGGAAAACGTCCATAGTAGAGGGGAAACTATGGCGAAATTTTCTAAAATTCTAATCATGATTAAGGTGTAATTAACTAGTGATTAACATGCTGAATATGATTTAATCGTTATTAGGCAAATTTTTGGTGGGAAAGTTTAAGTTAAAAACTTATAAATATTTTCCTAAACTAAAAGAGAAGTATATATATATATATATATGGATAAAATAGATATATTTAGAACAATTACATATGTGTATATATACATATGTGTTAAGGATGAGGTTCATGAGTGAACAACATGTATGTTTGTGAACCAATCTCAACCACTCATCTATTTCTTGATTAAAAAGGGTATGATGGTAATTCTACAATTGTTTTTCTTTTTTAAATTCGTTTACAATAATGTTGCCAGTTATATTTCCTATTTCATATGGATTTTTACGTGATTATAGTTCATAATAGTCAAGATTCAGAAATCCATATCAATTAACAAATTCGACTTTCAAGTTATTCGATTGTAAACGTATTCAAATTCGTATTCGATAATGGATGATGCTCATAGCAACGATTATGTTAGACAAGATTCAATAACACAATCAGACCATCCAATCATGAATTATCCAGGTTTTTGTATTATTGATAACTTTTTTATTACTTTGTTGAATTCGCCATGTGATATAGACGATTATGTTTATGTATTCCCATTATTTTCCATTATTTCTGTGTGTTGAATTTTGTGTGTTGTTGTAGTTCCACAAAATCATGCTATGTTTATGTATTCCTATTATTTTCGTTTTATTTTTTTGGTTATTCACGGAACAAAAATTCATCAGCAACACACACATGATCGGTTTCTTCTTTTTCCATGATTTTTCACAGAGGGGTTTATATTTTTATATAACAGATGGATATACACATAAGTACTCTATTATTCAGAATAATTTGTTTATTCAAAGTTGTATGTAGAATAAATAATTATAGTATTTCGTTCTCATAATTTACAGAGTCTATAGCTAGTAACGTATACGAGACACCCAATGGCACTAGGTATTGGACTCCAGTTGTCCCTCCTGGATGCAGACCCGTTACAAAGCCGCGATTTAGTACAATTGAAGTCGCAATTGCAATGTATGAAGGTTACGCGCAACTAGAAGGGTTTTGTAGATGGTTGGGTACATCTAAAAAATAAAAAGTTGGCGACAAAGAAATTACAAATCTGCGATATGTGTTGTGTTCTAGAGCGAACAAACCCAAAGATAAAGACGGTTAACCTGCTGATGTTAACCTTATATCCCCTAAACGTCGTTCAAACATTAAAGTTACAGATTGCAAAGCTTGTGTCAAATTTAAACGGCTCAAAGAGACAGATGAGATTGAGTTATATGACTGGGTAGAACAACACAACCATGGGTTTACGTCTCAAGAAAACCTTGATTTATCGCTAAAGAAGAGAAAACTAGATTTTTCCACGTAGGAGTTTATTGCAAAATGTCGCAACGCTAATATTGGTCCCACGAGATCCCACAAGATACATGTGGTGTTAAGAGGTGGTCATCATAATGTGCCCGACACAGTTATGGATTATAAAAATTATGGCAGATTCATTCGGGATTTCATAGGAGAGGGAGACGCCCAAATGTTAGTTGACAAACTAAATGCAAGATCTAAAAACAAAGAAAATTATACCTTTGATTCACACATTATGGACAATGAACTCCAGTTGCTTTTCTGGTGCGACAATGTTTCGAGAATAAATTACGAAGCATTTGGGGACGTGGTGGCTTTTGATGCAACGTACCACACGAATTTGTAAGTAACAAATTCACAAATAGGTATCTTTTGTTAATTACATGTTTTTTTATTAATTGAGATTTTCCTAATCAATATATCTTTGTTTTCTTATAGGTACGATATGATCTTTGTTCCCTTCACAGGCGTCGATCATCACAAAAAATATACTATATTTGGTGATGCAACGTACCACACGAATATGTAAGTAACAAATTCACAAATAGGTATCTTTTGTTAATTACATGTTTTTTTTTATTAATTGAGATTTTCCTAATCAATATATCTTTGTTTTCTTATAGGTACGATATGATCTTTGTTCCCTTCACAGGCGTCGATCATCACAAAAAAATGTACTATATTTGGTGCAGGCTTACTTCATAATGAGACAATCGAGTCATACATTTAGCTTCTAGAAAAGTTTCTTCATGCTCATAATGGGAGGCAGCCTAGTTTGGTATTGACCGATCAAGATTGTGCAATGAAACAAGCATTTGGCAAAGTATTTGATAAGGCACATCATAGATTATGTATGTGGCATATAACTCAAAAACTTCCAGCCAATGTATTTTTTATAAATATTTATGATTTTCAGTTTCTTGTACACGTGTGTACAATTCACATGATACACCTCAAGTGTTTATTCTATACATCTCTACAGGCTACTTACAATTTTCCTTATTCATTACAATTGTGTATCACTATCATTGGACCAAAGTTCACTAAGTTGTTGTTACTTTACATTTTAAAGGAGACAACGAGCGGAATGCCGAAATAAAAGACAAGTTTCACAAACTTATTTGGAATGTCTTCATCAAACCAGAATCATTTGAGAAAGGTGGAATTTATTGATTGCAGAATACGAGTTAGAGTCCCATTCATGGTTGAAAGAAATGTTTTCAATAAGGCAGCAATGGATACCAGGGTACTTTCGCAACATACCCATGTGCACTTTAATGAAAACCACATCCAGATGCGAAAGTGCAAACTATATGTTCAAAGCAGATTCCAGCCCGCACAATACATTGGTACAATTTATGTTGTGTTATGATACATCCGTAGATGGGTTGAGAAACAAGCAACGGGAACTTTGCCATCACACTGATACGACCAACCCAGAAAAATTCAAAACAGACTATAGGATTGAATGTCATGCGAACGTTATATACACACGGAAAATTTTCTATGAGGTTCAGAATGAAATATTCATGGGTACGGAAAAGAGCTACACTGCGGAAAGGTCTTTTGTCTATGGAGTCCAATGTTTTACCGTTGCACACCTAGATCAAAAAGCAGAAGTTATGAACGAGTTCAAGGTTAGACTAATATCTCTAATTATTAAAAAGAATACATTTTATTATTGATGCTCTTTATTTATTATTTTACCCCGTTATAAGATAAACATTAATCACCAATCTTTAGTACTTTTACCAGGTGACATTTAACAAGGACGATCTCACTGTTTCATGTGTTTGCATGGGTTTCACACGAGATGGGTATCTATGCCATCACGTCTTTTGTGTATTTAGATGTCATGACATTCAAGAGATACCAGCCATATACATTCATTCGAGATGGAGAAGAAATGCTCTCCCGAGTATCGTGCACAGTATAGAAAACATGTTATCTGTGGATCAATCTAGGAGTTCAATTTTATGGCGCAAGATCTTAGATAACCTAGACATGTGTAGAGATCATGTACGGGGTAAAATCGATAAACTAGAGGAAATTGAAGCTCATGTTCAATCGCTTAAAGATAAGATTTTCGCCGAAATCCCGTATGATTCAGAAAACAACAAAAAGGGCGCAATAATACAAGATATTATGTCACACTCTCAACCGGACGAGATCTCGTGTACCGCACCAAAGAAAATACGCAATAAAGGTTGTGGGAAGCACAAACGACCAATCGGTCCACGTGAAAAAGCAAGAAAATCTGTCAAAAATCCACGAAGGAAATGTAATTATTGTGGTAAAAGGGTTCGAACACACGATAAAAGAAATTGCCCTTTGAAAAAAGGTAAGCCAACTAAAGATGAATCGTCTACAGATGAGGACGATGAGGAAGAAGAGAACGAGGAGGACATGGTGCTCGGATCGGATGGGTCGGAAAGCGAACCGTGCAATAGCGAAAATTAGAATATGCTTTGACAATCACACTTTCCATGTTCATTTCACTTTTTTTTCATGATACAATTAGCTTTCTTTGTAGACAGTGTTTTATTGATTTGCAATTTATCATTATAGTTTAGTTAGAATGTTTTGTAGTCTATGTGTTATTAGTTTGTAATCTATACTCTTACTTTAGCTAATATTAACTTTATATCCAACATATTTTCATACAGTTTATAGTACACACATATATGCAAATTGTTAAGAGTTAACTTTAGGTACACCCACCAGCTAGTTACCAAATGCCTTTTTATAGTATACTAGATCTACTTACGTGTATACAATGATTGATTACAAATTGGTACAAATGAACACTGTTGTAATTACTATGCTTTAAAATCTATAATATGCACAACATGTTCTGATTACATGAGTACTATTTTGCAAAAAAAAATTAACTGTACATAAGTGTACTTATGAAACCTGGTCAAATTACACATTTAAACAATGGTACACATAAATAGGCTACCTTGCAGTTAAACAAAATTAGATTAACTGTACACACTGTGTAGTATATATATCACGAGTTTTTAATCAGAAGTACAGACAAATAGGATACCTTGTTGTATGTACACACTGTGTACTATACATATCACAAGTTTTTAAACAGTGGTACTGATAAATAGGGTATCTTGCAGTTACACAAGTATAAATATGAAACCTGGCCGTATTACATTTACTACCATGTGAATCTCTAGATTCTAAACAGTAGGACACATAAATAGGCTACCTTGCAGTTAGCCAACATTAGATTACCTGGTCATTTTTTTAGTATCTCAACATGTGTTTTGCCAACCAAACATTCGTGACATAACAGATTCCAAAATTCGGAATTCATATCGACCATAAAACAAACCATAGTGTCTATAACCATGTCCAAGCTAACAAAGAATTCATGAAAAACCACCAAAAAGTTTTAAAACAATAGACCATTAAACGTGTATTGTTAGTCTACGACCATAAAACCTTCGACTTAACCGTAGCAGTGCACTTTCCCAAACTGTTTAGCTTCCTCCAATATGCGTTCACGGTGCTTGTTAACGCCAGAAGTCACCAGCTTCACCGCGTACATCTTTCTTAAACGTGTTAATGTTGCTTTCTTTGAGCGCGCCTCAAGTGGGAAGCCGATATCCCAATTATCAACCATTGCTCCAAACCAAGTTTCCATGTGCCACATTACAAAAACCCCACAGTCAACGGTGTTTCGGAACGTCTTCCATTTAAAGTCCCACATTTGAGGGGCTGCATTATAAATTCCCCAATACTTCGGATGTTAATTAGTTTCAGATACTTTGCGAAAACATCCTTCTAAATACACATAAAAGGTCATGATCAGTATTTGAATGTCTAATAATTAACATAACTATAATTAATTAAACGAAGCTTACCACTTTGTATGGCGTGGACTTTTTGAGAAAATCATTATCATTATTTAGATGGATGGGGCTCTCCTCTCGTGACATGTTATCGATCACAGTTATCGCTATTTTTTCAAGATCAAAGCATACCAAGTAAAATTGTCCAAACTCAAGAATTGGGAAGCATACCAAACAATACTCCGACAAAGTCAATAGTGACTGTTTTTTATCTACCACCAAGAACAAGCAGTTCTAAATTTATCAATACGTTGAGTATCGCCGTACTTTTTATTCGTCAACAAGTCTTCTGCCTGAAAAAATATACGAACTAACAATTCAACCAATTAAACACTGTATACAACTCATACTAAGATTTGAGAATGTGTAATTCATAATTAAAAAATTATATATATAGCAAAATAAGCTGCACTTACAAAGCAATCGGTATTACAAAACAACCTCGGCTTTGTCCCCTTCACTTTATCAGCATCCGAAAAATGTTTTCTCCCTTTATCCGCTCTTTTTCGTCGTAGTTTAGCATGGTCGCAAAGCAATTAATAATTCCAGCATCAATCCACCGACTTGGTTGCAAATCTTTCATTTGCAAATGATATAGTCCAACTCCAGATTCCATTTCGAACATAAGGTCCCTGCTCGATAAATTAAAAGATATATCAGCTGCGCTAAACAAATGCACATATGTGTACATACACAGATACACATATGCACAAGAAATTTGTGCACAAGCGAACAATTCAACTAAACTTATCAACCACTCATGTTGAAAAAAAAAACTACACCTGTGTACATACAACAATACATATGTGTATAACTTAAAATACACAATGTGCACTGAACTGTAAGTACAACAATACATACATGTATAGTACACAGTGTGTACATACAACAATACACAAATGTCAACTTAAAATACACAGTGTGCACTGAACTGTAAGTACAACAATACATACATGTATAGTACACAGTGTGTACATACAACAATACACAAATGTCCTACACGAAAATACCATTGATTTACTACTGCCAACAAAAATAATAAACATTGTGTACTTACTCATTTGTGCATGCGACCTCCTTAACTTCTGTTTCATCATGACCCATTTCAACAACCCTTTTCCCTTTCGACCTTTTGGTTTAGCAACCCTATGAAAAAAATTTATCAACAACGGAATAATTTCCAACCAATAATCATTATAAAAGTGTTAATCACATAGAACGAATAACAAAACACAATCAAATAACGTACTGTTTGTCGTCTGCGCATTTCGACCAGCACTTCCATAAATCATTATCTCCCTTACTCAACCAATTGTCCGCTTTCACAGCCCGGATCAAAAATGCGACTGACCATATTTGGAAACCTTCTTTTTCCTTTTTCCTTTTCCAGCAACTACCTCAAATTCGGACAAATTCGGAATAGGTTCAATTTTATCCGTCACAGTCTTTCCTTGAACACGGTCGTCTTGTGTTAAACCAAGGCTGAATGAAGGAATATCATCCGTGACCTGTGTATCATACGCACCTGATATGACGTCATCAATAACGTCAGCAGATTTAAAAAAAAATTGAGTTTCTGCTGACGCAATATGTGGTGTTGCAACCATGTTTCCCTCTATATTGATGTCGCCGTCAATGATCGTCTTACCCTTATCGACACTTGAACCTTATCAAATAATTTCACATAAATTAGCCGTATGTAAACCAAATAAACAGGAAAACCAAATCATTAATCAAAACAGATAAATTATATTTAATTACCATTTTTTTGAATCGTTGGACTTGCAAACCCTTCAGACTCGCTCTTCTCACCAATGACCGTTTTGTTAAATATCACTTTGTATCTTTCAAGAATAGGGATAACATGATCGCTTTTCGGATACTGAGATGTAAGTTGTTTTATGTCACTCTCCAACTTACGTTTAGCATTTTCAACATCATCAAACATCAATCAAATGCTAGCAACACAGCCCTATTAATACAATTATAAAAAATAAAATTATAATCAAAGCCCAAAATAGACATACGTTTATAAAATATAATTTATGTAAATATCAATTTTTCATACCTCCAACGGGGACCCGTCCACGTATGCACTCTTTGTACCAACATCATCCTTAGATAAATCAACAGCCTCTTCCTCGCTGTCAATATCGTAGTCTACTCCGTCTTCGTACAATTCTCATATGTCACCTAAACCAAACCCACCGTTTCTTAACTCTTGGTCCTTCCTCAAGTTCATTTTATCATGTGTCCAGTAATTAATAGGACAATCATCACGTACAACGTCAAATCCATCACACGTTGCTGATCTAGATTCAACAACTACAACAAATAATGGAAAAAGTTAAATTATAGGAAAATGTAATAAAAAAAATAATAAAAATCAACATCAGTCCACAAGTGTATAAAGTATGTATACACCAGTGTACTTTTATCAATACTAAGCAAAAAAAAAGGAATCAACTATGGTGTAAGACATACCACCAAATAAGTAAGGGGTCCCCTGAAATACTCGTTAGGGTCACTTCTGTCCCAATCATCTTTACATGACTTTACAACATCCACAACTAGCTGACACTAGTCGTGGTCTTTAAACTCTTTTTCAGGCACAAACCAATCCAACATATTGTACATCACACTACCGTTTTTAGTGCTAGCAATCATGGTTAATATAAACAGCAACACAAAGTCGATCTTGAACATAGTCTTGTCTTTATAAGGATCCAACATTATTTTCTCCACTATGTTCTTAAAACATACAGGAACCTTTGGAAACCTATTAACCCATTTTGTTTTTAAAGGATGAACTGGTTCATCCTTTTTTTTCTTTACCACCCTTATGCCTCCAGCAGGTAGTCCTAATAATTTCCTAACCGATTCTTTGTCAACATTTATGTACCTATCTCCGATTGTTATTCTCATTCTTTCTGTATCCAACCTATCTACAACGAAATGTCCTAAGGTAGCCGCAATTTCGCTAACATTAAGCTTCAACACTTTCCCAAAGCCCATCTCCTTAACAATTTTTCGCTGCCACGGTTTCATATTATGTACTGCATCGTAAAGTTTGTTCGGTGATGTACGGACTCGGATGCTAGGTAACTCATCTTCTATCTTCGACCTTTTCTTGGTTTTGCCCTTTCCTTTAGGTGGGGAATTTTTGCTTTTTCTCTTCCGGCATCTGAATATGTCCCTCATCAGGATATCCTTAAAATCTTCATCAATCGCTACATGTTTTGCAAGCGTTAACAAAAATTACACAAAACGTACACTTTAACAAGTATCCAAGTAATAAAACCAACGTATATCTTCGACATCAGGCTGTACATCACCCTTACGCACGATATTATCCACCTTCTTTGCCGACACTACAAAAAGTACGTTAAACAAATTAAAGTTTTGATTAATACACATGTGTATACTATTTTAATAATCCTTACCTGATCGTTCATTACTATCAATCTGAACTTTCATTTGACAACTTCTTCTTACACGTCTTCTTAAATTACTGTCTTCAACAGTAACTAAACAAAAATAACAAATTTCACATCATAACATGCCTATGAGCAACGAGCAATTCAAAAATCTATATTACCTTCATCGTTTTCTGCGAAAGGAACACGAACAGCTTTCACTTTTTCCAACTTTCCCTTTTTAGATGATTTACTTTTCTTTCTAGTTCCGCCAATGGTCTGTTCTGAAGACTTGATCTGCTGGCTCTCTATCTTTATGTCCCCACTAAATCCTCCGTTATCAACTATGTCCAGGTTGACATTAACGGTTGAGTGTCTTTACTCAAAGTGTTAAATAAACTATTAATACTAAAATATAAGACTCATTTACATACCATTTTTTGCAGTTTCCTCTTGTTCGCATCTCTTATCACCGTTGCCCGCTTATGTTCTATTCCAATATTATATGTTTTTTTGGAAAACATAACCGATGTATAATGCAAATATTATTAACTCGTGTCCATGTAAATTAAAATAAAAGAAATCGAGTGTACGCAAAATTACCTTTTTTTTATTATCCACATTATCTTGCTTTTGGACTTGGACACTACCCGCACAGATCTTCGACTTATCGGGTCCATCACGTAAGGGTTTACCACTTTCCCTTTTCTCAGTTGACATAGTTTCCGCTGTTGAAACATATTTACACTATTAAAATTCGGATAAAAAATAACTAGTAGGAGGTATGTTACACAAGATAAACTATAGTTTCATCGACATCAAAACATCATAATTCACCTCTGATTTCCTTTTCATCGTCGTCAGAACATACAATTGGGTCATCATTTGTATTATTATAGCTACGGGCCTTTATACGGGCTATCCTCTCACTTTTCCCCCTACGCGAGTACATAAAAATTTTGTATCTATTATAATCCTTAGTAAATTGTATCCTACCATATATAATGTTATTAATGTAAAATTTCCTAAAACTTACTTTTCTTCATTGAATCTCTTTTTTTGTATCTACAAAATGTTCAAAAGTTGGGATTTTTTTTCAGTTCCAAATTTAAATGTAGTTGTTAACATTATATGAATCTAACCATATGATCACTAATAGTGTACACAAATCATCTTTTTGAGTAATAATGCAATTGTGTATATTCATTTTACATGTGTACACAGTGTGTACATACAACAATACACAAATGTCCTACACAAAAATACCATACAACAGTGCACATTTGAAATACATATTAATACCATAGGGTATACACAACTGTACTTTATACAAGTTTGTTCATGTCACACATACATATAATAAGGCTAGACACAGGTGTACTATTTTACATGAACGACCATCAGACACATAAATAACAGTCTGACATACACAGGAGTACTAACTAACAAAAACCATTTGGGGATTTTTTTGGTCCGAAACAACAAAAGATATATGCAAGTGTACTTAAAAGCCATTACAAGCATATACAACAGATATACACCAACGTACATCGACACATCAGTGATTATCCAAACTAGTCATGAAGAAACCCTAACCCTAACAACAAATACTTTGCAACCACCGAACAAAAAACACCTTCAGGAGGCTTTAAATTCAACGTTACAAAGAAACACTAACCTTTTCAACCCGGATTTATTATCGATTAGTTTAACAGTGTAAATCTACAATTACCAAAGTTACATTTGATCCCCTATGTAACATTCATCGAAAAACGGGTTCCAAAACCCGCTCTGTTTAAAAACTTGAGAATTTATTTACGCATTTTTTTTTCATTTTATAAAATGTAAGTTTCATAAATAAATAAATTAGATAATAAAGATATAAATTAAATAAAGGAAAAAAGGAAATTATAATAAATAGAAAGGTTAAAAGAAAAATAATAATAATAGAGGGGTAGCCGGGTTTCGAACCCGGGTCCCCGATGGATCAACACACAGACTTCACCACTACGCTACACGCACATATGTGCTATAACTGAAAATAGTTAATCCTTATATTAAAATTCTGCAAGACCTGCAAATCGGGCGGATCTGTAACCGCCAGATGATGTTCAAATCATCACACCCAAAAATCTCGTAGCTGTTTCCTCTTCAAAGACGTGTTTTCCGGAATAAAAACGTTGAACCAATGATTCATAACCGAAGCTTAATCATAGATCCTAAATTCATCATCGAAACCGAAATCAGTGATTGACTGGTTACTCTATAAATACCAATCGATTTCACCACAAACGAATTCGTTCAATCTCTCAACCTCTCTCTTCAACTCTCGCTAAAACACCCTGAAGCTGTCCCTGCAAGTCGCTGGAATTCTCAGTTACTCGCCGGAAAACCGAAGAATCCATTCCATTATTGCCTTACTCTAAAATAGGACTTCTAGAGCTCAGATAGAAATCACCCACACACACCTCAAACTCCCTGTAGAGCATCTGTCGCAAGTTAAGCTTCGCCGGAAAAATTGGAACTCGCCGAAGTTGGTCACCGGGATCATCAAAGTTCTATCCTCCAGTGGGTATGAACCTTTAAAACCTTTTTATGTTCATATTTAATTCCGTTAGTTTGTAAACCAGTAACCAGAATTGATAAGATATAGATAACAGTCGGATTTTGTTTCTGGGTATTGTCTAGGAAGAGGATGAGGTTTTACTTAGAAAATAAGTATAATTAATCTTGATGTTTTAACAAGGTTAGACACACAGTCCAGCGGTGGACTGTGTGCAATTACAAAACACACGTCCCGATTTCGAGTCTTGGTCAGATCCGTATTAATAATAACCGTTTCCCTTTTTCTTTAAACCAAACACGCTAACATACTGCAAGATGTTAAGTATAATTAAAATCAGTATTTTAACCGGGTTAGACACACAGTCCAGCGGTGGACTGTGTGCAATTACAAAGCATACATCCCGGGTTCGAGCCACATATGTTTCGACTTTCTGAAATAAAACCAAACCTTTTTAAAACCTATTCAGGTCATCCTTCAACATGTATTATAATTCAGTACATAAACAGGTTAGACACACAGCCCAACTGGTTGGGCTGTGTGCACGTGAACTGAAGAACTCGAGTTCGATTCTGGATACTTAAACCGGGTTGGCAAGTTATGAAACCTTTTTAATAAAAATAAAATAAGGTTTAAGCTAACTAGTATATATAAGTAATTAAAATTAGAAATATTTCGGGTTAGACACGTAGCTCAGTTGGTAGAGCTACGTGCACGTATACGGGAGGTCACGAGTTCGAACCTCACACGCTGCCTATAATAAATCAGTCTGACCGGCCGTTGACCAGTCAACCTTAGAAAAAGAGTAATTTTTTAATTAAAAATCCTTTTTATTTTTCTTTGAAAATTAGTTAAAAATACCTCAAAATAAGGTTTTGAAGCCTAAAAATTTTGCATTAAACTCACAAAAATAAATCTAAAAATCTCATTTAAGAGCACTAATTAAAAATATTAATCTTAAACGAACTTTATTTATTTATCGAATTATTTCGTTATAATTTAGGTTAGTTTTTCCTCGTCGGTCAAATCATAAATTCGTGCGCATTCATCATTATCAAGGAACGCACCCACTGTGAGTGAATTCTTACAAATTCCCCTTTTTATTCATGTTTTGGGGTGTATCATGTGTCGTTTATACATTTCATTTATTCAAACACTTGTGCTATTACCATTTTATGATCTAACGTGTGATGTAATGCTATATGTTTGTATTGCGTGTTTACATTCTTGTCAAGTTGCGTGCAAATCATTCATTAGGCCCATCAGTTCCTCGTGGGAGAGGAGTTAAGCATCAGGTGATCATTAGATCGGCTCCGTTTGATTGAGACTTGATCTCATTGTTCATCATTTGGTGTGTGCGTGTGCATTATTTGATATTATCTGTTTTGCGATTAAATTTACATTTACGTTTACTCATATGTGGTTATGCACCTTTTTATAACCAATATAACAAATTCGTTCAAATGTTTTCATAAGATTCACTCGCCAACTTTTGTTGACCCAAAACCCTATTTTTACACATGATACAGGTGATCCAGTTGAGAAAAGAAACACGTAGGATGGCCTAGAAGAATAAACAAGTTAATGCTTTGGAATTGACATTTAGTTTTGTTTTCCTTTGTAATTGTATGATTTTGTTTAATGGATACTTTAGTTTGTAATTCGAATGAAAATGCATTTGAACAGCTTGTGCTTGTATGTTTATTGTAACTTCTTCTTTAAAGAGAAATAATAAATATGGAACTTTATAGTAAATGTCATGAGCTTTGATGAAAACCCAATCATGCCCCGACTACCATTTCCGCTGCGGGTCAGGGTGTGACAGATTGGTATCAGAGCTTTTGACTATAGGGATATAGGATAGGTTATTAGACCCTTAGAGCCTATACTATAGTTGATTAGATTTTAATTGTTTATGTGGTTACATGCAAACTCATGATGTTTATTTGTTTCGTATTTATTACACACACAAATGCATGCAAACACTTCCACTATCATTATGTGTGATACTTAATGAGTTATACTTGTTGTCAAACACAAACATAACATGCTTACAAATACATTCATCACGCATATTTCAATGTTCACATATTCAAATCATCCTCATATTTCCTTTATTCAAGATTTTGTCGCAATTTTCGTTTTTCAATCTCATCAAAGTAAGTTCTACGACGGGCATGTAGTAACTGTAAGGGTACAAGTACCGGTAGTCGGAACGTCCTGTCTAGGATGGCATTCGTATAAATCCAATATAACGGACCAGTTTGCCTACCTGGGGACTAACGATGAGAGTACGAAGGATCTATTAGGACAAAGCATGCCACCCCAAAGGTCGTTCAAACTAAACCTACTTTGAGTTGTCATTGTGTCTATACCAGGACACCCTCCGACCTTATACTTTGCTGTCATGTTTTATGATTTTCATTCGGGTGGCGCAAGTGTTAACAAGCCAACACCAATATGAACCCTGCCAGAGCCCAGTAGTCATGGGGGCCCACATGACTACCAAGGCCAAGTAAGGGGACATATGGGAGCCCAAACATGAGCAAAGCCCAAGACATCCTATGGATGTAGTAAATTTATTTTATTCATTTGTTTTGTGAATGTTCATTTCTAAATACGACACATGACACCTAAAACGTCATACTCTCGATACGTATTCCTTGTAGATGTCTTCTAGTCTCTCTCGTAGAAGTATGAGATCAGGAAAATCCCACGAGCGCATGGCTGCCCAAATCGCTCAACAAATGGCTTCCGTAATACCCAACATCGTAGTTCAAGTACAACAGGCCCTTACCGCTAATCCCGTCAACCCAAACAACCAAGAAGATCAAAACATTGTCAATCCTCCCCCAAATGCCACTAAATGCACCTTCAAGCATTTCAAATCCTGCGATCCTCCAAAATACGAAGGGACTAAAGGTGTCACCGCTCTCCTCCATTGGTTTGAGGAAATGGAAAAAACTTTTCTCAATTGCGACTGCCCCGATGATCGCAAGGTGCGATATACCACCGGTCGTTTGTTTGGTGTAGCACTTACATGGTGGAATACAGAGAAGGCCAAGCGAGGTGCTGAGAATGCTATGACTTTCACTTGGGAAGAGTTGAGGGAGATCATGACAAGACGTTTCTGTCCAAGAAGCGAAATCAAGAAATTAGAAGATGAATTCTACTCTTTGAAACAAAAGGAGGGCGACCACACCACATACAACAAGAGATTCCTTGAGTTGAATCAGATGGTCCCCAACTTGTCACTCCTCTCTACCGTTTAGTCGAGCACTACATTCGAGGTCTTCCTTCAAAAATTCAAGACCCTGTAATAAGTACCACACCTGCAACTTTGGAAGCAACAATGGAGTTAGCTACAGAGCTCACCGAAAACCGCATACGGAATAAAGACTTCGCGGAGGAGAAGAAGAAGGATAAAGCATCAACCGAAACCTCAAACCCAACCCAGACCAAATCCTCTTCTCAACCCACTCCTAAGAGAAAACGAGATGGGCAAAATCTCGCTGTCACCCAAGGCAATCAACCAGCTCCACAAGCCGTACCCCTTCAAGCTATCCCAATCACTCAAGTAGCACCTAACTCTACTTACCCAAATAAGAAACCTTACATTGGACCTCACCCTCACTGCAACACCTGTTTTTATCACCATCCATCTACCGTACCTTGTCGACTGTGTGCAAATTGTGGGCGTTATGGTCATTGGAGCAAAACTTGTCGTGCCCCTCAAAACCAAGCTTCACCCATACCCAAACCATGATCCAATCATATCAACAACCTCAATACCCCATAGTTCCATATGTTCGAGCTTGTTTTAATTGTGGTGACCCTACCCATTATAGAAACACGTGCCCTCGATTGGTTAACATCATAAACGCCCAAGCTCAAGCAAACCCAGTTAATCAAGCAAATCAAGCAAACTCAGCTCCACCACCAGCAAGAGGAAGATCTTACAACATCAATGCCAATCGTGTCGAGGATAATAACGGCCCAAACGAATCACTCAACTAGCCTTCCCTCACCAAGAATCAAGACTCAACTCCAACCGTCTAGTTTTAATGTTTTCTTTATGTTATCTCAATCTTTACGTATCCCATATATAAATTGGGAATTTATGTATCCAAGAATTATAATGCGAATTGATATCACGGTTTTGTTTTATACCTTTACTCATTGATTTAACTCTCATATCATCATACATCTCGACGTACCTCGATCTCATCATTTAAAGAAGTTGGGTTGCGTCTCACTTTTACATAGACTGACCCCTTCATCATAACAAACGAGAGAGGTACTGTCATCATTCAGTCATGTATTCTTTCAGAATTGAGACTCAAGCTTTGGCTGTTGTGTTTGTTTTGTAGATTTTAGAGTCACATAGAACTAATCATAACTTACTGACAAAGCCAATGAAAATTTGACAAGAATATGGTGGATACGCCGCTGGTACTTCCTATATATAAGTATTCTTGTCAAAGGATCAACAGCACTGTCAGGCGGTTATGAGAAGTTCCGTGTAGGTTTTAATATCGTCATGTTTGAAGTTTTGTTTTATGATATAACCTTATCTTTTCAAACGTATCAATTCTCTCAAAACTCTTATGCATGAAATCATACATAGGCAATCAACTCTGTTTATCCATGTTCCGCATTTTCATACTTTAGGCATCAAAAAGCGATTCCTGTAGCAGGATATTCAACCCTTACTAGGAACGTTACCGCCTCAAATAAAGTATAAACCTTCACCCTCTTCTGAACATGTAATTGTCAAATTAACACACCCATCCTTCGAGTCAAACATACCATTGCTACTTAAATTTCGGGACGAAATTTCTAAAAGTAGGGGATACTGTAACATTCGTCGGAAAACGGGTTCCAAAACCCGCTCTGTTTAAAAACTTGAGAATTTATTTACGCATTTTTTTTTCATTTTATAAAATGTAAGTTTCATAAATAAATAAATTAGATAATAAAGATATAAATTAAATAAAGGAAAAAAGGAAATTATAATAAAATAGAAAGGTTAAATGAAAATTAATAATAATAGAGGGGTAGCCGGGTTTCGAACCCGGGTCCCCGATCGATCAACACACAGACTTCACCACTACGCTACACGCACATATGTGCTATAACTGAAAATAGTTAATCCTTATATTAAAATTCTGCAAGACCTGCAAATCGGGCGGATCTGTAACCGCCAGATGATGTTCAAATCATCACACCCAAAAATCTCGTAGCTGTTTCCCTCTTCAAAGACGTGTTTTTCGGAATAAAAACGTTGAACCAATGATTCATAACCGAAGCTTAATCATAGATCCTAAATTCATCATCGAAACAGAAATCAGTGATTGACTGGTTACTCTATAAATACCAATCGATTTCACCACAAACGAATTCGTTCAATCTCTCAACCTCTCTCTTAAACTCTCGCTAAAACACCCTGAAGCTGTCCCTGCAAGTCGCCGAAATTCTCAGTTACTCACCGAAAATCCGAAGAATCCATTCCATTATTGCCTTACTCTAAAATAGGACTTCTAGAGCTCAGACAGAAATCACCCACACACACCTCAAACTCCCTGTAGAGCATCTGTCGTAAGTTAAGCTTCGCCGAAAAAATTGGAACTCACCAGAGTTGGTCAACGGGATCATCAAAGTTCTATCCTCCAGTGGGTATGAACCTTTAAAACCTTTTTATGTTCATATTTAATTCCGTTAGTTTGTAAACCAGTAACCAGAATTGATAAGATATAGATAACAGTCGGATTTTGTTTCTGGGTATTGTCTAGGAAGAGGATGAGGTTTTACTTAGAAAATAAGTATAATTAATCTTGATGTTTTAACAAGGTTAGACACACAGTCCAGCGGTGGACTGTGTGCAATTACAAAACACACGTCCCGATTTCGAGTCTTGGTCAGATCCGTATTAATAATAACCGTTTCCCTTTTTCTTTAAACCAAACACGCTAACATACTGCAAGATGTTAAGTATAATTAAAATCAATATTTTAACCGGGTTAGACACACAGTCCAGCGGTGGACTGTGTGCAATTACAAAGCATACATCCCGGGTTCGAGCCACATATGTTTCGACTTTCTGAAATAAAACCAAACCTTTTTAAAACCTATTCAGGTCATCCTTCAACATGTATTATAATTCAGTACATAAACAGGTTAGACACACAGCCCAACTGGTTGGGCTGTGTGCACGTGAACTGAAGAACTCGAGTTCGATTCTGGATACTTAAACCGGGTTGGCAAGTTATGAAACCTTTTTAATAAAAATAAAATAAGGTTTAAGCTAACTAGTATATATAAGTAATTAAAATCAGAAATATTTCGGGTTAGACACGTAGCTCAGTTGGTAGAGCTACGTGCACGTATACGGGAGGTCACGAGTTCGAACCTCACACGCTGCCTATAATAAATCAGTCTAACCGGCCGTTGACCAGTCAACCTTAGAAAAAGAGTAATTTTTTAATTAAAAATACTTTTTATTTTTCTTTGAAAATTAATTAAAAATACCTCAAAATAAGGTTTTGAAGCCTAAAAATTTGCATTAAACTCACAAAAATAAATCTAAAAATATCATTTAAGAGCACTAATTAAAAATATTAATCTCAAACGAACTTTATTTATTTATTGAATTATTTCGTTATAATTTAGGTTAGTTTTTCCTCGTCGGTCAAATCATAAATTCGTGCGCATTCATCATTATCAAGGAACGCACCCACTGTGAGTGAATTCTTACAAATTCCCCTTTTTATTCATGTTTTGGGGTGTATCATGTGTCGTTTATACATTTCATTTATTCAAACACTTGTGCTATTACCATTTTATGATCTAACGTGTGATGTAATGCTATCTGTTTGTATTGCGTGTTTACATTCTTGTCAAGTTGCGTGCAAATCATTCATTAGGCCCATCAGTTCCTCGTGGGAGACGAGTTGAGCATCAGGTGCCTCATTAGATCGGCTCCGTTTGATTGAGCCTTGATCTCATTGTTCATCATTTGGTTGGTGTGTGCGTGTGCATTATTTGATATTATGTGTTTTGTGATTAAATTTACATTTACGTTTACTCATATGTGGTTATGCACCTTTTTATAACCAATATAGCAAATTCGTTCAAATGTTTTCATAAGATTCACTCGCCAACTTTTGTTGACCCAAAACCCTATTTTTACACATGATACAGGTGATCCAGTTGAGAAAAGAAACACGTAGGATGGCCTAGAAGAATAAACAAGTTAATGCTTTGGGATGGACATTTAGTTTTGTTTTCCTTTGTGATTGTATGATTTTGTTTAATGGATACTTTAGTTTGTAATTCGAATGAAAATGCATTTGAACAGCTTGTGCTTGTATGTTTATTGTAACTTCTTCTTTAAAGAGAAATAATAAATATGGAACTTTATAGTAAATGTCATGAGCTTTGATGAAAACCCAATCATGCCCCGACTACCATTTCCGCTGCGGGTCAGGGTGTGACAGATTGGAAAATCCCGCGAGCGCATGGCTGCCCAAATCGCTCAACAAATGGCTGCCGTAATACCCAACATCGTAGTTCAAGTACAACAGGCCCTTACCGCTAATCCCGTCAACCCAAACAACCAAGAATATCAAAACATTGTCAATCCTCCCCCAAATGCCACTAAATGCACCTTCAAGCATTTCAAATCCTGCGATCCTCCAAAATACGAAGGGACTGAAGGTGTCACCGCTCTCCTCCATTGGTTTGAGGAAATGGAAAACACTTTTCTCAATTGCGACTGCCCCGATGATCGCAAGGTGCGATATACCACCGGTCGTTTGTTTGGAGTAGCACTTCCATGGTGGAATACAGAGAAGGCCAAGCGAGGTGCTGAGAATGCTATGACTTTGACTTGGGAAGAGTCGAGGGAGATCATGACAAGACGTTTCTGTCCAAGAAGCGAAATCAAGAAATTAGAAGATGAATTCTACTCTTTGAAACAAAATGAGGGCGACCACACCACATACAACAAGAGATTCCTTGAGTTGAATAAGATGGTCCCCAACTTGTTCACTCCTCTCTACCGTTTAGTCGAGCACTACATTCGAGGTCTTCCTTCAAAAATTCAAACCACACCTGCAACTTTGGAAGCAGCAATGGCGTTAGCTACAGAGCTCACCAAAAACCGCATACGGAATAAAGACTTCGCGAAGGAGAAGAAGAAGGATAAAGCATCAACCGAAACCTCAAACCCAACCCAGACCGAATCCTCTTCTCAACCCACTCCTAAGAGAAAGCGAGATGGGCAAAATATATTAGGGTTTGAATTTAGGGTCTTATATTAGGGTTTAGCCTTAGGGTTTAGCTTTAGGTTTTAGTTTTAGGGTTAATCATTAGTATTTAGGGTTTAGCTTTAGGGTTTAGGGTTTTAGGGCTTAGCTTTAGGGTTTAGCGTTTAGGGTTTAGCTTTTAGGGGTTATAGCTTAGATTTTTCGATTTAGCTTAGATTTTAGCCTCATTTTTTAGCTTTAGGGTTTAGGGTTTAGGGTTAGGATTAGGGGTTTAGGGTTTAGAGATCCTAGTTAGGGTTCGATGGGTTCCAATGCCGCTGGAATGAGTCCAACCGGAGTTCGTTTGAGTCGGTTCCCCACTGTTCCCCACTTTTTTAGTGTTACCCAATGAACCTTCCTACATGTATATATATATATATATAATATATATATATAGGGTAGGGTTATATAGAAAACCCTAAAAATTTGAGAAAACCCAACCTCCGACATTTTTTTTGAAAAAAATAACGCATGTAATATACATGTTTTTAAGAGTTTTGGTCCAAAAAAAAAACAAAAAAGCGCCGAAGGAATATTTTTTTTAAAAAATAAACAAGTTTCAGCATTTTTTGTCTAACACATGTTAGTCACAAAAGTTGCTGAAATTTGTTTATTTTTTTAAATAATTCTTTGGCGCTTTTTGTTTTTTTTTTACCCAAAACTCTTATAAACATGTGTATTACATGTGTTATTTTTCAAAAAAAATGTCGGGAGGTTGGGTTTTCTAGGGTTTTCTCAAATTTTTAGGTTTTCTATCTAAACTTATCCTATATATATATATATATATATATATATATATAATATATATATATATATATATATTAGTTTTCTCATTTAAACTAGTTTTCTCATGATCCATCCCCTATATATAGATCAAAAAAACTAGTTTAAACAAGAAAACCAAAAAACTAACTAAAAATGCCATAAATTTTTTTTAATAAAAATCGCTAATATTAATATATAAAAATAAGTTTTTTTCCAAGAAAAAAAAATTGTACTGCATATGTGCACTAATACGGAAAAGCCTAAACCACCTAACCCACCCCACCGCAAAAACCTAAATCCACCCTCCAACCAAAAGCCTAACCCCCCCCCCCCCCAAAAAAAAAAAAAAACTAAAACTAAACCGTAGACAAAAACCCAAAAAAACCTAAACCCCCCACCCGCACCCCCCAAAAAAACCTAACCCCCCCCCCACCCGCACCCCCCAAAAACCTAAACCTCCCCTACACCCAAAAACTTAATACTAATCCTAATCTCCAAAAAAACCTAACCCTAAAAGCTAAACTAAACTCAAAAGCTAACTTTAAGCATATAATGCACATGTGCAACATATACATATAACGCACATGTGCAGCATAAGTTTTTTTTAATAAAAAGTAGCGATTTTTAATAAAAAAATTGTCACACCCCGACTTACAGCGGAATACAAATGCAGGGTGCGGCAGACACATGGTAATTCTCCATAGTTTAAAACATGATATCATACAAAAAGAGAACCTCGGTTACAACACATAAATAGTATCGTATTACACACCACAAGTTCAAGTACGGTACTACGAGCTATCACAACTCTTATTCTGCTATAGTTCACTACCAAAGCCATCCACACGCACGTTCCTTACTCCTGTTTAGTTTTACCTGAAATGCATGTTAGTTTTAAAAATGGTCAGCTAAACGCTGCGGGAGTTCCACTGGTTTAATTGTTGTGTAACAATATGTGTTAATAAGTTTAATTGCACAAGTCACAGTACACGGATTTATCACCACAAACACGTTCAGCTAGCAAGACCGTGTTACAACAAGCACCTGCAGCTCGCCGGACCGTGTCATAACAGACACCTGCAGCTTGTCGGACCGTGTTACAACAAGCACCTTCAGCTTGCCGGACATTGTCATAACAGACACCTTCAACTTGCCGGACCGTGTCATAACAGACACCTTCACAAGTTGGTACAATGAACACAGTTTTGTAACATGCAAATCATCTCAGAAAACAGTAACACAGTTTAAAAGTGGTGGAGTGAAACTCACTCCCAACTTGGTGTAATCAACACAGTTTATAACATGCAAGTCCCCAGAAAACAGTAAAATCATTCAAAAGTGGGGAAGTGAAACTCATAGTGCGAGTAGTGATCTCAACACAAGAGTGATCAAGCAACTGGATCAACTTTAATAACCCACATGCCAGTATGGACTCAAATCAGTATCTAAGTTGGTAATGGTTATAACTTGGATCTGGTCAGGAGTTTTTACTAGGGATTGACTCTATAGGACACTGGTATGGTGATGGATGTCAGGGTAGTATTAGTTCTCAGTTTGGCTTCCGGGCACCGTTCCGCGTGCCAGCCAAAGTAAGTAGTTTAACGTGTTCGGATAATGGTATGGGAATACCAATAGTGCCAACATGTGGTTATTTAAGAATGATTAACTTTTTATCGAGGGAGTTTGAGTGTTTGGGAGTTTAGGTTGCCCAAATTTGAGTTTCCATTTTCATCGTCGGGAATTCTCCCGAACTATCTTAGGACACACCCATAGTGCCCAATTTGCTCGGGAACCTCCCAGAATACTCCCGGTCTTCCAATTATAGTATTTGTCAGGTTGGGTCAGTTTCCAGTTCCGGCAGGTTCGTTATACGGTAAACTGCCAAAATTGATATAATAACTCCATTTTAATTCCATAAATTCCCATTTAATCTATAATTTGAATAAAAATCTGTAAATTTTTATATAATTCAATAAAATCTGTAGATTTTGGGAAAAATTTTGGGAATTTATTTTGGCATTTTAACTATTTAAATAATTTATTTGTAAAATAATAACCACATAATTTACATTAATTACTATCAGAGGTCCAAAAATTCCCAAAATATTCCAGAACATCCTTTACATGTCCAGAAACTTCTCACAAATTTTGAGATTTTTCCAATTTGGTTTCGGTGCGTTCCCGGCTACCGAAAACTCGCAAAAAACACGGAATAGACTCCTAATTTCTCCAGAACATTCCGCATATGTTCCTTAGTATCTATGTAAAATTTATAGATTTATTAAATTCGTTTGATAATTTTTCCGAAATTCTTTCGGTAAAACAGTCAAAATTTCACCACAAATAGTAGAGAATTCCAAAAATTCTAAAATTTGACGTGGACCTTCCTGACAACATCCTATATCACTACACCGAATTTCAGCTCAATCCAAGTATCACGGACTAAGTTATAGCTAAAACAAGGTTCTGCCTATGCTATTTTCGGTTCTCGGATGGTATACCTAGCGAAAGCTTCAATTCGAAGCGCTTCATGTGAGTCCAGAAGTGGCTGGGTGCTATATTCAGTACCTACACATCAATTAAAACCCAAATATGCTAGAACTTAGATCTATCAAGCTTTATTTCATTGTTTTTCGGTTAATCGAATAGTTAAGCGATTTTTGTCAAATAGGTGTTGCTTAGGGTATCAAATCCCAGAGATTTGTGATCATGGCTGCCGTATAACGCCAGGGAAATACCAAGGTGTTATTATTCAGCCCATAAACATGTTTAAACCTTCAAAAATCTTGGATTAAAATGAGTTTTTCGGCTAGAAATCGCGTTTAATCAAGAAAACATGGTTAAAACCATAAGAACCAAGGTTTATACCTTTGTGATTTTGAGGTTGTATTCAGCTAAATAAGATGATGAATTGCAGAATTTTTGAGAGAAGTTGTAATTTCTTGATTTAGAATGAAATAAAAAAAGAAAAAATAAAAAATTTATTAAATAAGGGGGGGGGGGGTTGGAGATGGGTCCCATGTGGGACACCTCGTGCTCCGTATAGCATGTTAAAAGATGATGTTTATCTTCCGTTTGCATTTAGGTTCGTTTTCAGGTCCCGGACGCGTTCTCGATTTGCGAAACGGGCTCTGTTTTTCGCGTCCTTACTGTTAAAAGACTCGGTTTTTAAAACTGAGCATAAGCGTCTCGAAATCCGAGCATGGTTACGTTTTAATCATAAAAGTATCGTATGACGTTATTTTAAGTGTTTTTAAGCTTGATCGATCGTTCCTTGCACATTTGGTTGCCTTACGTTATGCCTTGAACGAAGGCGTTTCCCTAACCGGGAAGCTGCTTCGTTTTGCATGCCCGGGCTTCGATTATTTTCAAACCCTATGTCACAATCTATGGCATAAAACTAAGTTGTTTCTGGAACTCGGAATCTTAAATGATGCGACCGATAACCTAATAATAAACGTCAAAATTTTAACGCGCTGTTAGACGTCAAGTCCCCGTTTAACACGTAGTTCAAGGCTAAGGGCACCAACCTCGCATCGTTGGTCCTTAATAGTGTCATGTTAACCATGACGTGCTCTCGGATTCCTCCGAGACGTAATAATGATTGCTCAACATAGCACACAAGTCATACAAGTTTGTAAGGTTTACGAGCAATTATTGTTTTAATCATGCTTTAAGTTTAGGACCAATTAAGGTGTACCTGGTTTCGTCATGGGAATCACAGTCTCCCTTGGTTAAGAAATTTCGTCCCTGAAATTTACAATGTCTAGCTAGGGGAAAAGGTGAGGATATTTTCTACGGAATTAATCCTTCCGTTCCCATGTATATTCATGTCCTTGTTTCGAGTTCCACCGAACTTTAACCAGTGAATCTTCTTATGCCTTAGTTGTTTAACCTCGCCATCAACTATTTCTACCGGTTCTTCCACAGTCTACCGTCAACGTGGATATCTTCCAAAGGTATCTGAGTGGCTTCGCCGGAGAGGCACTTCTAGAGGTTTGAAATATGGAAGACATTATGAATAGCACTAAGCTCGGGTGGTAAATTCAAACGATAAGCTACGAGACCTACCTTGGCTAGGATCTCGTAGGGTCCAATGTATCGGGGTGTTAATTTCCCGATTTTTCCAAATCGGATAACGCCTTTCCACGGCGATACCTTTAACAACTCTCGTTCACCAACTTTGAACGATAGCGGTTTCCTACATACATCAGCCCAACTCTTCTGCCAACTCTGAGCGGCTTTCAGACGATTCTGAATTTGATAGACCTTATCGGTCGTTTCCTGAACTAGTTCAGATCCCGTCGGTTGAGTGTCACCCACTTTGGCCCAACAAAGTGGGGATCGGCACTTTCGACCATAGAGTGCCTCGTATGGGGCTGCCTGAATGCTACTATGGTAACTATTGTTATACGAGAATTCCACTAGTGGGAGATGCTTGTCCCAGCTTCCTCCGATGTCCAGGACACAAGCACGAAGCAAGTCCTCTAGTGTTTGAATCGTGCGTTCCGATTGGCCATCGGTTTGGGGATGGTAAGCAGTACTCAAATCGATTCGTGTCCCCAATGCTTCTTGTAGTTTTTGCCAGTATCGCAAAGCAAAGTGGCTGTCTCGGTCCGAAATAATAGCAATTGGGACACCATGTCTAGCTACTATCTCATTAGTATAGATTTCGGCCAACTGGTCGGTCTTAAAGGTAGTACGGATCGGAATAAAATGTTTGGTCTTAGAGGTAGTACGGATCGATCGACGACTACACAAATCGCATCATGACCACGAGGCGTTTTCGGAAGGTGGGTCACGAAATCTATCGTGATTTGCTCCCATTTCCATTGCGGTATCTCGGGTTGTTGTAACATTCCCGATGGTTTCTGATACTCGGCCTTGACTCGCGCACAAGTCAAGCATTGGCTCACGTACTCGGCCATGTCCTTTTTCATCCCCGGCCACCAGTAAAATTCTTTAAGGTCATGGTACATCTTATCTGTACCGGGGTGAATCGAATATTTCGATTTATGAGCCTCGTCCATGATCAACTGTCCCAGCTCCGAACTTGCAGGAATCCACACTCGATTCTTGAAATACAACACCTCGTCAGTTTTCCTCACAAAACTTTTCTCATTCTCGTGCAATCCTTCGCCTGGTAACTGGCTTTCTTCCAGGGCTTGCATCTGCGCGTTTCGGATTTGATCTATCAGGCTTGTTTTCACAATCATCCCCAACGCTCTCACTCGAAGGGGTTTAATTCGATCCTTCCTACTTAGCGCATCCGCTACCACATTAGCTTTCCCCGGGTGGTACTTTATCTCACAGTCGTATTCGTTTAACAATTCCACCCATCTACGCTGCCTCATGTTCAATTCCTTTTGGTCGAAGATATGTTGAAGGCTTTTGTGGTCCGTATATATAGTACACTTGGTACCATATAAGTAATATCTCCAAATCTTTAGTGCAAATATAACGGCGCCTAGTTCCAAATCATGCGTCGTGTGGTTCTTTTCTTGCACCTTCAACTGTCTAGAAGCGTACGCAATAACTTTGTTCCTTTGCATAAGGACACATCCAAGCCCTTGTCGCGATGCGTCACATATACGGCAAATTCGTCATTGCCTTCGGGTAACGTCAGGATTGGGGCCTCACATAACTTTTTCTTTAACAATTGGAACGCTGCTTCCTGGTCTTCACCTCATTCATACTTCCTATCCTTCTACGTCAATGCGGTTAACGATTGAGTGATACTAGAGCAATTTTCGATGAAGCGATGGTAATATCCCGCCAGTCCCAAGAATTGGCGTATCTCTTTTGGAGATTTCGGCGCAGGACAATTCTTGATTGCTTCTATTGTCACACCCCAACCGATGGCGGAATCATCGGGGTAGTGGCACTAGGCGAACCAGATTGTCTCAAGAGATTTTGTAACAATTATTTAAAGATAATAAATCAACATTTAGCATCCCATACTATTAAACTCGTAATATCCTTAAACAATAACTAGATTAACAAAATCTCTTAAACAGTAAAATCTGATCCGATCTCCCCTAGATTTATTACACTTGGAACTAAACAAAATAAAACAAAACTAAACTACGCAAGCCACATCCAAGCATCCAAGCTACAAAATCCTCATCCTGTTACATACGTTAAAATACAAGTCGATACAATTAAGTAAAGGTGAGCATACGATTTTGAATAATACTAGCATAGTCAAGAAAGCGTTTGCGAAACAATCTAATTACATATCATGATACACCAAAACACTTAACATAACATAGGCTCATTTCTCATGCTAACTACCGTGAGAAGGCTTGCACGTCCATCCTAACTAGACCCCGTCGGGTGTAAGCCACACTATAGTACCATACTAGCTAAGGAGGCAAGTTAACGAAAATAAGTCCTAGTCACATGTTTCTAGTATCACATATTGAGCATATATAATCAGATTATTCGCGTGTGATAAACAGTTTAATTTGTGAAGTGATTTTGATATAGGAACGTATGTAACACCCAAAAAGTGCGTTAAAGCGAAAATGGGTCAAGTATACTCACTGTGGGTGTGTTTAGGTAAGAGTTCGGGATCTAAAGAGAGTCGGGAAGAGCGCCGGATCAGCCTGCATACGCGAACGGAAGTGCTTCAGTCTCCGAAAAGCTGAAACGGTTAAATCTTGGTTCGGCAGTAGTCAAGTTCGGGCGAACTTGTGTGTAAACACACAAGTTCGAGCGAACTTGTGTGATTCTTGGTGAGTTTTGAGTCAAGTTTGGTCGAACTTGATGAGTTTCCTAAGAAACTTGTCAAGTTCGGGCGAACTTGTAGGAAAACCTTACTGATTTGGCAAGTTCGGTCGAACTTGTATGGTTTCCTAAGAAACCAGGCAAGTTCGGTCGAACTTGCAAGAAACTTGGTGAAGAAACACTCAAGTTCGGTCGAACTTGACTTGGTGAGCTTGTGATTCTCGAGCGAACTTGATGTTTTCGGGTCTAAAATCTTGCGTTTTCGCGTCGTTTGCTGAGGGAAATCGAGTGTTCGTCCCTCCAACCCTGTGCTACTGAGCAAACTTAGGTCGGAGAGGTCTTTTAGAGCTGTTTTAGCAGTTTTACAAAAGCGTGGGCTAATCCGGGCGAATCGGGGTTCGTTCGGATTAGTCCGGCTTGTGTAAACCCACATAAATGTCCTTGTGCTTCCAGATCTGGGATCTTGAATGATAGATGCTTCGTTTCATACCAGAAAATGAATAAAACATCATCAAAAGTCCGTATCTTGTGTAGAAATCAATGTTATTCAAAGGTTTTTCTTAGATCTATCACTTACAAGCCGAGATCTTGTAGATCTCATGTTTTGGAAGTCTCTACTATCGCCAAACGAACTCGTATTGTGTAGATCTAAGCTTAAAACAGAAGTTTTTGAAGAAAAAGTTGAAGATTTTCGTAAAAGAATGAGTTTTGATGAAAACGAAGGCTATGCCTTGTGCCAAATCGTTGTAAACCTTTGTAGATCGTTGATAAAAGTTGTTGCAGTTGAAATCGGGTTTATTCTTACTTAGAACATGAAGGTTTCGGGTTTTGAGAGCTCTGGGCGAACTTGCAGCAAGTTCAAATGAGTGAACAGAGCTTGGTATTTATAGGAGAAGGGGTGAGGGAGAAAAGTTTGGCCGAACTTGAGGGATTTTGAGAGAATGGGAGCCAAGTTCGACCGAACTTGACCTTCCTGAGGTCATGTTCGAGCGAACTTGAGGCAAATGAGGGGTTTTGTTGGGCCAGGCAAGTTCGGCCGAACTTGGGGTTATCAAGTTCGAGCGAACTTGTCCCAAAAGTTGGGTTTTCGTCGATTATTTCGCGTTAAGAGTTCGTTTGGTTATTCGGTTCGCATTAGGTAGTTATATTAAGCGTTAAGCGTTATAGTTGATATAATAGTGCGATTTAGCGATTCGAGAGTGCAAGAGCGATGTGATAGCGAGCGTAATCATAACCACAAACACACATAACACATAAGTAACATAAAACCACATAAATAACTGCGGTTTGCGATGCGATGAGGTTAGCGATGAGATCTAATAAACGATTAGATGCGATAATAACGTACAATACCATAATTAATTAACATAAACTTTATTATTAACCGAATCTCGGAATTACAAAAGATAGGAAAACGGGAAACAAAATGAAAAGATAGCAATCGAATTTTCGAGTTTTTACATCTATCTTGCTTAGATCTACATGAATTCCATGCTGATCCACCACATGTCCTAGAAATTGTACGGCTTGCAACCAAAGTCTCACTTAGACAATTTAGCGTACAGTTGTTCTGTCCGTAGTATCTCCAAAATAGCACATAAGTGATGCTCGTGCTCATCCTTACTCTTGGAGTAGATTAAGATATCGTCGATGAAGACGATGACAAATTTGTCGAGGTATGGCTTACATACCCTGTTCATGAGGTCCATGAACACCGCGGGTGCGTTGGTTAGCCCAAAGGGTATAACTAGGAACTCATAGTGGCTATAACGGGTTCGAAACGTTGTCTTAGGAATATCGTCCTCTTGGACCTTCACTTGATGGTACCCTGACCGAAGATCTATCTTAGAAAAGTATCAGGCTCCTTGTAGCTGATCAAAAAGATCATCGATCCTTGGAAGAGGGTAGCGATTCTTAATAGTGAACTTATTCAACTCTCGGTAGTCAATGCACATGCGGAAGCTACCGTCCTTCTTCTTTACAAACAAAACGGGGGCTCCTCAGGGGGAATAACTAGGACGGATGAAACCACGATCAAGTAACTCCTGCAGCTGCGTCGATAGTTCTTGCATCTCAGACGGTGCAAGACGATATGGGGCTTTGGCAACGGGTGCCATTCCCGGTATTAAGTCGATGTGAAACTCGACTTGCCGATTGGGCGGCAATCCGGGCAATTCCTCCGGGAACACATCAGGGGATTCACATACGCTGGTTCCTTGGGCGTGACGCTGGCCAAAAACACGTCACATCCTTGTCGTATACATTTCAACGCCTTGAGGTGAGATTTGAGGTTCAGCGTGGCACCTAACTTCTCTCCTTGTACTATAATTGCATCCGTGGGGGATAAAGGAATCTTCACAACCTTTTGTTCATATAACCCATCCGCATGATCGTTGGACAGCCAGTCCATTCCTATGACGACATCAAAACTACCCAATTCTACTGGTAAAAGGTCGATAGTAAATTGTTAACCGTTAAGGGTTATAGGGAGATTAACAATAAATTGGTGACTGGTAATCGGTTTCCCGCTGGCAAGTTCGACGGTATAGGGTTGTTTCAGGTCAATAGCAGGCATATTCAAGAGTGGCAAAAATGCAATCGACACATAACTTCTATCGGCTCCCGTATCAAATAACACTAACGCAAATTGATCGGAAACGAGGAGCGTACCTGAAACCACATTCGGATCCTGACGTGCATCACCAGGCCCCATGACAAAGGCACGACCTCGAGCTGTATTCGAGATAGATGCTTGGTTCTGGGTATTCCTTCTTGCCGCCTGCTGAGCTAACTTCGGACAACTCTTACGGAAATGCTCCGTACTACCACTTCCAAAGCACGTACGGGGGTAGGTAACCTGTTGTGTTGGTTGTTGGGGTTGCTGCTGTAGAGGTTGAGACTTAGGGGGTTGGAAGCAAGTTGGTTTAAGGTCTGGCTTCATGAACATCTTACAATTTCGGGCATAATGCCCATTTCTATGACACCTCGAGCATATCACTGCTCGGCACACACCAAAGTGGTGGAAAGTGCACTTTTTGCACTTTGGGGCTTTTCCTTTATAGTTATCAGAGTTACCGGTTGGGGTAGTCATTGTGTAACTCTGGCTAATTGCTTTCCCTTTCTTCGGTGTTGCTGCCCTGGCCTGATTACTTTCTGGGGCTTCTCGCTTATTCCCTATCACTAATCCATTCGGTCCTTCAGTTCCACTAACTTCCATTGGGTTGTAGTCCATGACGTGCAGATACGTGCAAACTAGTCTAACCTTGTTTTGCGCGTTGTTTGGATTGTCGTTTTGACCTATGGGTCCTGGTTGCGGGTTCGGTTGTGGGTTAGCATTGATACCGGCACTAACCTGCGCCACAATCGTGGGAATAACTGCCTGAAGCTGTTACGATATCATTTGCGCAATTTCTGCCTCAGTCATTTGTGGTGCGTGTTTCGAGGCCATTCTATTATAACAATAGATGTATAGGTATCAATGTCACGTATCCAGTTTAACACATCACATATTCGGCTAAAACATATCGCACACTTCATCACACACATGACTCCACGACACATATAGTCAAAAGCATCGTCATATATATATAATATCGTCATTATACAAGCGTCAAAATTTGAACATAGACTTAACCCATAAGGGCCAGTGCTTAGATGTGCTGTCAAAACATGTCACAGAAGTGACGTACATATTCGATGCAACGAAAGTACTAACCAGGAAAACGTGAAAACACTATGACTGCATCACCACCTCGACATGGGTATAACCCAGTGCTTGGTAGGATGTACAAAAGATACATCACCTCTATCTATGCTAGAAAGAAACAATACTAGGAATGCCACATCCACCATGCCAACCCTCCAAAACCTACTACCAAACCTACAATGGCACCGATACATCCGTATACCAATGCCCGGAAATGATCCTGCTCATGATGAACATACACCATCCCTGTTGTAAGGCAATGATCGCCTTCTATAAGAAGATTAGATAGTCTCCTATCGACCTCCTCTGCTGCTCATCCTCATCACGCGCCATCCGTAACAATGAAATCTGCTCAAACAGAAACCCCATCAAGCTGCTCTCAGTGATGGGAGCAGACACCTCCTGAGGAGGAACGGGTATACCCTAGACGGGTGGGGAAGGCTCTCTAAACGGCTGGGAAGGACCACCTCGCTCGTAAGTGTGAAACGGAGAAGGGTCCCCCCGAGGTGTTGTCAGAAAACGGGCAGTAAAATGCTGCTGGGTCCCTATGGGTACGGGTATCGGACGAATAGGGGAAACAGGTGGTGTAAAAACAGGCACAGGGATAGGCACCCTCCGATGAGCCGTCTGTCGGAGGCCATGGGTGGGTATCTCGTAGGAACTAGGTGAAGAGAGTGAGTAAGCACTCCAGGTAGAAGGAGTATAAGGCTAGGAGGAGTCTCCGATGTAGGTAACCTAGGTGCTACCGGCTCCCACTCCCAATGCCCCGTGGTGGGAGTAGGGCTCCGAGGAATAGGTCCAACTCGTATAACAACATCTGGGTACGACTATGCTCCGAGGAGCTAGTTAGGTTGTGAGGTGGGGAACGGTAGGCGCTGGAGGCCTCTCCCTCGCGCCTAGTACGAGGTCTAGGTGGATAAGGACCACAATAGTAACCAGAGAGATCTGGCTCGTTGCTCGATGTCAAAAGGGGTGTCAGCGGATCCTCCTCAGGATCGGTCTCCATATGCGAAGTAGTCTGGTGACTCGAACGATGCGACATGCTACCTGTAAAAAAAAGAAAACCACACACAACGCTTATTTGACTGACCGAAATACTGAACTCAACATTCCACAAATATACACATAAGCACGTATTGCACACAGTTTTGCCTTTTAAGATTTATAAAAAAAATTATTAGTGGTTGGTGACGTTAGTAGACGGATTTCCGTCCTATCTCAATGACGTTCCCAGAACCCCCAAGTATGAGCAGATAAATTATGGTGTTCCAGACCACAATAATTTATTTGCCCCACCAGGGCTTCCTGGTAATAGCCATACTACTCAGTTTCTAGAGGTTCTCAACGTGTGGAGACTTAGTTAGGATTATAGTCTAGGTTCTTTAAGGATACCTAGTTCGCCATAACCGAAGGCTCTGATAGCATCTTCTATCACACCCCGACTCGCAGCGGAATACAAATGCAGGGTGCGGCAGACACATGGTAATTCTGCATAGTTTAAAACATGATATCATATAAAGAGAGAACCTCGGTTACAACATATAAATAGTATAATATTACACACCACAAGTTCAAGTACGGTACTACGAGCTATCACAACTCTTATTCTGCTACAGTTCACTACCAAAGCCATCCACACGCACGTTCCTTACTCCTGTTTAGTTTTACCTGAAATTCATGTTAGTTTTAAAAAGGGTCAGCTAAACGCTGCGTGAGTTCCACTGGTTTAATTGTTGTGTAACAATATATGTTAATAAGTTTAATTGCACAAGTCACAGTACACGGATTTATCACCACAAACACCTTCAGCTAGCAAGACCGTGTTACAACAAGCACCTTGAGCTTGTCGGACCGTGTCATAACAGACACCTTCACAAGTTGGTGCAATGAACACAATTTTGTAACATGCAAATCATCTTAGAAGACAGTAACACAGTTTAAAAGTGGTGGAGTGAAACTCACTCCCAACTTGGTGTAATCAACACGGTTTATAACATGCAAGTCCCCAGAAAACAATAAAATCATTCAAAAGTGGGGAAGTGAAACTCACAGTGCGAGTGGTGATCTCAACACAAGAGTGATCAAGCAACTGGATCAACTTTAATAACCCACATGCAAGTATGGACTCAAATCAGTATCTAAGTTGGTAATGGTTATAACTTGGATCTGGTCAGGATTTTTTACTCCGGATTGAGTCTATAGGACACTGGTGTGGTGATGGATGTCAGGGTAGTATTAGTTCTCAGTTTGGCTTCCGGGCACCGTTCTGCGTGCCAGCCAAAGTCAGTAGTTTAACGTGTTCGGATAATGGTACGAGAATACCAATAGTGCCAACACGTGGTTATTTAAGAATGATTAACTTTTCATCAAGGGAGTTTGAGTGTTTGGGGAGTCTAGTTTGCCCAAATTTGAGTTTCCATTTTCACCGTCGGGAATTCTCCCGAACTGCCTTAGGACACACCCATAGTGCAAATTTGTCCGGGAACCTCCCGGAATACTCCCGGTGTTCCAATTATAGTATTTGTCGGGTTGGGTCAGTTTCCAGTTCCAGCAGGTTCGTTATACGGTAAACCGTCGAAATTGATTTAAAATAACTCATTTTTAATTCCATAAATTCCCATTTAATATATAATTTGAATAAAAATCTGTAAATTTTTATATAACACAGTAAAAATCTGTATATTTTGAGAAAAAAATTTGGGAATTTTTTTTAACATTTTAACTGTCACACCCTCAATTTCCACTTGCGGAGTTTTACCGCGAGGCGTGTGAACAAACCAGGATCTGAAACACTAGTACGTCGAACGACTCTATATGATTTGATAATACGTTTTCCAAAATCACTTGTTGTAGATTTTATGTTACCAATTTTTAGCAGAAGCATCAGTTTTTAAAGTTTGAGCGGAAGCATAAATAAGTGGTGAAGCGGCGCCAACACAAACGCCAAAACAAATGAAAATCCCCAAAACAATATTAATAAATAAGACTCGATAAAAGATGTCTTGTTCAATGCATGTGCGTGCACCTAGAGCTCCTAGCGTCCTGAGAAACATGTAAAGAAACAAGTGTCAACATTAAAGATGAGTGAGTTCACAGGTTTTCATAAATTCGTTTGTCGGTTATAGTTTGTTTTCTCCCGTTATCCCTAACCCGGGATAACGTATTGGTTCCATTATTACAATCCGGAATAATAAGTTGTTGCTTCCAATATTCCAAACCCGGAATATTAAGTTGTTGTTTCCAATATTCCTGTGATATCCCGGGTTTTTCGGATAACTTACACGTGACACATGTCGAATAATGTATATTCTAAGTATTAAACATGCACGAGTTAAATGAATACGTGTTGTGTGTTGTGTGATTGTTTTAGTTATAGAGTAAGTAGGGTAGATATGTACATGAACTAAACCGAACCGCGACACGAACCAGCTTTGATTCATTGCGACTCTAGGAGTTAACAAAGTTTAAACTTTGAACTCAAGTCTTCGGCCAAAAGAAAATAAGGATCAAACCTAGACCTAAAGTTCTAACTACTCGGCCGAGAACAACCTAAACCGAAAACCATTGCATGCAAAACTCAAACTAATCGGCCACATGATTAAACCCAAACTAACCCGTCCTATTCCTTGGCCGCGAGATCAAGCCCAAACCCAAACCAAAGCAACCCAAGATCCTCGGCCACAATACTTATCCAAACCGTAAACCTTATCATCCTTTTTGCGCATATATACATACAAACACTCAATGCATATTCATTCTAAAACACAAACCCTAAGAAGAAAACTGCCGTCGGCAGCCTCTTCCTCCTCCTAACCGATCGAGATCAGCTCCTTTGTTCATCTTTTCAATCGAAAACAAACGGCCCTACACTCCTTGTTGATCACAGGCAGCCCTTCTTCCAGTTCTTGTCGGTTCGGACGTGATCTTGTTGGAACAGCCGGGTCGCACTTGTCCACATCTCGGCTTGTTTGTCTAGTTATTCAAGGTTAGGATCATATTTGATTACGAGATCATGTTCGGATATATATATATATGTATGCTTGGATGATTAATTGATTAGTGGTTTCGGGTCTTATATGTTGAATAAATAATCGGCTGTTTTGATTGTGTTCTTGTGTATAATTGTTTGCGGATATCATAAGTGCAAGTATGCTTTGTTTGTAAAAGCTAGAAGTAAGAACTAGGGCTTGCATGGATAGGTTATTAGTATTAGTCTATGATTAAAAATCGGTGCTTGATCGCCTAGATTAATCGCATGAATGGGTTACACGAATTAATGGTAACAATAATGCTGAAACAGGATGCTGAGTAATAATTACAGCCAACTTCATCTGGCTGTAACTCGGTCGATAGTTGTCGAAAAACAGATTTTCTGATGTCTAGGACGTAGAGATTTGAATAAGGAATCTAATGGCACTGGATTCATAATTTTCTGAAATCGTTTGATATTTTTAAAGGGCCAAACAAGTTCAGTAACTAAAGCTGTGAAAATTCTGGAATTTTGTTGGTTGTTTATCAAGTTGGATTTTAAAATCAGTAGGGAGTTGAGTCATGATTTTTGTACAGCTACTAGGTATGGAAATTTCCGGGCAACTCCAACTGGAATTTTGTTAATTGGTCGATCGATGATTTTTAAATAAATTCTTTCGTGGGCTGCAGTCAGAAAGTGATAAATCAGACTGCAGCCTGGTATATTAATATTTATGGTTAATTGGTAAAGATTTAGGACTTGGATAAATTATATAAATTTCTATGGTATAAATGTCACCTACTGTAAAAATATGGGAATTTTTAGAATGTTGGAACTATTTTATAAAAATCCTAGAAAACAGCTGAATTATAAAGTGCTAAGCTGAAATTTGAGGACTTGTGATTATGTGCACCAAATTATGGCATGAATTGACTTATGGTTATGATAAATCGTTTGATTACTATGATCACATGAGAGTACTTGCATGCATGTTTGAGTGTTGGATATGTTGTTTGTGTGTATCACTTTGTGAGTAAATTGCGTGTGGAATTTGTATTGGTGTGATTACACACTGACGTGGAATTAATTGGTTTGTTAGGACGCAACTAGCGGTCCCATCTCTTATAACATCTTTGCTATACTAACCGAGCAAATAAAGGTGAGTTCACGGCCCCTAACTTTATCCGGTTTTTAAACAACAGGGGGAGAAACATGTATACACTCTCAAACTCAATCTCTTTACGTTATACGAATTTAACGTCACATAACTATACGGTAACTAAGTTAATGTTAATGTAATGTTATGGTCACTAAGCAGCTTTATCACTTAAGTCCTCGACAATCTCCTCGGATCGTTAGTATTTGGGTTTAATAGCGGGGGAATTATAAGTAGTACTACTGGGTCTGACGAGCCCCATCCGAGCTAGTCGCGCTAGCCGACCGGGTATGGTCAACGGATGAATAATTGGCCTAACATCGCCATGGTCATGTGATAGGCCTGGCAAAACGGAGGCACAACTGTCAGCTTCGATCGCGAACTCTTACGTGACATGACTTTAGGCTAGCTACCTATATATATTAACATTGAACTTAATTACGAATCAACTTAATATTCCTGGTATGGAATATTGGAAACAACAACTTAATATTCCTGGTACGGAATATTGGAAACAACTTAATATTCCTGGTTTGGAATATTGGAAGCAACAACTTATTATTCCGGGTTGGAATAATGGAACCAATACGTTATCCCGGGTTAGGGATAACGGGAGAAAACAAACTATAACCGAACAAACGAATTTATGAAAACCTGTGAACTCACTCATCTTTAATGTTGACACTTGTTTCTTTACATGTTTCTCAGGACGCTAGGAGCTCTAGGTGCACGCACATGCATTGAACAAGACATCTTTTATCGAGTCTTATTTACTAATATTGTTTTGGGGATTTTTCATTTGTTTTGGCGTTTGTGTTGGCGCCGCTTCACTACTTAATTATGCTTCCGCTCAAACCTTAAAAACTGGTGCTTCTGCTAAATAGTGGTAATATAAAATCTACAACAAGTGATTTTGGAAAACGTATTATCAAATCATATAGAGTCGTTCGACGTACTAGTGTTTTAGATTCTGGTTTGTTCACACGCCTCGCGGTAAAACTCCACAAGTGGAAATTGAGGGTGTGACAATTCCATACCAGGAATATTATGTTGTTGTTTCCAATATTCCATACCAGGAATATTAAGTTGTTGTTTCCAATATTCCAAACCCGGAATATTAAGTTGATTCGTAATTAAGTTCAATGTTAATATATATAGGTAGCTAGCCTAAAGTCATGCCACGTAAGAGTTCGCGATCGAAGCTGACAGTTGTGCCTCCGTTTTGCCAGGCCTATCACATGACCATGGCGATGTTAGGCCAATTATTCACCCGTTGACCATACCAGGTCGGCTAGCGCGACTAGCTCGGATGGGGCTCGTCAGACCCAGTAGTACTACTTATAATTCCCCCGCTATTTAACCCAAATACTAACGATCCGAGGAGATTGTCGAGGACTTAAGTGATAAAGCTGCTTAGTGACCATAACATTACATTAACATTAACTTAGTTACCGTATAGTTATGTGACGTTAAATTCGTATAACGTAAAGAGATTGAGTTTGAGAGTGTATACATGTTTCTCCCCCTGTTGTTTAAAAACCGGATAAAGTTAGGGGCCGTGAACTCACCTTTATTTGCTCGGTTAGTGTAGCAAAGATGTTATAAGAGATGGGACCGCTAGTTGCGTCCTAACAAACCAATTAATTCCACGTCAGTGTGTAATCACACCAATACAAATTCCACACGCAATTTACTCACAAAGTAATACACACAAACAACATATCCAACACTCAAAATGCATGCAAGTACTCTCATGTGATCATAGTAATCAAACAATTTATCATAACCATAAGTCAATTCATGCCATAATTTGGTGCACATAATCACAAGTTCTCAAATTTCAGCTTAGCACTTATAATTCAGCTGTTTTCTAGGATTTTTATAAAATAGTTCCAACATTCTAAAAATTCCCATATTTTTACAGTAGGTGACATTTATACCATAGAAATTTATATAATTTTTCCAAGTCCTAAATCTTTACCAATTAACCATAAATATTAATATACTAGGCTGCAGTCTGATTTATCACTTTCTGACTGCAGCCCACGAAAGAATTTATTTAAAAATAATCGATCGACCAATTAACAAAATTCCAGTTGGAGTTGCCCGGAAATTTCCATACCTAGTTGCTGTACAAAAATCATGACTAAACTCCCTACTGATTTTAAAATCCAACTTGGTAAACAATCAACAAAATTCCAGAATTTTCACAGCTTTAGCTACTGAACTTGTTTGGCCCTTTAAAAATATCAAACGATTTCAGAAAATTATGAATCCACTGCCATTAGATTCCTTATTCAAATCTCTACGTTCTAGACATCAGAAAATCCGTTTTTCGACAACTATCGACCGAGTTACAGCCAGATGAAGTCGGCTGTAACTATTACACAGCATCCTGTTTCAGCATTATTGTTACCATTAATTCGCACAACTCGTTCATATGGTTAACCTAGGTGATCAAAAACCGATTTCTAATCCTAGATCAATACCAATATCTCATCCATGCAAACCCTAGTTCTTACTTCTAGTTATTACAAACAAAACACAGCCCATATATATATTCAGCTTTCAAACTCCTTCCAGCTTTCAATCTAGTATTAATAATCCGAAACTATACAATCATGCAAATCTGAGAACAGCAACAATCAAGACACATATACTCGAATATGATCTAGCAACATATGATAAATTCTAGATTTTTAATGATAAGGTACACGAACCGTGAGTGCGATGAGGGAAGATGGCGAGGGCTGCTGCGACCGGAAGAGAAGAAAGGAAAGGCTGTTGCGATCGAGACTGAAAGGGACTGAAGGTAACAGGCTGTTAGCGACCGAGAAAGTGAACCAGACTGAAAGTGAACCAGGCTGTTCGCAATCAATGGAGCAAGAGTGAGGCAGTTTGCGGTCGAAGAAGATGAAAGGCTTGGCTGCTGCTTGCTGCGACCGAGAGGATGGTGAGGGTAAGGCAGCCGACGGCTGTTTTCTTCAACTAGGGTTTGTGAATTGTGAAGGAGCATGTGAGTTCGTATATATAGGCGCAACAAGGTGGTAAGGGTTACGGTTTTAGTTGGAGCTTGCGGCCGGGAGACTAGGGTGAGTTAGTTTGGTTTGGGTTTGATCTCGCGGCCAAGGACTAGGGTGGGTTGGTTTGGTTTTGATCTTGGCCGAATAGTTAGAGTTTTAAGTCTAGGTTTGATCGTTGTTTTCTTTTAGCCGAAGACTTGGGTTCAAGGTTTAAACTTTGTGAACTCCTAGAGTCACAATGAACCAACGTTGGAACGTGTCGCGGTTCGGTTCAGTTCGTGCACATATCAACTCTAATTATTCAATCACTAAAACAATCACACAACACACATCACGTATTCATTTAACTCGTGCACGTTTAATACTTAGCATATACATTATTCGACATGTGTCACATGTAAGTTATCCGAAAAACCCGGGATATCACATTATCCCCATGTTGAAAGAATTTTCGTCCCGAAAATTGAGTAAACGCGGTTTAGCATGTAACGTACATGTTTAGAGTGCCACGCACAAAGAGTTCGTTCGTTAATGATGGTACGCAACGTTACAAGAAGTTCCCAAGTGTCATACACAAAGATTTCCAAGTGCTATGCACAAGAATTTAGTCAACAATAGTACACGAAAGTATAAGAAGTTTCCAGGTTGTCACATCATCCCCATGTTGAAAGAATTTTCGTCCCGAAAATTTAGTTACTGGTATCGTTAGTTTGCTGCTCAGTTGCGAAGAGGTGTGGGTATTTGCTTTTCATTTGGTCCTCTCTTTCCCACGTGAACTCCGGTCCACGCTTAGAGTCCCAACGAACTTTAACGATTGGAATCTTGCTGTGCCTTCGAGTCTTGATCTCACGATCCATGATCTCAATAGGCTTTTCCACGAAGTGTAGTTGTTCATCCACTTGGATCTCATCCAATGGAATAACTAAAGTTTCATCTGATAGGCACTTCTTCAGATTTGAAACGTGAAATACGTTGTGAACTCCACTGAGTTCGGCAGGAAGGTCTAATTGATATGCTACGGGTCCAATACGTTTCAAGATTACAAACGGGCCTACGTACCGTGGGTTAAGTTTGCCCCGTTTTCCAAAGCGGATTACACCCTTCCAGGGTGACACCTTTAGTAGGACGCGATCGCCTACTTGAAATTCGAGCGGTTTGCGTCGTTGATCAGCGTAGCTTTTCTGTCGATCTCGTGCCGCCGCCATGCGGTTTCTGATTTGTACAATCTTTTCAGTAGCCTCAAGTATTAACTCAGGGCCTGTGAGTTGACTGTCACCGACTTCTGCCCAGCAGACCGGTGATCTACATCTGCGACCGTATAATGCCTCGAACGGTGCTGCCGAAATACTCGTATGATAGCTGTTGTTATATGAGAATTCTACTAGAGGTAGGTGGATTTCCCAATTATTTCCGAAGTCCACTACGCATGCCCTAAGCATGTCTTCCAAGGTTTGCATGGTCCTTTCACTTTGACCATCAGTCTGAGGGTGATAGGCTGTGCTCATATCCAGGCGGGTTCCCAACGCTTTCTGGAGTGACCGCCAGAAGTTTGACGTGAAGCGAGCATCTCTGTCTGAGATGATGGACGTTAGCACACCGTGCCGAGAAACTACTTCCTTAATGTAGATGCGAGTCAACTTCTCCATCTTATCTGTTTCTATAATAGCTAGGAAGTGTGCGGACTTCGTTAAACGATCCACAATCACCCAGGTAGTATCGCAACCACCCAAGGTTCGCGGGAGTTTAGTGATGAAATCCATTGAGATCTGATCCCATTTCCACACTGGGATCTCAGGTTGTTGGAGTAGCCCCGATGGCTTTTGGTACTCCACCTTGACTTTTGCACAAGTCAAACATTTACTCACGTAGGTGGCTATATCGGCTTTCATGTTGGGCCACCAATACGCAGCTTTAAGGTCGTGATACATCTTATCCGAACCCGGATGGACAGAGTATCGAGATTTGTGAGCTTCGTCCATGACTAGCTCTCGTAGGTTTCCGTAGAGAGGTACCCATATGCGATTCATGAAATACCGGGCTCCATTGGGCTTTACTTCCCAATCGCGTTGCATTTTTCCCACTGATTCGGCTTTGATGTTTTCCTCCTTAACTGCTTCTAACTGGGCGTCGCGTATTTGATCGGGTAGCCCCAAATGAATAGTGAGTTGTAGTGCTCGTACACGACGAGGTTTCAAGTGTTCCTTCCTACTGAGGGCATCAGCTACTACGTTAGCTTTACCCGGGTGATACCGAATGGCACACTCATAATCGTTCAAGAGTTCGACCCAGCGACGCTGTCGCATGTTCAACTCCTTCTGATCAAAGATGTGTTGGAGGCTTTTGTGGTCAGTAAAGATTGTGCACTTTGTTCCATAGAGGTAGTGTCTCCAAATCTTAAGGGCAAACACTACTGCTCCCAATTCCAGGTCGTGCGTCGTGTAGTTTTTCTCGTGAACCTTCAGCTGTCGTGAAGCATACGCGATGACCTTATCGCGTTGCATGAGTACGCATCCGAATCCCTGAATGGAAGCATCACAATACACTACAAAGTCATCTGTCCCCTCTGGCAAGGACAGAATAGGTGCACTGCAAAGTTTCTGCTTCAGCAATTGAAATGCTGCTTCTTGCTTGTCACCCCAAGCATACTTGATGCCTTTCTGGGTGAGGGTAGTGAGCGGTTGTGCGATCTTTGAAAATCCCTCGATGAAGCGTCTGTAGTAACCAGCCAATCCCAAAAATTGGCGGATCTCCGTCGGTGTCTTAGGTGCTTCCCAGTTTTTGATGGCTTCAATCGTGGCAGGGTCTACGTGGATACCCTTTTCATTCACGACATGCCCGAGAAACTGAACTTCCCGAATCCAGAAATCACACTTCGAAAGCTTGGCATATAGTTTTTCCTGTTGAAGCAGCCCTAGCAGTAATCGTAGGTGTTCCGCATGTTCTTCTTCACTTTTGGAGTAGATGAGTATGTCATCGATGAACACAGTGACAAACTTGTCGAGGTATGGTTTACACACGCGGTTCATGAGGTCCATGAATACCGCAGGTGCGTTAGTGAGACCGAATGGCATGACCAAGAACTCGTAATGGCCATACCGAGTGCGAAATACCGTCTTGGTGATATCCTCCTCCCTGACGCGTAGCTGGTGGTAACCGGACCGTAAATCAATCTTAGAGTAGTAGCTTGACCCTTGAAGTTGGTCGAAGAGATCGTCGATGCGAGGTAACGGGTATCGGTTCTTGACTGTAACCTTGTTGAGTTCCCTATAGTCGATGCACATGCGGAAAGTCCCGTCCTTCTTCTTGACAAACAGGACTGGAGCTCCCCATGGCGAAACGCTTGGACGGATAAATCCTTTTTCTAATAGCTCCTGGAGTTGGGTAGACAGCTCCTGCAGCTCGGCTGGAGCTAGGCGGTATGGAGCCTTGGCGATAGGAGTTGCATTGCCTGCCAATTCGATTTCAAACTCCAATTGTCGATGTGGTGGAAGACCAGGTAGTTCTTCTGGGAATACATCGGAAAAATCACGGACGACAGGGATGTATTCTATACGTTTCTCGTCCTTAGGCTGTTCGGTAATTAGTGCGAGTAAAGCGAAGGAGTTCTTTCTCCGAAGATACTTCTGCGCTTGCATAAATGAGATCATGTTGGTGACGGCGCTTGCCTTGTCGCCTTGTACCGTCAGGATTTCGTCGTTCGAGAGTGGAATATGGATAGACTTTTCGAAGCAGAGAACTTCAGCCCAGACGTCGGATAGCCAGTCCATTCCGACTACCACGTCAAAACTACCCAGGGTAGTTGTCATCAGATCAATGGTAAAAGTGTGGCCCGCGAGTTTGAGTTGACAGCCGGATACGATTTGGGTCACATCTACAGATTTACCATCGGCTAATTCTATAACATAAGGGGCCTCTAATGGTTTAAGCGTGAGTTTTAGGTTCTTCCTAAAAGACTCAGATATAAAGCTCCTATCCGCACCCGTATCAAAAAGCACAGAAGCAAAATGTTTGTTAAGGGGAAACTTACCGGTGACTACGTTCGTGTCGTTTCTGGCCTCTCCGTGGCCAAATGTAAATGCACGACCTTTGGCACCTCCTGTGCCACCATTCCCATTGTTGTTGTTATTATTGTTGTTGTGGTTATTGTGATTGTGGTTGTTTCCACCATTATTGTTGTTGTTACGCAACTGTGGGCAGTCTCTTCTGAAATGAGCAGTGCTACCACACTGATAGCATCCCCGGTTTATACCCTGCTGCTGACCCTGAGGCTGGTTTTGATTTTGTCGGGGCATGGTTTCCCCACGACAATCCTTTGCCGCATGTCCCATCTTGCCACATCTTTGGCAGCGAATTCCGGCACAAGGGCCGTTATGGTGGAGATTACAGCGATTGTACTGCGGCTTTCGACCTACATAGCCGCCTGCATTCTGGTTGTTGTTGTTGTTGGGCTAATTTTGGTGACCCCGGTGGCTGTTGTAATGATTGAACCGTTTCTGGTTCCCTTGCTGCGGATGAGATGACGAAGACTGTCGAATAGTGGAGTCTTCAAATTTTCTTTTGTTGTCCGGGGCAACTTCAGTTGTACCCCGTGCTGGCAGTTTCTTCTGTTCCACCGCCTTATCGGTGAGTTTGTGAGCCAATCGAATTGCTTGATGTTCAGTTACAGGGTTACTAGACATCACCATACCCTGAATTTCCGGAACCAGACCCCCGAGGTAGAACTCGAGTCTTTTCTCCACCGTGTTGGCCAAATCGGGACACAGAAATACTAAGTCATGATGTTTTGCAGTGTAAGCTTCAATTTCCGATCCCACCATCTTGTGGTTCCATAGAGGTTGTTCCAATTATTGCACTCTGTCTCGTGGACAGTACTCCTCTTTAATTAGGGCCTTGAACTCAGCCCATGCCATTGCATTCGCAGCTATAAGCCCACGTGTTTGGACTTGGGCATTCCACCATGTCAGTGCCCCATCTTCAATTGTTGAGCCCACGTGTTTGGACTTGGTGTGATTACACACTGACGTGGAATTAATTGGTTTGTTAGGACGCAACTAGCGGTCCCATCTCTTATAACATCTTTGCTAAACTAACCGAGCAAATAAAGGTGAGTTCACGGCCCCTAACTTTATCCGGTTTTTAAACAACAGGGGGAGAAACATGTATACACTCTCAAACTCAATCTCTTTACGTTATACGAATTTAACGTCACATAACTATACGGTAACTAAGTTAATGTTAATGTAATGTTATGGTCACTAAGCAGCTTTATCACTTAAGTCCTCGACAATCTCCTCGGATCGTTAGTATTTGGGTTTAATAGCGGAGGAATTATAAGTAGTACTACTGGGTCTGACGAGCCCCATCCGAGCTAGTCGCGCTAGCCGACCGGGTATGGTCAACGGATGAATAATTGGCCTAACATCGCCATGGTCATGTGATAGGCCTGGCAAAACGGAGGCACAACTGTCAGCTTCGATCGCGAACTCTTACGTGACATGACTTTAGGCTAGCTACCTATATATATTAACATTGAACTTAATTACGAATCAACTTAATATTCCTGGTATGGAATATTGGAAACAACAACTTAATATTCCTGGTACGGAATATTGGAAACAACTTAATATTCCTGGTTTGGAATATTGGAAGCAACAACTTATTATTCCGGGTTGGAATAATGGAACCAATACGTTATCCCGGGTTAGGGATAACGGGAGAAAACAAACTATAACCGAACAAACGAATTTATGAAAACCTGTGAACTCACTCATCTTTAATGTTGACACTTGTTTCTTTACATGTTTCTCAGGACGCTAGGAGCTCTAGGTGCACGCACATGCATTGAACAAGACATCTTTTATCGAGTCTTATTTACTAATATTGTTTTGGGGATTTTTCATTTGTTTTGGCGTTTGTGTTGGCGCCGCTTCACTACTTAATTATGCTTCCGCTCAAACTTAAAAACTGGTGCTTCTGCTAAATAGTGGTAATATAAAATCTACAACAAGTGATTTTGGAAAACGTATTATCAAATCATATAGAGTCGTTCGACGTACTAGTGTTTTAGATTCTGGTTTGTTCACACGCCTCGCGGTAAAACTCCGCAAGTGGAAATTGAGGGTGTGACAATTCCATACCAGGAATATTATGTTGTTGTTTCCAATATTCCATACCAGGAATATTAAGTTGTTGTTTCCAATATTCCAAACCCGGAATATTAAGTTGATTCGTAATTAAGTTCAATGTTAATATATATAGGTAGCTAGCCTAAAGTCATGCCACGTAAGAGTTCGCGATCGAAGCTGACAGTTGTGCCTCCGTTTTGCCAGGCCTATCACATGACCATGGCGATGTTAGGCCAATTATTCACCCGTTGACCATACCAGGTCGGCTAGCGCGACTAGCTCGGATGGGGCTCGTCAGACCCAGTAGTACTACTTATAATTCCCCCGCTATTTAACCCAAATACTAACGATCCGAGGAGATTGTCGAGGACTTAAGTGATAAAGCTGCTTAGTGACCATAACATTACATTAACATTAACTTAGTTACCGTATAGTTATGTGACGTTAAATTCGTATAACGTAAAGAGATTGAGTTTGAGAGTGTATACATGTTTCTCCCCCTGTTGTTTAAAAACCGGATAAAGTTAGGGGCCGTGAACTCACCTTTATTTGCTCGGTTAGTGTAGCAAAGATGTTATAAGAGATGGGACCGCTAGTTGCGTCCTAACAAACCAATTAATTCCACGTCAGTGTGTAATCACACCAATACAAATTCCACACGCAATTTACTCACAAAGTAATACACACAAACAACATATCCAACACTCAAACATGCATGCAAGTACTCTCATGTGATCATAGTAATCAAACAATTTATCATAACCATAAGTCAATTCATGCCATAATTTGGTGCACATAATCACAAGTTCTCAAATTTCAGCTTAGCACTTATAATTCAGCTGTTTTCTAGGATTTTTATAAAATAGTTCCAACATTCTAAAAATTCCCATATTTTTACAGTAGGTGACATTTATACCATAGAAATTTATATAATTTTTCCAAGTCCTAAATCTTTACCAATTAACCATAAATATTAATATACTAGGCTGCAGTCTGATTTATCACTTTCTGACTGCAGCCCACGAAAGAATTTATTTAAAAATCATCGATCGACCAATTAACAAAATTCCAGTTGGAGTTGCCCGGAAATTTCCATACCTAGTTGCTGTACAAAAATCATGACTAAACTCCCTACTGATTTTAAAATCCAACTTGGTAAACAATCAACAAAATTCCAGAATTTTCACAGCTTTAGCTACTGAACTTGTTTGGCCCTTTAAAAATATCAAACGATTTCAGAAAATTATGAATCCACTGCCATTAGATTCCTTATTCAAATCTCTACGTTCTAGACATCAGAAAATCCGTTTTTCGACAACTATCGACCGAGTTACAGCCAGATGAAGTCGGCTGTAACTATTACACAGCATCCTGTTTCAGTCATTATTGTTACCATTAATTCGCACAACTCGTTCATATGGTTAACCTAGGTGATCAAAAACCGATTTCTAATCCTAGATCAATACCAATATCTCATCCATGCAAACCCTAGTTCTTACTTCTAGTTATTACAAACAAAACACAGCCCATATATATATTCAGCTTTCAAACTCCTTCCAGCTTTCAATCTAGTATTAATAATCCGAAACTATACAATCATGCAAATCTGAGAACAGCAACAATCAAGACACATATACTCGAATATGATCTAGCAACATATGATAAATTCTAGATTTTTAATGATAAGGTACACGAACCGTGAGTGCGATGAGGGAAGATGGCGAGGGCTGCTGCGACCGGAAGAGAAGAAAGGAAAGGCTGTTGCGATCGAGACTGAAAGGGACTGAAGGTAACAGGCTGTTAGCGACCGAGAAAGTGAACCAGACTGAAAGTGAACCAGGCTGTTCGCAATCAATGGAGCAAGAGTGAGGCAGTTTGCGGTCGAAGAAGATGAAAGGCTTGGCTGCTGCTTGCTGCGACCGAGAGGAGGTGAGGGTAAGGCAGCCGACGGCTGTTTTCTTCAACTAGGGTTTGTGAATTGTGAAGGAGCATGTGAGTTCGTATATATAGGCGCAACAAGGTGGTAAGGGTTACGGTTTTAGTTGGAGCTTGCGGCCGGGAGACTAGGGTGAGTTAGTTTGGTTTGGGTTTGATCTCGCGGCCAAGGACTAGGGTGGGTTGGTTTGGTTTTGATCTTGGCCGAATAGTTAGAGTTTTAAGTCTAGGTTTGATCGTTGTTTTCTTTTAGCCGAAGACTTGGGTTCAAGGTTTAAACTTTGTGAACTCCTAGAGTCACAATGAACCAACGTTGGAACGTGTCGCGGTTCGGTTCAGTTCGTGCACATATCAACTCTAATTATTCAATCACTAAAACAATCACACAACACACATCACGTATTCATTTAACTCGTGCACGTTTAATACTTAGCATATACATTATTCGACATGTGTCACATGTAAGTTATCCGAAAAACCCGGGATATCACATTAACTATTTAAATAATTTATTTATAAAACAATATTTAACCCCATAATTTTAATTAATTACTATAAGCGGTTCAAAAATTCCTAAAAACTTCTAGAACATCCTTTACATGTCCAGGAACGTCTCACAAAATTTTGAGATTTTTCCGATTTCGTTTCGGTGCGTTCCCGGCTACCGAAAACTAGCAAAAAACGTGGATTTTTAACCCAAATCAAACTCAACCAATAGACTCCGAATTTTCCCATAACATTCCCCATATGTTCCTTGGTGTCTCTGTAAAATTTGGTGATTTATTGAATTCGTTTGATAATTTTTCCGAAATTCTTTCGGTAAAACAGTCAAAACTTCACCACAAATAGTAGAAAATTCCAAAAATTCTAAACTTTGACGTGGACGTTCCTGACAATATCCTATATCACCACACCGAATTTCAGCTCAATCCAAGTATCACAGACTAAGTTATAGCTAAAACAATATTCTGCCTATGCTATTTTCGGTTCTCGGATGGTATACCTAGCGAAAGCTTCGATTCCAAGCACTTCTTGTGAATCCAGAAGTGGGTGGGTGCTATATTCAGTACCTACACATCAAGTACAACCCAAATATGCTAGAACTTAGATCAATCAAGCTTTATTTTATTGTTTTTCGGTTAATCGAATAGTTAAGCGATTTTTGTCGAATAGGTGTTGCTTAGGAGGTATCAAACCCCAAAGATTTGTGATCATGGCTGCCATATAACACCAGGGAAATACCACGGTGTTCTCATTCAGGCCATAAACATGTTTAAACCTTCAAAAATCTTGGATTAAAATGAGTTTTTCGGCTAAAAATCGCGTTTAATCAAGAAAACTTGGTTAAAACAATAAGAACCAAGGTTTATATCTTTGATTTAGTGATGTTTGAGGTTGTATTCAGCTGAAAAAGATGATGAATTGCAGAATTTTTTAGAGGAGTTGTAAATTTTTTTGATTTAGAATGAATAAAAATTAAAAAAAATAAAAATTATATTAAATAAAGGGGGGGCGGTTTGGAGGTGGGTCCATGTGGGACACCTCGTGCTCCGTATAGCGTGTTTAAAAGATGATGTTTATCTTTCGTTTGCGTTTAGGTTCGTTTTCGGGTCCCGGACCCGTTCTCGATTTGCGAAACGGGCTCCGTTTTTCGTGTCCTTACTGTCAAAAGACTCGGTTATAAAAACTGAGAATAACTGTCTCGAAATCCGAGCATGGTTACGTTTTAATCATAAAAGTCTCGTATGACATCAGTTTAAGTGTTTTTAAGCTTGATCGATCGTTCCTTGCACATTTGGTTGCCTTATGTTATGCCCGGAACGAAGGCGTTTCCCTAACCGGGAAGCTGCTTCGTTTTGCGTGCCGGGCTTCGATTATTTTCAAACCCTATGTCATAGTCTATGGCACAAAACTAAGTTGTTTCCGGAACTCGGAATCTTAAATGATGTGACCGATAACCTAATAATCAACGTGAAAGTTTAATGCGCTGTTAAACGTCAAGTCTCCGTTTAACACGTTGTTCAAGGCTAAGGGCACCAATCTCGCATTGTTGGTCCTTAATAGTGTCATGTTAACCATGACGTGCTCTCGGATTCCTCCGAGACGTAATAATGATTGCTCAACATAGCACATAAGTCATACAAGTTTGCAAGGTTTACGCGCAATTATTGTTTTAATCATGCTTTAAGTTTAGGACCAATTAATGTGTACCTGGTTTCGTCATGGGTATCACAAAAATTCAAAAAAAAAAAATCTTTGATATGTTTTTAGGCTTTTTTAGTTAGTTTTCTAGTTTTCTCATTTATATCTAGTTTCCTCATGATCCTCTCCATATATATATATATATGTGTGTGTGTGTGTGTGTGTGTGTGTGTGTTCATTTGTGAACAACCCCCTTGATAGTAAACTATGTGAACTAATCCTGGCCCTTGATTATCAATATACAAGTGTAAATCAATGGTCAGGATTTGTTCACTCAGTCATAAATACACTAGTGTTCACTCTCCTCGCCATATATGTACATATATATATATATATATATATATATATATATATAAATCATATATGTATATTGTTTTTTAAATCTTGAAAATAATATAGGCACATATGAATCACCCCAAAACATTTTAAAAGGTAAAAGAGGGGAACTATGTACTCAGATGTTGCATAGACGTCTTGTCCAATCGTGTATGCAAAACTCAAGTGTTTCATATTTATGTTGAATTGTTATATAGTTAGTGTGTATCGTGGCTTAAATGGAAAAACATATAGAATGAGGTTTATTAACCAAACGAGTGAATGATCTCGCATAATATGGTTTATTAAACCTTACATTCTGATTGGAAAGTGTCTAATGGTGTTTTGACCCGTTACGACTTTTTAAAGTGGTTTATGCCACTTTAACAGGTCGTATGCGTAATTACGGGTCCGGATGGTCGAATGAATCCTATGAGGAGTCCAATATGTCAACACATGTTTACTAATGTTGTATAATCAGTTTATATGTCAAAACTATTGCTTATGTAAGTTTAAAACTATTTTACGCAAAAAGGGTATTTTTGACATTCTAAAAGTTTATAAAGTTGACTCGCCATTTTACTATCCAAACGAAATGACCATAAAGTATAACCTCATAGGGTTATTCCCTATATTATGATGGTCATATAGATGTGCATGGTCGGATCATAAGGTTGACCAAACGGGTCGGAACCGAAAGTCAAAGAAAAACTCAAACTGCTTGGCTTTCGATATAGAATTGAGGTCTAAACTTAATATGATGAGTTGAGCATGTCAAAGTATGTCATATTAGTTCATACAAACTGATATGATGTCAAAATATTGGGTTTCGATAGTTTAAAGTTCAATTAGCGTAAAATGCACTTTTACTAGTTTTGACTTTTTAAACATAACATGCTTGACTCATCATCTCGCCTATTGAACATGAATATCATAAGATATGATCATAAAGGAATCACACCAACATTATTACGATCACATGGGAAAGTTTATATTGAACTTTGACTTGACCATAGTGGACAGAACTGAAAGTCAAACAAAAAGTCAAACTGTTTGACTTTCAGTTTGAAACTAACTAAATAATTGAAATTGAGCAAAGAAGGAAGGCTTACTATGCTTGAAGACTACTAAGAACGCTAGAGAATTGCTCCTAAGCTCCAGGAAAGCTCACAAGATAAGATTTAGAGTGAGGTATGAAGGTGTGTGTTTGAAGAACACTATGATCTCCTATTTATACTAATCATAATGCTCCCAAATCATGAAATGTGTTGCCAAGGATCATTATAAGCTGAATAGTGTCACCTAAGGTGTCACAAGGAGGAGCAAGAGTGGAAATTTCATAGCTAGGTGGCAAAAATTGAGCTTAGGTGGCCAACTTGGTGATCAAGCAAATTTGCTGCATCTGGGCACCCCTTACGAACCATAACCAAGGCCTTACGGTCCGTAAGCCACTCTGACGCCAAAATTTATGCCTTTTTGACAGTTTTGGCCCTGGACTTGTATTATCAGCTTTTTGTCATTTTTAACCCCTCTAACTTATTACTTAAGCTTTGTGAAGGGTATTTAGGGTACGCGTAACTTATATCGTTGTCTCGGAATGTACGTTTCGTAAAAATCATTTCATTGGAATATCAGTTAACGAAATATAAAAGAGATACAAAAATTTTGAAAGGCTCGAAATTTTCGTAGGGGTTACACATTTGATATTCACCAATACTATGTTGACTTTTCAAACATACATGTATTTCAGGCAATTAGTGGACTTTGCACGAGGAGACAAGAACAGAAACAAGAGTCGGAAGACAATGTCATCCATTTTGGAGGGTTTGGTTCGTATATCTCACCCTCGAGCGAGATATAGAATGCAAAGCCTTTACTCATTCAAACTTTATTTTTGAAATCAAGTCTTATGTTAAACAACATAACAATGTGTTGTCTTTCGTGAACAATTGTGGCTTGTAACTTATTTCAAATCAATGTCATGGATGAACCTCGTATTTATTTTATTCATATAGTATGTTTACTTACACCGTATGCAATGAGAACTAATCACGATCACACCTCGCGCTTCTGCCTACGAGCGGGTGTGACAGAATATATGTAACGCTAGAGACGACTATATATGGGTGTATTACCAACTAAAGTTTAAGGAAGTAGGACACGTCACTATGGCCTTCACAACTGAGCCACCTCGTACAAGTAAGGGTTACAACACCATTGTGTGGTTGTGGCCCGCCAAACGCAAATGAGCACGTACCACGATATAAATGGGAGTGATAGGTTGATCTACATCGAAGGGCATTACTTGTCAGAAAGAAGGACAAATAAACAAAGGTTGGATTTAGTTAAGTAACTTAACTTTATGTAGATTCAAATATTTATCGGATAAAAAGTACACGATCTAAACGGGTCAAGTCAATTTAGATAGTGAGATAGTAACCTTTGTTAAGATCTTAGTAGTTATTTCGTAAATCTGTAGACATTGTTTAATGGAGCAATCACGAGAGTTATTTTACGGATCTCTAGCTTCGTGTAACCCGAGCATCTACGTTCAGGTAAGTTCTAGACATCCCCTTTTTAAATGTTTTAATATTACTTTTGGGTTGGTGTCACAAAGGAATTTAATATCTCTTAAATGAAAGCTTTTATAAATTGGATTATGTGATGTTTAGGGTTTTATGTGGTTACAAGTTGATGTGTATATGTGCTTGATAATGAATAAATGAACTATAATTAAGCGTGTAAATGATCTATGATTAATGTAGAAGCGCGTCTTTACATAGACTATGGATGATTTTATAAATAGATATTTTAAGTAAAGTAGAAATAAATGAAATTGTTGTTACAAGATGTATGTGAAATGACCAGTTGTACGGGTACAACTGAAATAGCCTATTTAGCATAATTGAAATGAAATAGCCTATTTGGCACTACTAGAATGAAACAGTCCATTCAGCACAACTAGAATGGAGTGGTGACGATCACTCGTGAGATGTAAACATTCTCAAAGTATAAGATGTACAGAGCGAATAATACAAAAGGTATAATAGAAAAGGTACGAAAACAGTAATATCCATGACCAGGTAACGTGTGATTGATAATGTAAAGAGAAAGAGTTATTGCTATGTTATGATGTGTCGTTGTGCGTGATTCTATGTGTATTATGTTATTCCTTTGTGTGGTCTACAAAAGTATGTTTTAAATTGGTATTTTATAGTAAAGGCTAAAGTATTAAAGTTAGTTACAAAACTATAACTTACTCAGTTTATCTGATTGTTTTAGCATGCATGTCAGATTGTTTCATGTATTAGTAATGATTAAATGATCTCCTTGGCTTTGATATGAGAGCTACTCGCATCTTGAAGATTGGCGTCCTTGGTTGAAGAAGCATATGTTGCAAAACAGTTCAAGTTAAATGTTTTACGTTTCATAAACAAATGTTGAATTGTATGTTTCCGCTGCGATGTTATTAAAGTTCCAATTTAAGAACAATGCCTTTGATATATGTAACCAACTATGAGGTCTCTTAGGTTTGGGGCCTTACAGGATTATCTCTTAACCCTATCCAAAACTCCTTGGGGCCCCTAGTTTAACCCTGTATGCAGTGTCCCAACTACGTAAAGTTACTTGGCCCACCCAACTTATATATTTGTGATGTCCTCCTACTTTGAAATCATTTAAACCCCAAGCCTACGTGGATTTTGAGCGATAACCTTAGCTATACTTGGACCCACGATGGATTTTTTCAGGCAAGCGGATGCACATTTAAATGCCTCAAAAGCAAAATATTTGAATCAAATGATTCGATAATAAAGCTTAAAGCTTACAAGTTTTTCAATTAAAATAATCAACTAAACAAAAATACCATCAACCCCTAATTTATAATAGTTTAAGATATAAACAAAGAAACTAAATCAATACAAGATAATAGTAAATATTTTATACAATAAAAGAGATAAATCATATCAAATAAATCTTCTTCTTGCTTCTCATCTCTAATTTCTATCCGTAATAGCGGCTCAAATTTCCTCATATACGAGCCCAATGTGTTCCCCATGAACCCAACCATGTAACCAATACCTGGGTTAAAAGGCGACATATAAGCCCATGGATATTCCTATATCAGTCGATGAAGGTGGTAACCGAATGAATTACCTGGATAATTGGTTGTCAGAAAGATGATTGTGGGTAATCTAATTTGTGACAGATTTCCAATGAATATTACCAAGGATTACCAGCGGAGTAATTAGCAATACATTACTAACAACTATTGGATTGGCATCCATAGATGTCTTTTCAAACTAAAAACGGCATCCATAGATGTCCTTTCAGACTAACAATTGATGAATTAATTACCGACGGGTTCTTTTAAGTTTTACTGACAAAATTTACAGTAAATGGATAAAGCTAATGAGGACAAAATTTCCCTGTAAATGGATAAAGTTAATGAGAATTCGGCTTTAACGGGAATAACTATCTCTAAAGAGATAAATAACGACCATGTCATGTCTCATTCAAAAAACTTGTTTGTAAATTTACATCAAAATATCACAAAAACAAATTTAAAATCATTTTCATATCCTGAAATGTCGCAACTTGTTTAGAATTGGCAAACGGGTCGGGTCATTGGTCAAAATGGGTTCGGGTCAAAACGGTTCAATTATAAAAAAGGGTCGTTTTGGTCCGGGTCGGAACGGGTCCGGGTCAGAACGGGTTTCGGGTAGGGTCGGGTCAGTTTTTCCTTTTCTTTATGATGATGACTAATATCTAATTCACTAAAACTAAGTGATTTTAGTAGAGAACAAGACAAACTGACAGTTATACAATGCATTCAGAAGCAACTTTGGTGAATCAAACTTCATTCCGTTGTAAACATCAAGTTAAACAATAAACCCACTCTTCAGCCACATGACCATAGAATCCATGTAAGAACTTTCTACCCCACACCACATAAGTGCATAACCAACAACATACTCAATCGTTGATGTGTTTAAAAGACCATCAAAATTCATTTGAAAATAGAAAATAGAAGTGATGTTACCAGAGCAGTTCAATCGTTGATGTGTTTAACGGCTGCGATGGGGACTCTGTCCTCTAACCCTAACGGCGCCGTAAACCATATGAATCAGATGTCTAAGAAATTAACAGAAACAGAACGTCGTCGGAGGTAAACGGAAGAAAAACAAGTCTGTGTGTTGAAGGTGATGTTTCCGATCGAGACGGTGGTTGTTCCCTTAATAGCGAATACCGATAAAACGAAAGACATGGGGGCGGAAGGGAGGAAACGGCGGAGATTGGGGCGGAGAGGGAGGAGACGTTGAATGCTGATGATCTGATTTTGTTCACCCGTGGTTTGTTTCACAACCCTAACTGACCCGTGGATTTAACTTTGCCAACCCAATCTGACCCGTAGATTAGTTTTTGCATATTTTAAATGACCCGGTCTAACCCTTTGACTATAAAAACATTACCCAAAACCACCCATAACAGTTTATAAAAGACCCAAATTGACATCCATTAGAGTAAGGATTGCCCCCTCTAGAATTGAGACAAAAAGCGACCATAGAAAAGGATCACTTATTGCACTTGTCCTTTCTATGTCATACTTTTATCCTTGTAAATGCTTAAACATTAGATTAGTCCAATTAAATGCCAAAAGTGATTAAAAAGAACAAAGTAACTGTTTGTAGTTCAAAACATAAGAGTAGGATAATTGAAATTAACATCGACAGATTAATTGACATGCATTAAAGTTATGACAATAATACTTTGTGTCTATTGTATATAAATATGAACATATTAGGTTTACAAAAAATACACATACAGTAAGAAAAGAAAATTTTTTAAAAACATAAACCACTGATAAAAAAAAACATATTATTTTGGTTTGTATTTTGTTATCACAGTAACTTTTATAGTGAGAAGTTCAAATGAGAAGAAAAAAATCTTGAGAAGAAAAAGAAAAAAATTTATCAATAAGAGTGCTTTTATTATAAGGATAATAAGGTAATTTAACATTATAGTTAGTGTAATAATTTCCTATAATCTAGCTATTTAATTAGTTCATTTATGGTTTTCACTTTATAACTTAAAATAAAATAAGATATACAAATTAATTAGCTTATTAATTTATTTGACCACCCTACGTTCATATGAAATACCTAGTACACAAACATACAATTCAACTTTTTCTAACTCTTTGCGTAGGAACATAACCCTTAAAAAAGGCAGTACGAATATTATATGTTTGTGTAGGAACATCCAGAGGGTGTGTAGGAACATCTAGGGGGTGTGTAGATAATAATAATACACATTAATCGCATATAATTCAACTTTCTCTAACTGTTTGTGTAGTAACATAAGCCTACAAATGTGTGTATGAACATTATATGTTTGTGTAGGAACATTTAGGGATGTGTAGGATCATCCTATTTGATGTACGAGATGTGTAGTAACATTATTTTTTTTTTGGTTACGTAGAAACATGATGCAATTCTATACAAACATCAATATAATGTAACCATTAAAAATTAACATAAATGTTCTTACACTAGTTAAAATATTGTAACCACAAATTAATAACATAATGTAATCACCAAATTAACATAAATGCTATCATATACTAACATACCATAATACACTTTTCAATTAAGAAAACACATAAAAGATTGTTTTATTTACATCTTTACCACATTCATTTATAACCATTGATTATTTTAATCTATGGCTATGATATCTTTCTTATTTTCTTCTCATTTAATATATATTATTCTTATATCATTTAAAGGTCACCTCCCTCTATATATATATATATATAGAAGATGTGGACACATGCAAACAACCAGAAAAACACTCAATTTTTTTTAAATATTTTTTTTAAAAAAAACGCTATATTTCGTTTACTAAAAAAACAAAATAAAATATATATATTCGAGTAACAATTATCCATGCACCTGTGCATATGTATAATTTCTTTGACAAATACCATAATACATTACTAATATCAGACAATTGCACTTTCATTTACACTACTTTTTACATTAACAATATTAGAAATGCACATGGGTAACGTGTGTAACAAAGTAAAACACGAGTAACGTCAAGTACAAGCACCACACGTTAATGACATCATCGTTACACGTGTAACGAAATGACAAACACGATGTTGCCGTGAGCGACAAGGTCAAAATTCTAGTATAATTACTAAAAGTTATGCAAATAAGAGAGATATCAACAAGTAAAAAAACATTATGAATCCATAACATTTAATACAATAAATAGTAAACAAAAGAATGTATTTATTTATAAGGCTACATGGTGGTATAAAGCATCTAGAGTTTTATTACGTCACCTCAGTGTCACCTCACCGCCACGTCATATATGGGGTTTAAAGCATCTTCATTTAACTTGCATGCAATAGTTTAAAGCCATCATCATCATTACCTAATTATTTTTATTTAAATTAAAACATGATTTAATTTTGATATTTAATTTAAAACTCATAATTTAAATAAAAAAATAAAACTCATAATTTAAATAAAAAAATACAATGTCACTAAAACATCATTCGTCGTCTTCGTCGTCTCCTCCTTGTTGACGATAAAACCATAGGTGCTCGGTCAGATCAGCTCGAGGTTATGGTGTGTGTCCCTGTCACGTATCCTCGCTCGGATAACTTGTTTTTCAGTGTATGTGAGTAGTGGGTTCGTCGATTGCACCCACAAAACGCTTTGCCCGAGTCCTCCAATGTCACTTATGCACGTATACATGATGTTTCTAATTTTACTTTTTTCAAGTATCCTCGATGGCTGAGCAATGATAAACCATCTCTTTTTTAACACACCGAAAGCCCGCTCGATATCTTTTCTTGCTGACTCGTGTTTCTTCTTGTAATACATTCTTTCCCCGTCATCTGGACACGAAAGAGTTTTCACAAACGTCGCCCACTCCAGATAAATACCGATTGTGAGATAGTATCCATACTTATACTCCACATCGTTTACATAGAATGAAGTATCTGGTGCAACACCATCTATGACATCGTCTAAAAGATTCGAAGATTGTAAAACTGCGATATCATTGTTCGCACCGGCCATGCCAAAGTAGAATGCCAAATCCATAAAACTTAAGACGCGACCGCTTGTAATATTAGGGTAGGACCAGCGTGGTCACCACGATGGTGCTGCCGTTTCCAAGCGTTTGGACATGTCGCCCACTTCCAGTGCGTACAATCAAGACTACCTAAATCCAAGGAAACCCTGTATCCGCTGATGGGCCTCGTATAAAAGTAGAACGTCGGCAGCGGTTGGCATTCTTAAATATCGTCTCGCGTAAAGAAAGTTAATACCTAATATAATAGTGTTATTAAACTATAATAATAAAAATAAGAAAATAAGAATAATAAATAATAAGAATAATAATAATAATAAAAATACCTTCACATAAATTTTCAGGACAATCACGACAACTCGTCCGACATCCTTAAATATTCATCCCACGCATCACTCGTTGTGTCGTACGCTAGTTGCCTAATTGCGCCAGTACCCTTTTGTATTCCAGAGAAACCAATTTTGCGACTAGCACTTTCTCTTTGTGTGAAAAAAGGGAATTCGGCCGCAAAATCATTTGAATTCTTAAGAAAAGACGACGGCTCATACGAAACCGACGCCTAAACTGTGCATATCGTAAAACGGATTTCACAAAAATCACCGTGCATTAAGCGTTCATGAGCACCTAACCGATCTCGTTCAAGAGGTGCTTGTCTGGTACGCGATGTAGACGATTGAGCTTTTCTCGCAAATAATTAATCGCCTATGCATCACTGCGATAAGCATATCGTCAAGTACACCGTCAGATGAAGAGTTGGACTAATCGGATGACATTTTTAAAAATGATTGGAGAAAATTTATGTGTTTCTTTTTTGTGATTGGTGGGTGTTTTAGTTTGTAATTGGTGTGTGTTTTAGTTTGTGATAAGTTTGTATATATATCAGAATTAAGATTTTTTTATGCATTTGGCCGTTTGCCAACGGTCATATTTGATCAAAAACCTTGAACATTTCAATTTTTGCTCGTTAGCACGCTAGCGGAGGAAGGATGGCGCCCCATGTTTGGCAGCGGCGATGTGGTGGATGGCGTCCCGGGACGCTAAAATGACTGAGATGACGGGGTGACGCTAAACTACACCGTTCTGCCTAAACATTAAATAACGAAGATGCATTTATTATAGCAAACCGAAGATTCAAGTGTGTCAAATTAAAGTGGTCTCCTCTTTTATTAAGTGCTTGTGGTTTATGTAAGGCGATCATAGGAATATTCATGTGGCGATCGTAGGAATAGAGCAGATATAGTGTAAAGAGTGTGTTCGCTAGTAAAATAAATTTAATGATCATAAAATTAATTATACTTTATTCTTTATCAACATATCTTTCTTATTTACCCGAAATCAATACATATAATAAAGTAAATCACATGAGGACACATGACGTTTTATGAGTTGATCTTAATTATTTTTTCCCGCCTAAATAAATAGATATAGATAATATTTCTTAATAAGATTCAAATAAAAAATATATTATTTTAATCCATGAATTTAATCTTTTTATCCTTTACCCTAAATAAACAGATATAGATTATATTTGTTAATAAGATTTAAATAAAAAAATATATTATTTTAATCCATAAACTTTATCTTTTACCATTTTGTTTTTCATTTATATTTAACATGTCTTTGCTTTATAGTAGAGATTAATAAAATTGAATGATAATAAATAAACATAAATAATTAATGGCTTTACTAATGTTTTAGACTTTTAATATAAAAATATAAATATAAATAAAAATACAAAATAAGAACTAAAGTTGGTAGGCGTAATCCCCATAGGATTATTTTGTTTAGAATTTTTGAATTTTTTTTATTGTTAGTTATTTTATGAATTAATCATTTTTAATTGGGTGCTTTTATGGGCAAGATCGTATATATATACTTCCATATGGCAAGGGGATGCGGTAACTGAGCAACAAATAACTGAGATAGTTTCACTTTGTCGTTTTATTAGTATGTATGTTCAACTTTCTTTTATGCACGTTTAGTGTTAGTTTCAATCACGACCTTTAAATATTCAACTTAGATAATAATGAGAATATTACAAATAAGACAACTAATGTGGTGTACAAGGAATTTTTTAGTGAAATCTGAATTATTCGTTGTATTTTTTACCTATCATATGGGTCTTTAAGTTTATTTTATTTATATTAAAATTATTTTTATTATTTTAATTAAAACCAAACAAATTCAAAGTATTTTTATTTGTTAAACCACGTGTACACGTGGGCTCTAACCTAGTGCTATAATAAACAAAACTAACAAAGCTCTAAAAAACAAATACAACCACCTAGGTCCAAGTTTACGGATAATGAAATGTTATGAAGTTAAAGTTACACCATGAATTACATTCTAGCAAATGACTTTCTCACGATGCTTGAGCCAGAGATTCGAACTTGACTAGATGTCCTCCAAAATCACGTGTATCGTGTATGTGTATGGAGCTAGCCATATTGGAAATTCAGATCCTCAACTTTTAGATCGGAAAATATACCTTGGGAAGCTTGCACCATTCGTTGGATATGCATCCAAAATTCCTTTGCGAACGGGCATGAAGCAAGCAGATGATCCACATTGCAATAAACACACATCAACGAGTTATGGTTCACCCTTTTTAAGACTGATCATTGACGTAGCAATAGCTCCCTTAACTCTCTCGGGCTTCTTTTCCAATTCCAACCCCACTCAATATCGTTGTTATTTTATTATTCCTACACGTCAATCTGCCACCCGACATGCTTTGTGACTAACAACACATTAAGTGCATAGTCCCCAACAAATCAATATACTTTTATGCCTCAACCTTTAATGATTGTTTGCATGGGGATTGTTTATATAATCCATATTATTTACATGGATAATAACTTTGGTCAATAAGTTGAATGCCCCAGATCTGAACCTCCACCACCATTTGGTAAGTAAAGCTACCTTCACGACCTTCAGGCTTCCCACTCCAAGACCCCCTAGCTCTTTGGAAGCCAATTCCAGCCAAGTTATCAACCTTAGATAATGTTTGATCTGCTCATGGCCTTATAGCCTAGTGACATTTTGGGGTTGAGATAAGGCTTAGGACCATTAGGTTCAAGGTTCGATTCCCACAAGGGGGGGTTTCCAAGATTTATTGAGTTTCCTCCTGAATTGTTGTATAGACATTTTTGCCTAGTGGAGATGGATATGATCGGGTGGTTCCGCCGTTGGCACGATAATACTCCAATGGTCCGTCAGTGCCCCGTTAAAAAAAGATAATGTTTGATCTCCCATGAAGATAATATCATTTGCATAAGTGCGATAACGGTGACCCCTTATTAGTAGTTTGAATACCTTGAAGAATTCCTATATCGTTTGCTTATTTTGTGACCGTGAAAAGCTTCCATAGCAATTATGAAAAGTAAAGGAGAGGGCGGGTCGCCTTGTCTAACACCTTATTGCACTTGAAATTCTTTTGTTGCCGCTCCATTAATAAGCACCGCTCTATCCCGAAACCCCATTCGCTCCATTATTGAGTCAAGAAAATCACAATTTAAAGTATCAAACACCTCTTCAAAGTCCACTTTAGATAAACGTAGCTTTCTTTTCGCACTTTCTATCCAAGCATGTAGTTTATTTACAATTCGAGGACCTTTGAGGATATATCAAACTTTTAACGAAAACCGATTGAACATCACTAACCACCAATCAATAATCAACTTGATTCTGTTTGACAAAACTTGGGCTAGAACTTTATATAACTCTATAAAATCAATGACTCTAGTCTACTTTCATTTCTTGGACTTCCAAGTGAAAAGAGCAACCTTGATATCTTGAGGAGAAACCGAGGATGACGATTCAAGAGCTCTAAATATGCAAAATACGATCCGGAAGGGTGATCCGACATATCTTATAAATACAGCAAAGATGAGCTTCGACATATCTTTTAAGTACAGCAAAGATGAGCTTCGAGAAGTCAGAAAAGGCGCCACTTTATCTGCCTCATGCACACATCTCCCTTTGTCAGTGCAATGTGATAACGTGATCACAATGTGCTAGTGCGCTTTTTCAAATTAACATTATCATGTCTTGTATTTGACCCTCTTTTCAGCAAATGTTCTGAAGACTCGAATTTTACTAACAGTGTACTCGTAGCAATTGGGTAGTTTTGCACGTTTCAATACTACGATCACAAAAATGGATATTACTTCACTGTCTTTGCCTTATAAACAAAAGAGAAGTATAAAAAGGTTGGGGATAGACGAAATTTAAAATTTTAAAAATCATTAATATACATTAACCATATACACTATTCAAAGAAATGCTAAAAATTAAAAGGATGAAACACTAAAAAAGATCCCATATGAAGTAGTCAGCAAGCAAACAAACAAACAAGAAATCATGTTGCGGTTTTTGAGTGTTTGATAAGCCAATCGATCACCATATCTATGTTTATCGATTCCTTGCAAGAAATCATGTAGCAGCTTACTTCTCTATCTGTAATCGTGTCAAGGCCACTGCACAAAAGCAAAAACATCAAACTTTGACTTTCACTTTTGACTTTTGAATTTCGAATGACTTACAGTTGATCCACCAATGCTTGTTTAGTTAGAGCTTGTGACTTGTCAATCTTGTTTCCTAAAACAAGCAAAGGAATCCCGTTTAGCGACGGCTTCATCAAGAGCTCGTGCAGCTCGGTTTTCGTTACAGGAATGCTATCCCAGTCGGCAGCATCAACCACATACCTGCAGTCAATTTCCATGTTAATTAACTGATTATTTTATCATCGTATAGTGATCAACTAATAATCTGTTGTTCATAGGGATGAAATTGAGGTCGAGCTCGGATTAATGGGTCCTAGTATCATGGTTATTTGGTTGTATTCATGTAAAATAATTAAGTTTTAGTTATCAGGCTGATTCCAGCCTGGAACAATGAACTAAGATCAGAAACTACAAGAAAACACGACACCAGCCAGACACAAAAATCACCAGTTTGGGTTTCGTCTCGTGTTTGGGTTTGTGTCAAAGTTTTGTGTTCGTCTAAGGTTTGACCTGCCGACCCGCTAATATAGCCTGTTTAACACCCCGATATCTGATCACTCAATATCACAAAAAGATGTTAGATTAAGGTTAAGAGAATTACAAAATAGCATTGACACCTCTGCAATATCTTTCCCACATGCTGCGAAACCTACGTTGCCCTCCAAGATCCCAAAGCTTTATCGCCACATTTCCTTTGGTGACTTTTCGCATATTAAATCCTACAGTTGGAATCATGTCCTCATGTAGCCGCCCGTCTGGTGATTAAAAAGGTTAAAGTTCAATTATTTTAAGTCAAGATTAATACAGAAAATTGAACGAATAAAATAAAAATGCAAAACTGAAGAAATTAAGAATGCTTACAGCAATTGAATTTACTAAAGATGTCTTTCCAGCATCTTGAAGGCCAACAAGGGAAAGTTCCATTTCCTGTTTAAAGAACCAACTGATCTCTAAATTGGTGAGAACCCTTAATTACAAGCTTGATTAAGGTATATATTATGAACATTTCATAATGAAGATATATTCCCCAAATTGGGCTTAATGTATGGGCCTGGATTTGTGTGGGTTCAGCCCATTGGACCTGATCTAGCCCACAACACTTGCTATGGGTAGGATTGTACCAGGTATGTTTGTGTGTAACCATATCTCTAACTCTCCCTACTAAGGTTAACACATGAGTCAGTTATTAGCTCAGAATCTGAGCCTCAGATCTAACCTATAATTCATGTTTCGATGTTAAGATTTTTTATAACCGATCAACTTAGTTATAAATGGGCAAACCCGGAGCACAAGGCTCCTATAGCGCGGGGTCCATGGGTAGTGGGCCAACTTAGGCCTACGCACCGGGTACCCTTCATTTCAGCAAGAGTCTGTTTCCACAACTCGACCCCTAACCTCCTGGTCACATCGCAGCAACCTTACCTTTGCTCCAAGGTTCGCCCCGAACGCATCGGGTGCATCACGCATTATGCGCGCATTTTAAAACCAAGCTGCTCACCCCTACACTCTGCATATATCTTAGGCTTTAAGCATAGATCATACATGTTAATATGTCATCATTGATAAAATTTAGACTTGACCTTCATAGGGCTTGTTCTAAGGCTACAGCCTCATACCCCTTCTTCTAACAGGTTACAATATTGCAACTTATTCCCGGGCTTGAGAAAGGCTAGATTGTTGTAGCAATACATATATATTTACTACCATTAAAATAGTAATCATTTGATGCACAAAACATGTGGTAGTTAACCCAAAGATCCAATTTTTATCTATTTATTACACAAAAACGCATCCAAATCTGGGGTTTTTTTTTTTTTTTTTGTTTCGTGTTTTCTCTATTTCTTCCACAACTTTGACTTCTAAAATCAACCCTACTCCTTCCAATTTCAAATTAAATAAATTAATACTGATGATATAATATAGCAACTTCAATATCTACAACAAAGTCCATCTAATGAAACGGCGCTAAATAGGTAAAAATAAGAACATAAATGGACGATTAGCTTAGTAACTAAACTAAAATCTGAACAAAATCGAAGGGAAAAATGATCAAGAAGATGATACAGTTCAAAAATAGAGGAAGATGAAAAGTTATTACCTTCGGAGCCAATCGAGAAACGAATCCCACAAACCCATTTTGGAAGGAAAAAGAAACGAAGAACCGTAAAACAAGTTTTCTTGAAATATCAGGAATGGAACTTGGCGGATTGTGGAGTAGAAGCTATCGTTCGTTTCTTTTGTTTCGGGAAAAGTTATTATTTCCTGTCAAGTCGCCGAGTCTGGGGAATTATCTATACCAATCCGTAATGGTAGTTTTTAATGTTTTGTAAAGAACATTTTCAGCCGTATCAACATTGTAACACCTGTTCAAAACATGAGTAATGATTAACAACAAAATGTTGAATTGAATCGTACCGGCCTCTATTGGGGGTTATAAGTCCTATTAAAACCAATAAATATAGGTCTGCCTGCTATCCACACCAGAATAAATAGAGTTTTTCGAAAAAACCTGCTAGTGGAGGAAGACCTCCTAGGGATAAGAGACATAGGGCTAAAGAGAGAGCCAAAAAAGGATCTTTCGTGTATAATCCTGCATAATCTCGAATGTTCTCAGTTCCGGTACGTAGACCAAATAAGACCCATTCTATGAGTCTCTTCCCTTTTGCGTATGGCATCGCCACTCCCTTTGGCAGCATCCACTAATTCGGAACTTAATTTGAAAGCCATATTTCGACCCGGACGTTTTCGGGATGCCGCTAATAACCAACGAATGGCAAGTGCTTTTCCTTGTGTGGATCCTATTTCAATGGGAACTTGATGAGTCGATCCACCTACACGTCTTGCTTTTACTGCTATACCCGGAGTGACTCCATGTATTGCTCATTCCATAACTACTTTCTTCATGTTCCAATAGAGAAAGTTTTGGTGGCATTATCAATCTACTTCATGCCCCTCTAATATCGAGGGTCTTATAATGATGAAACACTGGTTAACACAGGGTTAACACAGCTGAGCTGTCTTGTGGAAATGGGTTCAATCTCTCTTTCTACTTGCCAACGTCTGATATCCTGCAAAACAGAACACCGGTGATTCGCCACAAAGAGGAGAATAGGGGTATTCTCCTTGTGACCCTCCTCCGGCGTGAGAATAAGTACTATTCTGAGAAGAAATAGTGTGTTTGTTAATAGTGAGTGTGTGAGAATGGAGATCCTTAAACCTGAAGGAGGAGTCTTCTATTTATAGCCGAAGGATGAAGAAGAAGGAGGAGGAGGGCTGCCAGCTTTACCGCGAGCGCCAGCTATCCGATCGTGGGGAATATCCCTTTGTCTCCTCTGTTACCGCCAGAGTAATGGCTGACGAGGCGTATCCTTATTCGTCCAGCTGGGCGTCCTTTTAGCAGTATCTGTCGGCCTGTCCTCCAGGTCTCTGCTGGTCTAGTTGGCGTCCATTCACAGGCGACACGTGTCATCCTTCTTGTCTGGAGGGGCATCTTCTTTGTCCCCTGCAATCATTTCTAGAACCTTCTAGAAGGTTCTGGATGTCATTCGTTGATGTGTGACGCCATGTTGGCAAAAGTGGTGTGGTCCTTGCTATGTGTGCATTGGTTTGGGACCATACCTCTTCAAGTCCCTCAAGTCCAGTGTCTCTTCTGGGTGAGTTTATCATTAAGGAGAGATTCTGGACTCATAAAATTTTTTATTGTTGTTGTTTTTCTTATTCTCGTGCCTGGTGCGTGGAAATGGCGTGCAAAGTTGAGTCAAAACGGCGCATAGCGCATGGATATGGCGTGCAACGTTGAGCCAAAACGGCACATAGCGCATGGAAGTGGCGTGCAAAGTTGACGGCGCGCATGAAATGTGCGCGTCTGATCTCTTCCCTCACGTTACCTATCTCCAAGCACTCCTTGTTGTACCTTGTGATGAAGCTTCAATGCTTTCGTGATCCTTGCGCCAGAAGTTGAGTACATCTGCTGGATCTCTAGTGTACCTTCTTTGCTGACTGAAATGAGATAGGAACTTTTCCTGAAAATCCATCCAAGACCTGATTTTTCCAGCTAGCAAAGTATTAAACCACGCGCGCGCTGCGCCTACGAAGGTTTGTAAGAACAGGTGACACCAGACAGGTAAGGACCATCCTCCTAGGACTCCAGCGCTTGTGAATACTTGTAGATGATCATCCGGATTTGTGAGACCATTGTATTTTCCCATGTTGTGTGGAAACTTCGTTTTTTCCAAAGGAGCCATGGCAATCTCCTTGGCGAATTTGGATTTCTCAGCTACGCCCTCGGGACGGTAACTTAAAGTGAAATCATGCTTGGCTGCTTGATTATAGCCCCGCGCGCGGGGGGCTTATATTACTCGTGACTTGGCGGTAGTCTGCTGAAGACAGACGTTTCTTCTTGTTTGTAAGTGGAGTTTTCTTCCTCGTTGTACTGTTCCACTCTTTGTTGATATTGCGCGGTCCCAATCTGCTATGCAGTGGAGGCTTCTTTTGTTTCTGAGTATGTTGCTCATAGTTGCTCTCTGTATCACCATATGTGTCGCGCGTGTCATGCGTGCTTTGCCTTCTCGTGGTGTGCGATCTTTCATGTTGTTGGTTCTTGGGAGCAGTGTGGTGCAAAGCTGTATGTTGAGAGTGCTACTGCGCCGGTGTCACATGTGGGGTTTGTAGGGCTTGCGCTTGAATCAGTGCTTTATGCGAATTCAATTGTGCATAAATTACGTTCAGTGACGCTTGCTATTTAGCATACCATGAAGCGAGCGTTTCTCCTTCTGGAAACCCCAACAATGCAGAAATGTTTAGTTCAACGGGTTCCAATGGTCCTGATGGCTGGCACCATGGTTCCCAGCTTGAACTCCTGGAGTGATTTGATTGATTCACTCTCGAAGCACTTCCGAAGAAGTCCAGAATACGAGTGTTTGGCCCTCCCTCCCCGACGATCTCGTCCGTTTGCTTTCCCGGGGTACGCGCGTCGCATGTGGTTAGTTTAAACGAAGAGTTTTCTTCGTCATTCTGAAGAGATGTATCTCTTCCAGCAATGGAAAGTGTTTATGGAAAGAGAAGATGAAATTAGTAGGAGTTTTAAAACCGGTAGGCACCAATGATGAAACGCTGGTTAACACAGGGTTAACACAGCTGAGTTGTCTCGTGGAAATGGGTTCAATCTCTCTTTCTACTTGCCAACGACTGATATCCTGCAAAACAGAACACCGGTGACTCACCACAAGGAGGAGATTAGGGGTATTCTCCTTGTGACCCTCCTCCGTCGTGAGAATAAGTACTGTTCTATGGAGAAATAGCGTGTGTTAATAGTGAGTGTGTGAGGATGGAGATCCTTAAACCTGAAGGAGGAGTCTTCTATTTATAGCGAAGGATGAAGGGGAAGGAGGAGGCCTGCCAGCTATACCACAAACGCCAGCTGTCCGATCATGGGGAATGGCTGACGAGGGTATCCTTATTCGTCCAGCTGGGTGTCCTTTTAGCAGTATCTGTCGGCCTGTCCTCTAGGTCTCCGCTGGTCTAGTTGGCGTCCATTCACAGGCGACACGTGTCATCTTTCTTGTCTGGAGGGGCATCTTCTTTGTCCCCTGCAATCATTTCTAGAACCTTCTAGAAGGTTCTGGATGTCATTCGTTGATGTGTGACGCCATGTTGGCAAAAGTGGTGTGGTCCTTGCCATGTGTGCATTGGTTTTGGACTATACCTCTTCATATAACTAGACATTCACAATTCACAATGGATCCATTATATTTATGTAAGTGAGTTAATTATGTTATAAGAAATAATTGTATATGGAGAAGCGAGAAAATATATGATAATTATTGTTTATCTGTAAAAACACTGTTTACCTCTTATAATTTTTTAATATTTTTAAACGTTGTTGTGAATGGAGGAGAGATAGAAAGTAATAATGAATGTATAAAAAATATTATTTAATTGAAAATAAGAGATAAAAAAGTAGTGATTTTAGTGCAATTATATTGGATTATTTATCCATATCCATATAATTGCACTAGAAATCATTACTATTATCTTTATCTTTATCCTTATAGATGTTTGTGTTTTAGTTTTAAACCATAAAACGGTCTAAAGTGATTATCGATTTGGTTTTAACATCGGTTTGTTTTCTTCAACTCTCAGCAGGTCGGTTTCAAATTTCCAAACTGTAGAAACGATTTGGTATATGGTTTATATAAAAAACCAATCATATAAAACCAGACCGGAGCATAAGTTTTTTATATACAAAATTTTCAAATATTATGTATATCCAACTGTTTATATTAGAATTTATCAGGATCTAAGTTTGAATCACTTGTAGTTTTTGTTTCTAAAGATGGAAAATGGATTGAATATAAAAGATATGCAGCGGAATTAATGTACTACAAGCAATCGGTTGTTTGTTTTCATCACCATCATGCTTTCAAGTTGGTAAACTTTGCATGTGATTCACAAACCCCCCTAGCCAATTACAATCGTTTGATAGTAAGAAATGAAGAAGATAAAGTGCGAATTGATCTTTTTCGAGAAGACAAGTTAGCTGTTACAACGTTCACCTACTTATACTAACTATCTAACCATTGAGCATTTTTTGTGACGTCATGGTTGATAGTGACAACTAACAAAAATGTAACTAACTAAAACACTGCTATACCAATACTATCAGTGCATAGCACTGTTACATTGAATAAAGTAAACTAGTCTAAGCATTGATCTATATCCTCTGATCTTGTTTCTTCTAGCAGACCTTTGCTTCTTGATTCAATCAGATGATAGGAACAATTGTTTAAGGAAAGCAGTGTAAAGGTTGATCAGAGGTTGTAACCTCTGATAGTTGAACCAAAGCTCGGATAGTGTATTTGGCTTTGATATCATCTGTTCCTTTGTTAGGGTTCGATCCTAACAATCTCCCCTGGAACAGATGATGCCAAAACACTTGATTATTCTTGGTTTTTATTCCTCAACAAAAGTTCCCTGATTTGGCCTTTAAACTGTAATTCAAAATTCAGAGAAACTTCATCTTCATCATCCTTTTCGAGTGTCAGATTCAAAAGATCTTGGAGGTCTTCTGCATTTAGCTCATATGCAGCCTCCATGCTAATCTTGACAGCATCACCATTAGACTTGAGCAGGATCAATTCGTGGGAGTCTTTATCGACTTTCCACTTTAGAATTTTTGGATCTTCTGGCTTTCTAGGATGACTTTTATTGATTGAGGTTTGAAGAGCTTTTTGTTGAACTATCTTTATCAAATCTGCTCTGAGCTTTTCACTAGCTTCATCTGTGTGATAGTCAATCATGTTTTTAATTCCCTCTTTGACGTGTTCATACACTCTCTAGTCTTCTTCATCGATCTTTTCTTGCCTTTTTAATTGATTGAAAGCAAGGATGGAGGGGACAAATGATGAGATAGACTTTTTAGAGTGTTGAGCTTTATGAACATCATCTGACGTAGTGTAAACTGGTTTAGGAGGCATGCTTGGATCTTTCTTCCTCATCTCTTCTAACAACTTATAAGTATCAATCACCCTGACTTCTCCCCACCTTATCACTTGGTTCCTTGAACCATAGTGATTTTGTATCAGTTCTTCTTTCATCCTTTTAATCTTCAAAGCTCTGTCTGGCATGTCTTTCTTATGTTTTTCCCAGTTAGGAGGAGTTGGCTTCTTGTGAGGATCTTTTAAGATTTCTTGCATTCTCACAATTTCTTCTCTCAGCTTATCCACACTCTAATCCTTGAACTGTGCCTTTGTTTCCTTATATTGCTTGTTCTTCATGATATGTTCAATGAGTTCATGTTTAAGGTATTGATCTTCCCTTTCTGGCAGCTTATTACTCAGATATTTGACAAAATCTTGCAATACCCTGGCTTTGCTTAACTGAAAAGACATGTTGGTCTGTATCTCTCTATCACTTTTACCAGCTGAATCTCTTTTTGCTATATCCTCTTCTTGTTTCAATTGAGTTCTAGATAATCATCAACATTTGCAGGTCTTGGGTAGCCATCAAGAGATAATATAATTCTTTTGTCAAGGTCTTCCTTAGATAGAAGCTTAGAATTTCTTCCCTGACTGCTGGTAAATCAAGAGGATATTTCTTTGCTGCAGGTATAACTTTAAGGGGATCATTGGTTTGAGTTGAAAATGATGGAAGCATTGATGTGGAGGTCAGTGGTTATGATGATAAAGGAGTAGGAGCAGGAATGATCTCTTCTTCATTCACAATCTTTGTAGTCCTTCTCCTCTTAAATTTGACTTTAGGTGATGATGGATGAGTTGGAATTCTGGTTGGTGTTGGTAGAGGTTGGGTGGATGTATTAAAAATGACCATGGAAGTCGATGAGATAGCATCTGCTGCAACCTCTGCTATGTCAACAGATGTTGACACAAACAGTTGCTGTAACATCTGCTTTGGTGGAAATAGGTATGGAAGTTGAAGTAGGTGTGCTTGATTTTTGGAGAGCAGAGGCTTTAATGGTTGGATTTAAAGCAGGCTCAGTTTTGGAAGGTGTGGGAGTTGGTTGCCTTACTTTTCTAGCAGCTCTCCTCTTTTCTGAGGACCAACCTCTTCCTTTTCTTTTTGCTGCTTAATCTTTTACTCAACCAATACCTTGCCATCAAGATACACTTTTCTCTTCTGCTTCTCGTTTTCTCTGGCAAAGATATCATCTGTTAAATCCTTTTTCTTTGAACCATCTCGCCTAGGAATATTTACTGTTGGCTTTGCCATTTGATCATCTATTTTAAGCTTCTTCTGTCCCAAAGGTTTCTCCCCCCTTTTGGCATCATCTTCAGTGTTTACAAAATTACTGTAGGCGGAGCAGTACCAGTGGTTTGGAGAAGATGAGCTTTTATCCCTTTAATGTCTGCCCTTGTATCCATGAATCTAGCTTCAACCATGTTTCGTACTTCCTGCATTTGAAGTTTATGTTGTAGATCAGAGAAGTGCTTTTGTTGCTGAAACAGAGGGTCTAGGGCTTCTTTTAGATCAGCAGTGGTTAAGACAGAGAGTTGGCTCTTTGTAGCTATCAGCTGCTTCAAAAGATTTTTGATCTCATCAACAGAAGTTTCAATCATTGATACTCTCTCCGTCAAATCTTTGTATTTTAGATCATCACCTAATTTAATAGGATCATCTGAACTCCTACCTGAAGTGGTAGTTATATCTAAGGTATCATGAGCATGTGTTTTAACACTAGCTACAACCTTAGATGCCCCTTTTCCTTGGTACTGGGGACTTCCCACAACATCAGAGGTTACCTTGATAGCCTCACAGTGGTTGCCTTCAATAGAGACTTAGTAATGTAACCACTATCCAAAGGAAAACTAGGTAGTTTTGCAATTGTAGTGGCTGCTCTAGTTGAACTATCACCAAGGGTTACATATAACCCAAGGGATGTAGCCTCTTCATTTGTTGATGAGCTAGCAAGGAATAGAGATTCAGACCCAGCATCATGTTGAAGTATATTCTCAGTGATAGGTTGTTGAGAAGTGCTGGATAATGTCTGCTCTAGTTCTATTGCATTCAGCAAGGGTAAAAAGGTTTGTGGTAGGGATTTTATTGGAGAAGGGATAGGTGTAGAAAGAGACATTGCCCTGGGAGATGGGCTGTGGAAGATAGAACCAAGTGGTCCTAGAGCTTCATAATTTGGTGTCCCTGTGTTTACAACCTGATCCTTTTGTGAGGATGCAGGAAGAGTTTCATATCCAGGTGGAGATCTCTCAACCATCTGCTGTGAAGAAGTAGCAGCAGTGGTTAGTGACATTGGTGTTGTCACAGGGTTTATCTCTGGGATCTCATCTTCCAGGGACCCTTTTTGGGTTTAGTGGGTTTTCTGGATATTTTTGTTGGTTTCTTTTTGGTGATTTTAGGTGTGGGTTTCAAAGCAGTGGTTGCAATGCTCTGATCACCTAGAGTAGTGAGCTCAGTATCAGGAGGAAGAGTTTGAACATTTTGTTCTTGTAAAACTGGCTCATCCTCCTCTACTTCTGTTTTAGAAACCTTTTCTTGATTTGTTATTCGCATAAAAGTTTCATGAGTTAGGCAGCCAGGTGTGGTCATACGCCTTGTTTACTTGCTTCAGATCTAATCTGGTCTTGCAAGTAAACACTCAAGAATCGAGGATGTATCAAGAAACTTTTCGTTTTGAGATATTTTTAAAATTATTCACAAGATCATTGAACAATACCTGTGAATAGTTAAAATCAGAATCAGTCAAAATTGCATATCCCAGATATTGCATGTTCAATGGAATTTCATTGAAAGCAGTAGATTTTGTAGAGAGACATGTTAAAAGAGTATGGAAAAAGAATTTCATCTCTGCTGGAAAATGGGGTTTAAAAATTGTCATACCTTTCAATTGTGTAACCCCTGTCCACAAACTCTGCTTGCATCTCTCTTAAAGAAAATGACACAGGATGTGCCATATCATTCAATTGAAAAACTTGAGAGATAGATTGTGGACTAATTTGCATAAAAGTACCCCCAACCTTTGAAGTTATTGCTTAAGGAACATCATCAGCGGATGTTTTGACCTTAGCATTTTTCCAGAAATTTGGAAGAGAATCAATGTAAATTTAGGTTTTGACTTCGAGCATGTGCTTAAATTTTGTCTCTCTTAAAATCCGAATCATTGTGTGGTAGCATGTATTGAGTTTGGTTTCTTCTAAGATCCGCGTGTAATTGTGTGGGGTTTTGATAATCAAGACGAATGGTGGTACTTCTTGCTTTGATTTCGCCTTTGATTTTGTTTTTGTTTTAGGAGCCATGATTTGAGTGAAAACTGTTTTGAGATTTTTGAAATCGACACAGTTTGGTGAAACCTCTGTGCTGGATAGAACAGGTTTTTATAGGGTTTTTTGAAAAAGTGATGATGACGTGGCATCTAATGCAAGGACTGTCAAATAACATCTATCCACGTGTAACTTTGATTGAAAATAGAAGACAGTTGTTTGGCTAAACCACTATTTGAGCAGTATTTGGAACTATCAGATGATACACTTTTTACAGTGGATAGACTTTTCTAAATGATAAGTGTTTTTGTGCTATCAGTGCTTTGAACAGACTTTGAGGATTTACTGAAAAATTCAATTTTTAAGCTATTTTTAAGGATGGATTTTGACTTTCTAAAAACATTTTATTGCTATTTACACATGGATCACAAAAGAATTTGTTTTAATCCATGTTTAGCATTCCAAGCCTAGATATCAAATTGTCAAAAGTGTGAGCATCAAGTGCTTTTGTCAACACATCTGCCAGTTGATCCTTGGTATGGACATGTTGTAAAGAAATTAAACCTTTTTTATAGCAATCCCTCACAAAGTGATGTCTGATGTCAATGTGCTTAGTGGTGGAATGAGAGACAGGATTTTTGATGATATCTTCTGCTGCTTGACTATCAATTTTGAGTGGAGTCTTTAAAGCAGTGATACCAAAATCCAGCAATTGATTTTGAAGCCATAAAAATTGAGCAGTACAACTTGCAACAACTATATACTCTGCCTCTGTAGTGGATGTGGAAACTGCAACTTGCTTTTTACTTTGCCAAGACACTAAGCAATCACCTAGGAATTGGGCTCCTCTAGATGTGGACTTCCTTGTTGTTTTACATCCAGCAAAGTCACTATCAGAATATCCTGCAAGCTCAATGTTACCATTAGCTGGATACCAGATATCAAGTGTGGGAGCACCTTTTATGTATCTGAATATCATTTTTACAGCAATAAGATCTGATTTTCTTGGTAATGACTGTGATCTGGCACAGACACATGTAGCAAACATAATGTTTAGCCTTGATGCAGTTAGGTACAGTAAAGACCCAATCACGCTTCTATACAATGTTTGATCAACAAGGTCATCTCTGCCATCTATAGTGACTAGCTTGGATGTTGCCATGGGTGTGCTGCAAGGTTTACAATCATCCATATCAAATTTCGTAAGTAGTTCTTTCACATACTTATTTTGATGGATGAAAGTGCCATGTTGCATTTGTTTGACTTGTAAACCAAGAAAACATTGCAACTCACCCATTGCACTCATCTCAAACTCTGCTGCCATGAGTTTTCTGAATTCTTCACACATGGCAGTGCATGTGGATCCAAAAATGATGTAATCCACATAAATTTGGACAAGCATCAAATCATTTCCTTTCCATTTTAAAAAATAGGGTTTTATCAATCCTATCTCTGGTGAAACCAATGGATAAGAGAAAAGTGGATAGAGTTTCATACAAGGCTCTGGGTGCTTGTTTTAGACCATATAGTGCTTTGTTTAACCTGTAAACATGATCAGGATGAATTGGATCTTCAAAACTAGGAGGTTGACATCATACACTTCTTCCTTGATCTTTCCATACAAGAATGCACTTTTGATGTCCATTTGCTACACCTTGATGTTGTGGTTGGCAACAAAAGCTAAGAACAGTCTGATGGCCTCCAATCTTGCAACTGGAGCAAAAGTTTCATCATAGTCTATGCCTTCTTCCTGTCTATAGCCTTGAACCACGAGCCTTGCTTTGTTCTTGACAACAATACCCCTTTCATCTGTTTTGTTCTTGAAGACCCACATTGTACCAATAGGACTTACATCTTTTGGTAGTGGTACAAGTTACCATACTTGTTGTCTTTTGAACTGTAGGAGCTCCTCTTGCATGGATTCTACCCAACTGTTGTCTTTTAGTGCCTCTTGGTACTTGACAGGTTGTCTGAGTGATAGAAAACCAGCAAAAAGACAAATGTTTTGGGATTGGCTTCTGGTGAGCACTCCCTCATTGATGTTGCCAATAACTTGATCCACAGGATGGATTTTGAGGAAAATCAATTCACCTTGATATGGGACAAGTTCGACCCAACTTCGGAAATGCATAGCTTGGATCCAGCTCTCAAATTTTCCTTTAAAAACTTCGTACTCATCAACATAAGCGGCTTCTCAGACCCCATTTCGTTTTCCAAAGTAATCTGTCGTTCAAAACACTTGAAAAATGATTAGCAAACAGACAATGTTAGTAAAATTTGACTTTTTAACCGACAATATCAACGTATCGGTTTGCTAAAAACGTTTAGAATTTTTCGGAAAAATGTTTTTACCAGATTAGAGCTTTAAACTCGTCTCATCGATACGAATCTAACGGTATATAATGTCCGAGACGTTTTTCGGGATTTTCATGCCTTTTTTATAAACCTTGGACAAGTTCGGGCGAACTTGTAGTAGCTTGTGAGATAAGTTCGGGCGAATTTGTGCTAACAAACAAATCAGATTTAACAAGTTTGGGCGAACTTGTATATTGCTTGACAAGTTCGAGCGAACTTGTGAGATTTTTCAAGAGAACTTATAAGTTCGGGCGAACTTGTAAGATATTCAAGAGACTTTACAAGTTCAGGCGAACTTGTAATAGATTTTCAACAAAATTTAATCAAGTTCAGGCGAACTTGATGAAATCTTAATGAAAAGTATTCAAGTTCGAGCGAACTTATCAAAAATCTTGAAACATCAATCAAGTTCGGGCGAACTTGATGAAAAATGTGAATTTTTTCAGTCAAGTTCGAGCGAACTTGATGTTATGTTCGAGCGAACATGAGTTATCCGACATGGTTTTTTGCAATTTTTGACATGAATTTGTTTGTTTTAAGCTCTGATCTTTTCAAGGGTTTATCTATTATGGATTTTACGTATTATATTTGAAAATCAGTCCATTTTGTCCGTGAATTGTCCAAGAAAAGTTAGAAATGAGTAGAAGATGAGATGTTCTATGTCCAATGTCTTCAAATTAGGCCAATCCTGCTCTGATACAAATTGAAGGTCCGTTGTACGGATCGTTCGGGTCCTAATTTGGCAAACCTAAATGAAACGTGCGGAATCCGTTTGCGTAGGCGAGATTGTAGACAAGTTATTCACTGTTTAATCAACGTTTCATTAATGTTTGACTCTTATAGAACCTGGAAACACTTTGACAGAGCTTCGCCTCTGTTGTGACAAAATCTCTGAAAGTTAAATGAAACATCAAAGACTCCTATGTATACTTGGACAAGTTCGCTGGAGATATAGCAAGTTCGGGCGAACCTGCATAGTCAAGTTCGGCCGAACTTGACTATATACATTACATGATGAGCGAACTTGACCAAATACACCATAAATACTCCATTTTTCTAGCCTAATCTATACAGACTCGATACAAGACTAAGACATAGACAACTGTACTAACAGACTCCTCCTTGGATTGTCTTGATCAGTCTTCCAAAACCTTTATTGTTAGATTGTGATGACGTAGGCAACAGACATATGCATCAACAAGAACAAACATGCATTTGACATAGGATTATCTTTTACCATGTCTACCACATACACATTTCCTACCCTGTTAGCAGTAAGCTGTGCTTTGCTCTCTGCAATTATTTGATTAATCTTTTTAACAACTTCTGGGCCTAATATCTGACAAGTTTCCTTTGTGAAGAAGGATCCATAACCCTTATCACTCATTAGTGAGACACTCAAAAGATTGAATTTTAGATTATCAATGAGATTCACATTCTCAAACTTGAGTTTTCCAGCTGAGACACATCCTGACCCCAACACCTTCCCTTTTGAATTATTTCCAAAGGATATATCACCCACTCGACGAACTTTAAAATCTTTGAGCAGGGCTTTACATCCTGTCATGTGCCTGGAGCCCCCACTATCTACATACCAAAGAATGTCAAGGCAAGTAGAAGCTCCCTGCACATGTTTTGAAATAATTAGTTCAGGTGAGTTTCCAAAGCCAGAATGGCTTTAGATCAGGTTTCTGTAACCACTGCTGTGAGCCACTTCTTATCAACTGTTGGTAACCATGAGGATTCCTATTTACCCTTGGCTTAGAAAATTTTTGTAAGTTTCATAAACCATAGGCACCTTTTGATAACTAGGCTGGCTTTTACCTCTTGGAAACTGGTTTGATGGAGGTGCATCTGTCACTTGAATTTCTCTATGAACAGAGGTTTGATTTAAGGCTTTTGTGACAGATGTTTCAATTGATTCAAAGTTCTGTTTAGATTTGTTTTTAGAAAAGGTTGAACTTTCTCTTTCAAGAGCTTTTGCTTTAATCTCTTTTATCTTTTGATGATAGATTTTGAGATAGGCACACTCTTGGGTCATGTGATTTGTTTTGTTGCAGATGTTGCATCTACGAGATTTGGGTATAACACAAGTTTTGTTTATGTCAAAGGCTTTTAGAAGAAAACAATCTGCAACCACATGATTTTTCTTTTTACAAAATTCACAAAACAAGTATTTAACCTTTTCTTTCCTTTTCCTATCAGACTTTTTGAGAGCAGTTGGTGTAACCTCTGTTGGCAAATCTTTGATAGGGGTCACCAGTGTTTTGGGGCTTTTATACCATCAATGGTTGAAAAGTCCATTGGCTTGAAGTTTTCCAAAATATCACATTCATCTGACCAGGTTGGTTTAAACTGATATTTTTCAATTTCTTTATCTTTTGCTGAAACGTCTGGTTTTTCAACAACGATTTTGTTTCCATTTTTATCTGGGATTTTAATTTCTTCACCAGCCAAGTTTGTTGGGACTATTTCAACCTGCTCAAAATCAATTTTTGCAACATTTTCACAAGTCTGGTCTTAGTCTCTAAAGCCAATTCCAAACTTTATGTTGCTCTTGATTTGAGCATCAAGCATAAGCTCATAACCTTTACAAGACTCTACCCATTTTTCACAAGTGATCTGGGTAGATTCAAGCTCCTGTTTTCAAACTTGGTATTTTTCTACCATAGTTTGGAGCTGGTCTTTGGTTATGCTTGATTCATGCCTTAGGCAACTCATTTCAGAATCTTTTTTACTTAACTTTGTTTTCAACTCTTTGATAAGTTTTTTAAAATTAAGTTCATCTTATAAAATTTTGTTTCTCAGGTTTTCATTAACCTGCTTTATGTTTGCAAAAGCAATAATGCATTTGTCCGAACATAGATCTTTAAGGATCTGAGGTGATACCTTCGAAGCAGCCATAAGAGCACAATCACACTCTTCTTCCTCACACACCTGCTCATCCCAAGGGTCAGATAGAGGGTCTTTTTCAACATCAACAACATTCACTTCAACCACTGGTGTAACTTCTGGTATAACCACTGCTTCACAACAATCAAATACATCAGACTTTAACTCCTGCTCCACAGATTCATCACCTTCAACAATGGTCTCCAAAGCCATTAAACATATATTTTCATTTTCAAAATCATTTTTGGCTATGAGAGCAAAATTTTCATCTATTAAATCCTCAGGCAAACTACTCCAATCAACAAAACCTTGTGTGAAAAAGCTTTGTTGATTAACCTCTGCTGGTGTAGCAGTAGTTTGAGTAGGTTGAGTAACTTGTGGCATTTGCTGCACATGTACTTGAGGTGGTGTTGGACATATTGAATCTGTGGTGCAGGTGCTTGAACATAATGGACAGGAACTGTAACAACAGGATGTGCAAAGTGAGCAGTGTTTTGCATTTGAGGTGCAGGGGTATATTGGGAATATTGGGCAGTGCTTTGAGGTCTGTTGCCAGGATGTGTTACAATTGGTCCTGCAGATTGTGATCTGCATTCTCTGGCAAAGTGACCCATCTTGTTACATTTGTAACATTTGATTTTAGACTTATCCAACCCAACTTTCAACCCCCCATGCAATCCTGGAAATCTTCTACCAGTTCTTTTGTAAAATTTACTTACTCTAACACTTAAAAGTGACAGCTGATGCAAAATGTCCATCTCTTCAAGGTTAGTGGGTTCAAAATGTTGTAGGTCATTCATTTCAAAAGATAGATTGTTAGAAGTCTGGCTTTCACACTTTGCAGCAAAGGTAAAATTGGGTGTACAGGGATCAGAGTTGAAATTATTTCCAGATGTTATGTCAATGTAATGATCATAACTCTGATCCTTTCCACAGCTAGACCCCTCCTCATGACTATATAAAGCAGTGCTTCCCAAAGTATAGTCATCAGTCATTTTCCCTGACTCTTGCAACTTCCTTTTATGGTTCAACTCTCTCTCATAAGTGAGGAGTCGTCCATGAAGTTGTGTCAAGGTCATTTTCTTGTAACCAACAGCTGTTCTAGTGACATAAGCTACAGTCTCCCATTTCTCATGTAAAGATCTCAAGAAACGACTATTGACAGTCGAATTTGGAAATTCCACATTTACCAATTTGAGCTCACTGATGAGACAACTATATCGTTTGAATGTTGGGTTAATGACTCACCCTTAATGTGGCAAAACGTCTCATACTGTTGATTTAAAACCTCTCTATTATTCTCTATCACCTCTTCAGTACCACCGAATTATTCTTTAAGAGCATCCCATAACTCTTTAGCATTATTACAATGAAGTAATCCTGCACATATCTCATTGGGCAAAGCCGAAGCAACGATGCTAAAAGCCTTAGCATCCAATTCGATTTTAAGGAAATCCTATTCATAGTAATTTTCGAGTTTCTTAGGGACCTGAGTGTGGGCATCCTCTGTACTTGGAACCATGGGTACATGAGGTCTAAATACAACGGATCTCCAGCATCCGGTGTTCTGTTGGGCAAGAATATGACCTATCCGACGTTGCAAATAAAATATTCATTTCATTTCAACATCGGTGGTTTGAGCATGGATCCAATATTGGATTTCGATGTGTTTTGTGCCATTTCTCTTGTTTACAACAGATTTATGTTTTAAAAACTTTTGTAGTTATAAACTCTGTATTCAAGTAAAACTATCAAACGAATTAGCACAAAGCGCTATACATTTTAAGGAAGGCTTGCAAAGTTAATGATAGATAGCATGTACAAGATTGTCCTAGTATGTATAAACTAATAGCATAACAAATAACATGTGTTAAGGATTTAGTGTATGCATAAGATTGATTGTATGTGTGATTGTGAATTTAATAATGATACATGTTACAACCTAAAGTGATTTAATGTGTAAAATGGGTCAAGTATACAACCCATTACGACCTTTGAATTCAAGAGGAAGGAATCTTTAGCTCGAACTGGATAAAGCAAGAAGAGAGATCGAGACAGACTGCCCAAGCAGGCATCGGGTCAATCCTCTACTACTATTGTACATTATCAGGACCGAAGAACTCAAGCGAACCAAAACTCTAGGAATCATAATCGTCCATGGCAGCCTCGTCCCCAAAACCAGAAAGCTACTCAGAATCAGATTCAACCGTATACGTATATTAGAGCTTAACCATTGATCCAACACGCAAATCCGAAGTAGACCCCGACTCCTTCCTTTAACACGTGGGCAAGAAACATTGGGGCACTTGTCTTAAGGTTGTGGGTACATGCTTTAGATGTGTTCAGACTGGACACAAGGTCAAGGAATGCACTAAGCCTGATTCTCGTTTGACTACCGGAGGAAATGTTGCACAACCTAACACTAGAGGTAGAGTGTTCGCGCTTTCTACTACTGATGCTGCTAATTCTCCAGGTACCGTATCTGGAACTCTACAGCTTGGTGAATGTAATATCTATGTGTTATTCGATACGGGAGCAATACATTCTATAGTTTCTAACTCAATCACTAGATACCTTAACATCACATCGACATTCTTAGAACACACTTTGTCTATTTCTACTCCAATGGAGAACTCTGTCGTGATCACTCATGTTTATAGAGACGGTCCCATACGTATTGAATCCGTAGTGCGTAAATCTTTTTCCAAAGCATATGAGTGACTTTGATGTTATCTTTGGGATGGATTGGTTAACTCGTCACCGTGTAACTATTGATTGTTATTCCAAACGTGTTATTTTCGGTGACCTCTGTAAACCTTATTTTGTTTATTAGGGGATCCAACCCTATAAATCTCTTAAGATCATTTATGCGCTTAAAGCTCGTAAGTTGATATCGCATGGTTTTGTTGGATTCTTAGCTTCGATTGAGGATACCTTCGTAGGTAGAAGTAGCACTAATAACCATCCAGTCATTCGTGAGTATCCCGATGTTTTCCAGATGAACTACCGAGACTGCCTCCTGATCGTGAGATAGAGTTCACTATCGACTTGATCCCTGGCGCCGAGCCTATCTCTAAAGCACCGTACCGGATGGCTCCATTGGAACTAAAGGAATTAAAAGAACAATTTCAGGAACTACTAGGGTTGGGATTTATAAGCCCAGGTGTTCCACCTTGGGGTGCACCGGTCTTGTTCGTCAAGAAGAAGGACGGTAGTATGCGGTTGTTTATTGAGTACCGAGAGCTGAATAAGATTACCATTCGCAATCAGTATCCTTTGCCCCACGTTGATAATCTCTTTGACCAACTTCAAAGTGCTAAGTTCTTCTCGAAGATAGATCTACGATCCGGTTATCATCAACTGAAGATCAAGGAGGAGGATAATCTTAAGACTTCCTTCTGAACTCATTATGGTCATTACAAGTTCTTTGTTATGCCTTTTGGACTAACGAATGCACCTGATGTCTTCATGGACTTAATAAATCGAGTATTCCATGAATACTTGGACAAATTTTTCATAGTCTTATCGATGACATCTTGGTGTACTCTAAGAGTTGAGAAGAACATGAGGACCATCTTCATGCTGTACTTGGAACCTTGAGACAGAAGAAGCTATATGCTAAGTTTTCAAAATGTGAGTTCTGGCTCAACCAAGTAGCATTATTGGGCCATATTGTGTCAACAGACAGAATCAAGATGGACCCTGCAAAGATTGAGGCTATTACGAACTTTCCTAGACCCACTTCTGCTATAGAGGTACGGAGTTTCTTGGGCCTAGCCGGCTACTACCGAAGGTTTATTGAAGGATTCTCAACCATTGCCTTACCCCTCACACAATTCTTGAGGAAAGGAGTTAAGTTATCATGGAATGAGGAACACAAATAGAACTTTGAGGAATTGAAGAAACATCTTGTTTCTGCTTCGGTACTCACTCTCCCTTCTATATCAGGCGGTTACCAAATTTACAGTGATGCTTCGAAAAAAGGCTTAGGTTGCGTCTTAATTCAACATGGGAAGGTTATTGCTTATGCATCATGTCAATTGAAGCTCTATGAAGTCAACTATCCTATACACGACTTAGAGCTAGCCGCAGTTGTCTTCGCGATGAAGATATCGCGTCACTCTCTGTATGGGAAGACCTGTGACATCTTCATTGACCATAAAATCCTTAAGTATATATTTACTCAGAAGGAGCTTAATATGAGGAAGAGGAGGTGGTTGGAGCTTTTGGAGGATTATGATGCCAATATTCAGTACCACCTTGGAAAGGCTAATATTGTAGCTGATGCCTTGAGCCGAAAAAATGTCGGAGCTGTATCCTGTCTTCAATTTCAGCCTCGCATTATTTTAATTTTGATAGGATGGGCGTCGCCATCCAAAATAGTAATTCCGGTGGCTACTTAGCGAGGATGCAAATAGAACCTGATCTTATCTCTCGAATTAAAGACGCATAGAAGAACGATGGAGAACTTTGGGCAATTGTGCAAAATCTGGATGTGGGTAAGCAATACGAGTTTCGTATAGGCCAACATAGAGTAATTTGGTGTGGCAAGAGATTATATGTGCCAGATGATTCCGCCCTTCGTTAATCATTGTTAGTTGAAGCATAAAACTCACCATTTTATATCCACCCGGGATCTACAAAGATGTATCGATACTTACTTCAGAACTTCTGGTGGAATGGCATGAAGGAAGACATTGCTAGATACGTAAGTATATGTCTCACTTGTCAGCAAGTGAACATTGAGCACCAGCGCGCAAGTGGTTTATTGCATCCTTTGGATATTCCTGTATGGAAATGGGACAAGATACGATGGACTTTGTTACGGGTTTGCCAAAAACTTTCAAGAAATACGATACTAGTTGGGTTTTAATCGACCGACTATCTAAGTCAGCTCATTTTCTACCGATTAAGCATGGATTTTCAGTAAGCAAGCTTTCTGAAATTTCCCTCAGGAGATTATTCTACTCCATGGAACTTCGTCTTCGATTGATTCTGATAGAGATCCAAGATTCACTTCACGATTTTGGAAAGGCTTCCAAGCAGCTTGGGGAACGCGATTGAAGTTTAGTACCGCTTTTCACACGGATAGTCAGAACGCAAAATTCAGACTCTGGAAGACATGCTCCGTTCTTGTGCACTTGAATGGACTGGATATTGGGATGAATACTTGTGTCTTGTTGAGTTTTCCTACAACAACAGTTGGCAGGCAAGTATTGGTATGGTCCTTTTTGAACTCTTGTATGGTCGGAAATGTCGAGCACCGATATGTTGGGAAGAAGTTGGAGAAAAGATCATGGAAGGACCTGAGTTATTCCGGATTACGAATGAGAAAGTCACTATTGCACTAGAGAAATTGAAGGGAGCTCAGAGCCGACAGAAGAGTTATGCGGATCAACATAGACGAGCTTTAGAATTTAATGTTGGTGACCATGTAATCCTTAAAGTATCACCCTGTCATGGTATTCGTAGATTTGGTATCAAGGGAAAGCTTAGCCCAAGTTTTCTCAGTCCGTTTGAAATTCTTGAGAGAGTTGGGGAGGTCTCTAATCATCTAGCATTACCGCCTAAACTCTCACATGTTCATAATGTCTTTCACGGATCCTTGCTGAGAGGATACAATTATCACCCGCTCCATGTCATTAGCTATCCACTACATACGATTCATGAGGATCTTTCTTATGAGGAAGAACCTGAAGGTATCTTAGATCGTCAGGAAAGGGTTATGCATAGGAAAGTGATTCCTTTCGTTAAGGTTCTATGGAAGAACCATACTGAGCGAGAAGCAACTTGGGAAACCGAGGAATCAATGCGTTGTGCATATCCTAGTCTCTTCGAGTCATAGAACCTTTAGTTGTAACACCCAAATCACGTAAAGCAACACGCGGCGGAAACACTTGGGGAGTCACGTTACAAATTGTTTTGCAACACATGGTATTTAAAGTTTTGTTTTATTTATCAAATTTACATTTGTCTTGGAATAACGAAAATAAAATACAATCAAATTGACTTCTATATTTTAATGTCACTAAGGCCTGCGTCCATCCTATGTGTAGAATGCAGCGACAATCATCATGTAAATAAACCTGAAACATATGTAAAAATAGGTACGTCAGCATAAAAATGTCTGTGAGTAACATAGGTTTTGTGAATTAGATTCATGGCTTTGAATATTATAAGAAAAGAACATATGTTTTCAAAAATAGCCATGAATCCTTACAAAAAGTTTGGTATCTAAAATACTTTGCTTTTTGATAAAAAGTGTGTGTAATATATGTACAAGATATACATTTGGTTTTGAAATAACAATTTAGGTAGTATATCAAAATGTATACTTTTGTTTTCGAACAAGAGACTTGATAGTATTTCAAAATATATACTTTGGTAAGCAATATTGCGCTGGTAGCCTATAAAACTATGCTTTCGTTTATAAATAAAGAATCAGCAATATATCAAAATATACTTTGGTTTAGAAGGTTGGGTAGTATATCGAACTATACTTTAGTAGCACATCAAACTATGCTTTGATTTAGGGAATCAATAAAAGATAAGTTTTTCTGGCTTAATTAGAAAACCATTGTAAAACATACATTGTGGTCATTTGGCAATAAATTCAAACCTGAGTATATCAAACTATACTTTGGTGAATATAGATTTACTACGAAGGCAAAATCTATTTGGTTTAAACTTGGTTTCTGACATTCCATACAACAGGAATGGGGTGTCAAATCCTATAGTGCTATATCGTACTACCAATCGGCTTGATCATTGTTAATGAATGTATAAAAATAAATACACACCAACAATAGTCTTACAAACTTTGAAAATCATTATATAAGCCATAGGTAACGGTTTTAAATTCGTTAAAGGATAAGTATTATGTATGCGAAATCATATAGCTTTGAAATCGTGACATAGTGAATAAGCACATATGAATCACCCAAAAACATTTGCAAAACATAAAAGAGGGGAACTATGTACTCACTTGGGGTTGCAAAATATCCTTGAATCAAAGATTAAACAAGCTCAAATGTCCGATAAGTCAAACGTGTCCTAGAATCGGATAACTATGTAAATATCGGGACTTTAATCTGAAGATTCGGATATAATGAAACCTTATAAACCAAATGACTGTTGGAACTCATATGAAATGGTTTAATAAAGTTAACATTCTGATTTGGAAAGATTCTGTCACACCCCGACTTGCAGCAGAAGACAAAAATACGAGATGCAACAGACACCTCTGGTACAAGCACATTGTTTATAAAGACACTACATTTTATTGCTTACAAAATGTTGATTTCATACTACATGTATGTTACAATTGCGTGTTCCCATGAACCACATAAGTCTTCTAAGCTGCATGCGTCTATATCAGGATTCGTTTACAAACACGTCTTGAACCACATACATGGATCACATCAGTCTCAAGTTACCTGAAATGCATGTTAGTTTTAAAAAGGTCAGCTAAACGCTGCGTGAGTTCCTCTAGTTTAGTCTGTGTAACAACATGTGTTAACAAGTTTAATTGCACTAGTCATAGTCACAATGACGGTCACAGTCATAGTCGCAGATGGAATTACACGAGGACACAAGTGAAACCTTGACATGTCATAGTCACTCCGTGTCAGACAGACACATCATCGCACCGGGTCGTGTCACCACAGACACTTCCCACTGGGCCGTGTCAAGACAGGCATGTCATCCCGGCAACTGAGTCATGTAAAGTTCAATGTCCCCCTGCAGTTATGTCTAACGACGTAACTAAATTCAAGACACGTGCAGTTGCGTAGTCACCGACACACAGTGTCACCTAGACACTGCCTGGAGCAACTGGGTCTGTCGGACCAATAGTACTATCCACTGCCCCGTAAGGCTTAAGTTAATCACTTGTAGAGGGGAGGTAGTCTGTGTGTTAGATAATTCACATCATCACAAGTTGGTGCAATTAACACAGTTTCGTAGCATGGAAGTCATTACAGAAAACAGTTAAACAGTTTACAAGTGGGAGAGTAAAACTCACTCCCAAATTGGTGTATTCAACACAATTTTTAACATACAAGTCCCCAGAAAACAGTAAAACAATTCAAAAGTGGGGAAGTGAAACTCACTCCCAAGTTGGGGCAATGATCACAGTTTGTAACAAGTTCACGTGCTAGGGAAGTGAAATTCCCTTCATAAGTTTGTGTAATCAACACAATTTGTAACATGCATTCCACCCCAAGTAAAACCATAAAACAGTTAAAAGCGGGGTAGTGAAACTCACAGTACAAGTAGTGATCTCAACGCAAGAGTGATCAAGCAACTGGATCCACTTTAATAACACCCATGCAAGTATGGACTCAAATCAGTATCTAAGTTGGTAATGGTTATAACTTGGATCTGGTCAGGAGTTTTTACTCCGGATTGAGTCTATAGGACACTAGTATGGTGATGGACGTCAGGGTAGTATTAGTTTTCAGTTTGGCTCCCGGGCACCGTTTCCCGTGCCAGCCAAAGTCAGTAGTTTAACGTGTTCGGATAATGGTACGAGAATACTAATAATGCCAACACGTGGTTATTTAAGAATGATTAACTTTCCATCAACGGAGTTTGAGTGTTTGGGGCGTCTAGGTTGCCCAAATTTGAGTTTCCATTTTCACCGTCGGGAATTCTCCCGAACTGTCTTAGGACACATCCATAGTGACCAATTTTCCCGGGAATCTCCCGGAATAATCTCGGTGTTCCAATTATAGAAATTGTCGGGTTGGGTCAGTTCCCGGTTCCGGCAGGTTCGTTACACGGTAAGTTGCCGAAATTGCTTTAAAATAATTCATTTTTAATTCCATAAATTCCCATTTAATCTATATTTTATATAAGAATCTATAGATTTTTATATTTAGTAAAAATCTTTAGATTATGGGAAAAATTTCTGAGAATTTATTTTGCCATTTTACTTATTTAAATAAATTATTTATAAAACCATTTTTAACCACATAATTATCATTAAATACCATCATTGGTTCAAAAATTCGAAGTAAATTCCAGAACATCTTTTATATGTCCAGGAACCTCTCACAAAATTTTGAGATTTTTTCCAATTTCGTTTCGGTGCGTTCCCGGCTACCGAAAACTCGCAAAAACGCGAATTTTTAACCCAAATCAAAACTCAACCAATGGACTCCGAATTTTTCGAAAACATTCCCCATATGTTCCTTAGTTTCTCTGTAATATTTGGTGATTTATTGACTTTGGTTGATAATTTTTCTGAAATTCGTTCCGTAAAACAATTAGAAAATCACCAAAAATCGTAGAAAATTCCAAAAATTCTAAAATTTTACATGGACCTTCCTGACAATACCATACATCACCACACAACATTTCAGCTCAATCCAAGTTACACGGACCAAGTTATAGGCAAAACAATTTTCTGCCTAGCCTAGATTCAGTTTTCGGATGATATACCTAGCGATTCTTCCGATTCCAAGGGTTTATCTTGATCCCAGAAGTGTGTGAAGGCTATATTCAGTACCTACACACCAAGTACAACCCAAATATGCTAGAACTTAGATCAATCAAGCTTTATTTCATTGTTTTTCGGTTAATCGAATAGTTATGCAATTTTTGTCGAATAAGAGTTGATTAGGGTATCAAACCCCAAAGGTTTGTAACCATGGCTGCCATATAACACCAGGGATTTCATGTGGTGTTCATATTCAGCCCCTAAACTTGTTTAAACCTCCAAAATTCATGGATTAAAAAGGGTTTTCATGGCCTAAACCTTGTGTAATCAAGAAACCATGCTTAGAACCTTATGGATTTGAGTTAATACCTTTGATTTGGGGTTTTTCTTGTGAAATCAGCTGAGAAAAAAGGGTAAGAGGGCAGGTTTCTTGAAGAATGTTGAAAGAATTTTGATTAAAATTAAAAGAAAAAAATTAAAAACTATATATATATGGGGGGTGGGGGTTTGGGTGTGGGTCCCCCAAGGGACACCTCGTGCTTCGTTTCGTGCGCTAAAAGATGACGTTTATTGTTGGTGCATAATGTCTATGTCTTAGTCTTATATCGAGTCTGTAAAGAATAGAGTTGAATAGGCTAGCTGATAGTTGTATTTATGTAATTAGGAGTCAAGTTCGCCCATGATTGATCATGGATGTCAAGTTCGGCCGAACTTGCTAAGGCAAGTTTACCCGAACTCACATACACCATGAGCGAACTTGAGATTCTATAAATAGCAAGATAGTGCTCCTCATTTGTAACTTTGGCATTTTGGAGGCGAAGCTCTGTCAGTTTGTTCTTGACGCTTGATCAATAAAACTGATGTTAAACTGATTAATTTTTGTCTATTGGAAACACGACGTAATATTTCCACTATTATGGACGTTAGATATCAAATTTAGGTTCCTTAGAATCAAGGATCGGTCCTACAAGTGGTATCAGAGCTAGAACAGCCTGATTTGATAACACTTCTATTTCATCTTCATTCTTCTATTTTTCATTACTTTTTCACAAAAATGAAGAATTCACGGTCAAAATTTTTTCAATTTTGAATATATTATGTAAAATACAACAAAGATAAACCCTTGAAAGATTGGAGACCAAATTCAACCGAATTAATGTCAAAATTTTGAAAAAACCATGTTTGACAAAACACTTTCCATCGAACTTGTTAGCCAAGTTCGGCCAAACTTGTGCTAAAAAGTTACTTTTTCAGTGATTTTTTACCAAGTTCGCTCGAACTTGAGTGAATTTTGGAGGAAATTTGGTTAAGTTCGCTCGAAGTTGTTAGATTTTCATTGATATTTTGTTAAGTTCGATTGAACTTGATAAAATTCAAGGATTTTTAGCTAAGTTCGCCCGAACTTGCTGGTTTTTCATCAAAATCATTTGATAAGTTCTCTCGAGGATAACTAAAGGTTTATTTTCTATACTGTCACAAGTTCGACCGAAGTTCAAGTTACATTTTCAAAACAGAAACACCAAGTTCGACCGAACTTGTGGATAAAAACCTAAAATTCTTCATTTCCACAACAAGTTCGACCGAACTTGTAGTAAAATTAATTGTTTTCAAAGTTTTCAACTTATTTCAGTATACGTGTCTCGTTATTCGTGATGGATGATCTATAAAGAGCATATATGACAGCAGCGGGTTCGTCAAATGCCAACGTGATCCAACAAGTCAATCTTAACAACGAGATGGGCACGACTGTTAAACCGCCAAAGCTAATGAGCATGGACGAGTATGAAGCATGGAAAGAGAAGTTTACATATTGGGTTCAAGCCATGCACTTCCTAGGCTGGGTGTCGATCGAGAGAGGTTATACAGTTCCGTTGGATGAACATCAGCAAGTTCTGGAGAAATACAAGTACTCCACGGCACAGAAAGAAGAATATATTGCTCAGAAAAGATGATCAGTCTTATCCAACAATCCGTCAAAGAAGATATTCTCGTCTTGCTACCGGAATAAACAACTGCAAGAGATCTCTGGCTTTCATTGCAAAAGAAAATCAAGGAAGCGCGGAGATGATCAAGAGCAAGAAAGCTCTCATTATAAAAGAGTTCGATATCTTCAACATGCTGAAAGGAGAGACCATAAAGCAGATGATTGAATGCTTCTGTCATCTTAAAGTTCAAATGCGAAGACACGGTCTTGAAAAGACGGAACAAGAGTACATCGACAAGCTTGCAGACGCGCTACCAGATGGAGAATGGACTACTTACTTGATGGTTCTGAAAGAAAGTGAAAATGAGAATTCTTTAAGCTGTCAACATTTATTGATAAACTCGAAGGCCATGAAATGGAACTCTTGAAGATTGCAAAGTCAAAGAATGCTAATGTTGTTCAAGATGTTGGTTTGTACTACAAGAGTGGAATGCAAGATAATATTTCAAGCCCAAAGATTCAGACAACATTCAACGCGAGTGTGAATTCTTCGAACAATTCGCAGCAGAATCAGAATCAGTCATATCCTCATTATGATCAAAGTCCACAGTCTTCATTCTCAAGCACTGGTTCAAATTCGTCTTATCAGAGTCAAGCAAATCAGAACCAACAAACAAATTCTGATTCGAATGTATTCAAATGTAACATCGCTGTTAATTTGAATAATGCTGTTTCTGAGCAAACTGCTAAGAAACACATGGCACTTCTTGCCACTGTTCTAGAATCGTATGAAAGTCTTGTAGCTGGGAAAATTGGCAATCCCGAGATGACCGCTGAAGACTACGACCAGGTGGACGAAGAAGAACTAGAGCTCATGGATATAATGTGGTGTTTGGCATCTATTATCTGAAGGGTTACAAAGTTAGTTGCTCTCACAGGCCGAGATATCGGAAATTCGAGCAACAAACTAGGTTTTGACAAGACAAAAGTAACGTGCTTCAGATGTCGCCAAAAGGGACATTTTAAAAGAGAGTGCAAAAATCCTGAAGTAACGGGAAATCAAAGTCCATTCGGAGGAGGCAACGAGTATTACAAGAAGTCACTTCAGTACAAGCCTTTCCCAAAAAAGACTCAGGTTGAAATCCAAGAGAAGCCAAGCAGTAGTAACACTAAGAAAGCTATGGTTGCATCAAACGAAGATGATGGTTTCGACCGGAATTCTTATATCGGTAAGAAGACCGGAGTTGCATTGATGGCACAAATCGTTGAAGATACATCTGCCGAAGACGCAGCAACTTTAGAGAATATTCTACTGGAACAGTATCTGCATCAACAACAAGAAGAAGAGGAGTACATTCACATGAAGCAGCAAGGAATTCTAACTCCTGATTTTTGTGATAGTTTTGCAGGTCACTTTGATGGAAGTTCTCAGGAGCAAGCTGTTGAGGAGAAATCTGATGAAATAGTCATTGATGTTACTCAAGAAGTGAATGACGAAAACCTCAAGGACATTGCTGACAAAGCTTTAATGGCAAATCTAACCAAGGTAGGTCCAAAGGTAAATGAAGGTGTCAAAGTACAAGTTGTAGAGTGTATCGAACGTGCCGAAAAATCAATGATCATCGCTGAAATCAATGTGCATAATGAACTTTTAAAATATGATTATCGAAGAATGAAAGAAGCGTATGACAAAATGAAAGAAGATTATGGCAGGCTTGATCGAAACAATGTCGAATAACACGACACTGTGAGGATGTTGAAAGGAACAGTAATGGATAAGCAAAAAGCGATTAATATCTATATTAACACCATTGCTGAAACTAAGCAACAACTCCAGGACATGAAAATTGAAACAAAACGTGTTCAACAACTTTTGAGAAGTTACACTTGTAACGCATATGTCATTGATCACATCCTTCCGACAATTCCATCGGAAGAAAAACCTATAAAGAAAATTGGTAAAGAATACAACAATGTTCCTCCACCTCTTTGCGAGAAGTATTTTCACAAATCCGCTGATGGAATGGATAAGGCACTCAACATTGAGTTGTTATCTGAAAAGAAAAATGAGTTGCCAAAAAACATTGACGTAATCTATACTAAAACAGATGATGACAATGCTGTGGTTAAGAAGGTTGTTGAAAATGTTCTGAATGATTCTGATGAAGGCAGCTTTAAAAGCGCCTACTCGAGTTCAAAGAATTCTGATTCACAGTCCGAAGATGACGATAAATCATCGGATGACGATCTAAGTGATGATCCTAACGTTGTTATGTACAAGGTTAAGGATTCTGATAGATTGTACTTTGATGATAGTTTTTCCGATTCAGAACGTGAAGGAAGAATTGTTAGACAAATTCTTTAAACTCGTTGAAGTCATATGTGTATGATCTGGAAATCAATGAAAAGAAATTCTATCCCAAACCTAAAAGAAATAACTACCGAAGGAATGGTGGTGATCATCCGGAAACCGGAGAGTTGGGTTGGTTTAGAAGAATCAGATGAACTTAAAAAGAAAACGTCACCATTTCATGAATACAAGAATAAAAACATGAATCTTGTATATGGGACGAACACGGTTAATGAGGAAAGTTTGATTGGCAAACAATCAAATGATGAGTTTAAGAAACAGAAAGAACTTCGAGATAAAGCCAAAATTGCAAGTGGTGCCAAAACAAGTGGCGTAAAACCCACTAAAGGACAACCACATGATTCTCGGACTTGTTTCAAGTGCAATGAAATTGGTCATATTGCACGCCAATGTCCGAAATCAAAGCCGGCTTATCTTCGAAGGAAAGAAAGTTAAAATGTTGTGAAACCGAAGCAACCAGAGTTTGTAAAACCTGTAAAGATTTTGAAAAGAAATGAATCAAAAGCTGAAGTTAAACCTAAAACAGAAATGAAGTTTGAAAATTCAATTTTCAAAAAGGGTGAAACTTCAAAGGCTAATGAAAACAAGTTTTACATCAAAAAGGCTAACATCAAATCTCAAGCCTGGATTGCAAAGAAACGGTCAACAACGTCCGATGTGATTAAGTCTGAGCCTGTAAAGACTGATAACACAAAAGAATTAAGATCTAAAATTGAAACCAACATTGTCAAATCTACAAGTGGTAATGTTTCAAAAGATAAAAAGAAAGTGAAGTTTTCAAACATAAACATCGTAGAAAATCCAGAAGATGAATATGAATTTGATTATGCTTATGAATGTGAGTTTGATTACGATGATGGTTATCCAATTCAACCCAAGACCAAAAAGGCTTGGGTCGCGCTGTTTAACTAACTGTTGAAATGTGCAGGGGCTCCGGAGATCCGTATTCTCCAAGTGGATTCTAGATAGTGGAGCGTCCAGGCATATGACGGGAATGAAAGCATTGCTATTCGACATAAAAGCTATAAATGGTGGATATGTTGGATTGCGGGTAACCAGGGTGGAAGGATAGTCGCCGAAGGAAAATTGTCAAATGGCGTCGTTTCATTCGATCGCGTGAATTATATTACAGAGTTGGAAAATAATCTTCTGAGCATATCGCAGATTTGCGACAAGAAGTTCACGGTGCATTTCAGCAACAAAGAATGTATTATCTTGAAGCCGGGTTTTAAAATACCAGATGAGTGGATTCTGATGCGAGCACCACGTGAGAATGATCTATATGTTCTTGATATGGGCGTCGCTACCACTTCATCAAAGTCAGCGCAATGTTTTGTGACAAAGGCTACTGAAAAAGCTTCTATTCTTTGGCATCGTAAGATGTGGCATATTCATTTGCGAAAAATGAATTTCTTGGTTCATAATGATCTTGTAGAGGGTGTAAATCTTCAGAGCTTTCATACGTCTGATCACTGCTTAGAATGTAAAAAGGGAAAGCAGATCAAGAAATCTCATCCGAAGAAAATTCTGAACCCAATCAAGTTGCCATTAGAATGTCTCCACATGGATTTATTTGGTCCTGTCAATGTTCGAAGTATTTCAGGAGACTTGTATGGCTTGGTCGTGACAGATGACTATTCGAGATATTCGTGGGTATTTTTTCAAGAATCAAAAGACGAAACGTTCGAGAAATTGGTGATTCTGTTTAAGAAACTCGAGAATCTTTATCATCTGCCGGTCAGACGCATTAGAAGTGAAAACGACACAGAGTTTAAGAATAACAAAATGAAGGAATTCTGCAACGCTAAAGGGATTCTGCACGAGTTTAGTGCTCCCTATACTCCACAGCAAAATGGAGTAGCTGAACGGAAGAATAGAACTTTAATTGAAACTGCGAGAACCATGCTTGCAGATTCTAAACTTCCAGTCAGCTTCTGGAGTGAAGCAGTTGCTGCGGCTTGCTACACACTAAACAGAGTTCTCACTGTCAGACTAACAAAGAAGACATGTTTTGAGATGATAAACCGACGGAAGCCAAATTTGAAATTCTTAGAACCATTTGGTGCGCCATGTACTATAATCGATCAAGATGGCAAATTCGGAGCTAAATCTCTTGAAGGTTTCTTTGTCAGATATGCGAGTCCGTTAAGAAGAATATACGTTCCTTCATTAAGAAGCACAGCACTTGGATTGTTTTTACTATACGGATCCTATTCAAAGGAGAGGTGACGCATGGCTATTTAACTACCAAGATCTTTAGAAGTCATTCGACTTGCCGGAATAACCATCTGAAGAAGAAATTGCAGCGTTATACTATCTTCAGCAGTCGGCGAATCAAGTACAAATCATTAGACCAATTGTGGTTAATCAACCGACGTTGGATTCTTCATCTTCCGGAGCAGGTCCAAGCAATAGCAGTGGTGTTCAAGTTGAAAATATTTCTGAAGCAGAAGTAACACCTGCTACACCGTTAGTGAATGCTTCTAATGAACCAGGAACTACAACATCAGGTCCCAACATGCCTCAGAATCATAATTCTGATTCAGATGAAGCACCGACATTTGATGCTGATAATGAAACTTCATCGGATGAAGAAGTCGAGCAGATATCTAACTTGTTGAATCAATCTGCTAGTCCGAGAAATCAGAACGAAGCTTCATCAAGTGCTCCTAATGTTGATGTGAACAGCGATCTGATTGTTTCTAATCAGCAAAGCTCAGTTGATGTTCCAACAGAAGAAATGCCGCGATCATATTCTTACCATCCTTCAACGAATATTGTGGGAGAACTTCAAACTGGTGTGCGTACTCGAAGCCTAATCAATAAAGCACTTAGTTGTTTCTACACCCGAGTTGCACCAACTCAGAAGTACTGCTACTACTCATGTTTCATTTCTCAAATGGAGCCAAAAACAGTTAGTGAGGCTCTGGCTGACGAGAATTGGGTGATAGCAATGCAAGAAGAACTTTTACAGTTTGAGAAGTTGGGTGTTTGGAAGCTTGTAGACGTGCCACCGAAGCAGAAAGCTATTGACACAAAGTGGGTCTTCAAGTGTAAAAGAGACGATCGGGGACTAATAGTCAGAAACAAAGCTTGGATGGTTGTCAAGGGATTCCACCAGCAAGAAGGTATAGATTATACGGAGGTATACGCACCGGTTGCGCGATTAGAATCTATCCGCATTTTCCTAGCGTTCGCAGCTTGGAAAGGATTTAAGGTGTACCCGTTGGATGTAAAATCTGCATTTCTCTATGGTAAACTTCGTGGACAGGTGTACGTCGGCCAACCAGCGGGTTTCATCGATCCACTGAACAAGAATAAAGCATATCTTCTAGATAAAGCCTTGTACGGTTTACACCAAGCCCCGAGAGCTTGGTACAAGACGTTATCACAACATCTCGCTGGAAATGGCTTTACGAGAGGCACAGTGGACAACACTTTGTTCACCAGAGAAGTCGGATCTCATCTGATAATAGTACAAATCTATGTGGATGATATCATTTTTGGTTCTACGAATGACAGTCTGTGCAAAGAGTTTGAAAAGATCATGAAGAAGAAATTTGAGATGTCCTCGATGGGCGAAATGAAGTTCTTCTTAGGTCTTCAAGTGGATCAGCTTCCACACAGGATATTCATTCATCAGACTAAGTATGTTCATGACATTCTCAAAAAGTTTGAAATGGATAGCTCGAAGCCGCTTTCAACACCGCTGGAACTGAACCATGGGATTTGCATAGATGTGACGGGAACAAAAGTTGATGAAACACTTTATGGATCGATGATGTTCACTGAGGTATCTAACGACATCTCGCCCAGACATCATGTATCCTACTTGCTTATGTGCGAGATATCAGTCAAGTCCTCGAATGTCACACATTCAGATAGTCAAGCGAATCTTCCGTTACTTAAAAGGATGTCCTAGCACGGGCTTATGGTATCCTAAAAACGACAATTTCGACTTAACAGGATATGCTGACTCAGACTTCAGAGTGGACAAACTGAACTCGAAATCTACAGCTGCAGGATGCCAGTTCTTTGGCACGCGTTTGGTAACGTGGCAGTGTAAGAAACAAACCACGGTCTCTCTCTCAACCTGTGAAGCGAAATACATTTCTGCTTCCAGCTGTTGCTCTCAAATCCTCTGGATTCAGCAACAGATGAGAGATTATGGTCTGAAGTTTCTTGACACGCCTTTATTTGTAGATAACAAAGCAGCCATCGATATAACTAAAAACCCGGTTCATCACTCACGTACAAAGCACATTGAAATTCGATACCATTTCATTCGTGATTGCTACGAAAAGAAATTGGTTTGAATAGAAAAAATCCACACAGACGAACAAAGGGCTGATTTTTATACCAAAGCATTTCCATTAACAAGATTTAAGTATCTAATGCGGCTTAACGGTATTAAAAATTTGCTTACAGGTGCGGAAGCTGAGCTTGAATACGGATCGGACGACGAATTCACGTAATCCGCATTGGTTTGTATGGTTTGTAAATATCTTTAGAGTTTAGTATTTCTTAAAAATCTAAAATTCAAAACTATGTTTTTGATTTTAGGGGGAGAAATATTTGGGAAAATACAAAAACATATGAAAAATTTCAAAAATGTACAAAAACATTGAAAAAAGACAAAAAGAATTTGGTGTCACAAAAAGGAACTGATAGTACATCAGTGGACTATCATAGTATGCTAAAGAAATGGAAAGTTTAAAAGTGATAAACGAGTCTTACTGGGGATGTGTCGATAGGATTAACACGTTTAGTAAACTGTTTTCGAGCTAAATTTAATAACTGCTTAATTTTGTGGATTAACTCATCTTGGATATATGGACTTAGTACTCCGAAATTTCGTTTGAGAGATTGCCTGATTCTGAGATACGAGGTCTTTATAGATAGTTGATATATGGGGTATTATACAAGTTCTTCTGATTTTACGGAAGCAATAGCCTAGAACTTCTATAATACTTTCGCTATAAACCCCCAAACTACTTGCAAACTTGAAAAGTATCAAAAGATCTAATCATTTGAGGTGCTGAAAAGATTCCTTAAATGGAACACACCTTAAAGTCGAGCCTTCATCTATTTGTCTGTACGGTAGTACTAACCGAGCTCTCAAGGCATTGCATAACCCAGATACAGATATCAATTACGCTATATTCACCTATAAGGTGAAATCTAGGGAATCTTGATATGGGAGTATATTCAAGAAGTGGGAACCGCAGATAAGTCAAGTTTCATAAATCTTAGCTTAACATATCTTGAAGCAGTTGAGAAACGTGGTAAAGTTTAAGAGGACAAAACATATAGACAATCTAGGAAAACGAGTTTAAAGCTTAAATTCATCTAAAGGTCAACGGTACTGGTGATATGTCTCATACAACTGATATGATCCTTTAGACACGAATTCACAAAAATATGTCTGTAAATATGTCTGTACATAGTTTCCATTGTCTTGTACATAGTTTATCAGCTTTACAGATTAAAACCAAAAAGATTTTCAGTGTGTTTTAGTATAAACTTACAAAAATACAAAAAGATTTTGTTTCTACCTTGTTTTCAGCAAACCAATGTTGGAGAACGGGTTTTCGAAGTCTGGTAAGATGCTAGAACTGGTGGGAATTCTTTGACAACAGGCTGGGAGCTAATCAGTAAAATTTAAAAAGCCAAAACGATAAAAAGTTCATTAATTTGAAACTTTGATTTTGAAAATATCAACAGTTTGTTCGTAACGGGTCAAACCGGGGTCATTAACTTGGACTCGGCAGGCAAATCAGTTAACCAAGGTCATTAGCTTAGACTTGGTCAACTGAGTGGATTTTCATAACTAATAAAAGTTGGAAAGTTCAAGGGTTAAATTGTAAAATTTGAAAAAGTTTGAATTTGTGTTTGGCAAGTTCGGCCGAATTTGCTAAACCGAACAAGTTTAACGATTAAGCAAGTTCGATCGAACTTGCAAATGTTGGCTGATTGTTATGCATAAGTTCGCCCGGACTTCTGATGGGCTTGTTAGTTTGGGCTCAACAAGTTCGCCCGAACTTGCCAGGGTATAAGTACCTAGCAAGTTCGGCCGAACTCATTTATTTGCTAACTATACACTCCGAGTGAACTTAACCATTATTGAGCGATTTGGTGAAATTGGCAATTTTGAGCCGTCATACTACCCAAATTTAGATTGTTCTTGGTGATTTGCACACCATCTACAATGGAAGAGGTGAGATTTGGGACATTGAACCATATATTGAACCCTAGTTGATAAATCCAGATCTGAAATTTAAAATCTAATAGATCTAGGTTTAATTGGACAAAATTGAACTTTGAATCTTGTTCTAAAACATAAATCGACCGTGTAAATGTGTTTAATTTGACTAAAATGGTTGATGGCATGATTAACAGGTTTAGTTTTTTGAAGAAGATGACAAGTTCGGCCGAACTTGGTGTAAATGTGTTTAATTTGACTAAAATGGTTGATGGCATGATTAACAGGTTTAGTTTTTTTGAAGAAGATGACAAGTTCGGCCGAACTTGTTATCAAGTTCGACCGGACTTGGTATCCAAAATGAATAAGCTTTGATTTGAATAACACAAGTTCGACCGAACTTATTGTTCAAGGGTTTGAAAGTTTTGATAACATAAGTTCGCCCGAACTAATGAAATAAATATTGAAGTGTGATTGATACATGTTCGGGCGAACTTGGCATTTTCAGAATGTTATACACTTATCAAGTTCGCCCGAACTTGATGAAAGTGTTAGAAAATTTTGAAACTTTTTCTCGAAAAGCGTGTTAATTGTTTTGCGTTGTTTTTCAGGCTCAAGTACCAGTGAGGGTAATTGCAATAGTGTTTTCTAAATCTCACAATACGTGTATTACACTCGCAAGACGATATGTCCATCTTTGAAGGAATACAAGAGTATCTTGAAGTTTTTGAAGGAAAGCCCTATTCATCGAGCTATAACGGAGCGCACAGTATCTTATAGAAGTTACACGTATCATTTCTGGATGAACTCGAGTCTAGTGATGGGGGTGCAAGTTGGAAATGAAGTAAAGGAGATCACTGTGACTGAAGACGATATTCGACGGATCCTACAGTTCAACGATGATAAAGATGATCCGATATTTTTGGATGAGAAGATGGTTAGAGGCTATTTCTTTCGATTGGGATATAAGGAGAGTGTGAATAAGCCAACATTGAAGAAAGGGGAAGTGCCAAACCGCTACAAGCTCCTTATGCATGCGATCATTCATACTTTTAGTCACCGAAAGGAGGGCCTTGACGATGTACAAGATTATTTGGCCTGTATGGCAACGACACTGATTCTGAAGAAGCCATTCAACTTTTCTAAGCTTGTTTTTACTCATATGTCAAAGAATATGGAGGATTCGAGGCTATGTTTGTATCCGAGGTTTGTGCAGATGCTAATAGATGAGAAGTTCACTAATATTGCACGTGATCCGAATGATGTATTATATCTAAGCCACCTTGATGAAACGACTGTGAAGAAGCTATTAAAATTCCAGAAGCAAGCTTCAGCTCCTGTTGCAAAGCTAGTTTTCGGAGCTATCAAAGATTCAAATTACATTGCGCCACCTGATAATAAATGGAGGAAAGACGGAAGCAATGATGAAAAAGGGCTAAACGCTGAAAAAGAATGGTTCAAAGATTTCAAACCAAAGGCTCGAAGTGAATGGTTCTTAAAGGCCGAAGTGGAAAAGCCAAAGAAGAAACAAGCTGCAAAGAAAGTTGAAACAATGCTCGTCGACGAAGATGAACAAGAAAATGTTCAAGCTGAAGCTGGTTCGAGCGCAGCAGTCGTTATCGAAAGCCAAGAGACTGAGAAAGTAACGCAAGATGATGTTATTTCTGCTACATCCGAAAACGATGAAGATTCTGATGAAGAACCAGTAAAAGAGCCAGGAAAATCAGAAGCTGAAATTAAAGCAGAAAAAGAAAAAGAAATGGATGCTGATTTTGATCCAAATCTCGAGAAAGAGTCTGATGAGGAAAGACCAAAAGAAAAAGAAAAACGTGTAAAGACTGCTACTATTTCATCGACAAAAACTACAGGGTCTCCTTAGACAAAGGGCAAAAAGAAAAAGAAAGTTCAAAAGGCAGTCAGTAAACGATATAAAGGAAAGCTGAAGAGCGTAGAAGTTACACAAGAACCTTCTGGCGCACAGGAGAGAGGAGTTACACAAGAACCTTCTACACAAGAACCTCCTGTAGTTGTTACAGGTGAAGCTAAAAGGCAAGGAGCCACACAAGAACCTCCTGTGTCTGGATTATTGGAAGTGCCTGTTATTCAAATTCCTAATGATACAACAACTTCACATTTTGAGACTTCAACTCCAAAGAAGACTACACCTCAGACTGCTACTCCAAAGTCTAGTCCAGGGCCTAATCTGTTTGGTGATATGCAGAATGATCCAATAAGTCTTCAAGATTTGAATGATTTCTTTCCAGAGACAAATGTTGAACTTCTTGAGAAGCGTGTGAAAATGTTGGAAGATAAAGTTGCTAAGAATGAAGAAGAGAAAGCTGACCTTATTAAGAAAATGAATCAAAGCAATGTTGAGAAAGAGATGTTGGACGATAAAGTGAAAGTGTTAGAGAATGAGCGAGAATATTTCAAAGCTTTGATCGAAAGTTTGCAGGATGCAAATGAAAAGCTGCAGACAGAAATTACAGATTTAAAGTAATTCAAGCTCTAAATGATCGAAGATTCTCCAGGATGCAGAAAGTCTTATCTAACTCTCTGGGAATTGATTTCATCAAAGAATATGATCGTCTGGATCAACAAGAAGCTAAAGAACGATCTGAGAAAGAGTTAGATGCTGGTGGAAAAGGAAATGGGTTGAAGGTGAAACTCCTATGTCTTCTGAATGCAGAGAAATCTATTGAAGAGAATGTTGTTATAGCTTCTGAGTCCGATATTCCAAAGGTTGACGAATCTGTCAAGCCTTTTGATCCTATCGTTGCTTCTGAAGAAAAGGACGATGAAGAAGCAGAAAAAGAGGATAAGGAAGATGATGAAAAGGATGATTCTGAGTATGAAGATTGGAATGTGGCTGACGTTGACGATGATGATAATCAGGGTGGTGTTGGTCTGAAAATTACTGAAGCTAAAGTCTCAAGTGAATTTGATTTCTCTTCGCTGATGGATGATGAATCAAACAGGATGGATGATAAGATTGAGGGGAAGTCTAGGAAGGCAGGGCCATCTAATGAGATTGATATGTCTAACGTTGAAAGATTTGTAAAGCCGGTTGCTGCAGTACCCACGAAGCATTTATTGTTGATGCTTGAACATAACGTGGAGGTAGGCGAGTATGTGCATAACTATACTAAGGAAGATCTTGCAAAGTTAGTTGAAGTTGATGCTGAAGATCTAGAGTTTGATTTCGAAGAAGACGTGTTGAGTGTTAATACTTTTGAGCCAAATGATTATCAGTATGTTAGAAGATTTGAAGCTGATGAGTATAATAGAGTGATTGTGGAAGATTGGTCTTCTGATGATGAGACAGATCAAACTGCAAAGTACGTCGGTCCTAATTCTGAAAGTTTTCCTTCTTTTGAGGAGATGTACAAGCAACTAGACGAAGATATGCTGAAAGAAAAGATTGAAGAATCAGTTAGAGAAGGTAAAGTACCAAAACCGATGACAAAAGAAGAAATAGCTCAAGCGAAAAAGTCTTGGTTTAAAGAGATGCCGCGCGAACGTAAGTTTCGACGTCCTCTAGCATTCTTTACCAGAGACAAAGATGTGTCATTGGGAGATATCTTAAGCTGGGGTTGGTTCAAGGAACTTAACGTATATGGACTCAAAAGAGAATTTGGAGTGCAATACTTCAAGTATCTTGCTGATTTCAAGACCTTACCATATTGGGATGTGGAAGAGCTGGTTCAGACAGTTAATGTTACATACCACATGAAAGTGATTGATCAGTTACTGTGGAAGTTGATAAAATATGAAGCAGTAAAAGGATTCAGATATTGAAACCATTTATTCCAGGTCTCCGAATCAAGACTAACAAGAAAACAGGGGAGAAAGACATTACTTTAATAATGAAGTGACCAATGGCCATGAGAAACATGCCGTTGATGCCGATTGAGCAGAACTTCTATCCATTGTTCAAGTGGTGGCAGATAGATCCATCGACTTGTGAAGTTGTTATTGTTTTAAAGTTTGAAGAACATTTGGATATTACTAAGGAAAGAGTTGATATACTTGGTTCTCAGGGCATGAGAGGATTATGGAGGACAATCAGGATTTTAGATCCTATGTGGTTGGTTAACTGCTCAAGAGAAGATATCAAATGCCTTTTCTACAGCAAGATTGTTTTTGAAGAACGTGAAAAGGTACAAGCTATGCAGTTTCAGAAAGTTGTTAATGTTTGCTACGGGCGTGAAGTAAATTCAGGGAAGATGTGGCAAACAAGCTGGAGGATTTAGAAAGTGTTGAATTTCTGAAAGCGGAGAAGCGTCTCGAAGCTATTCATGAGAAAACCAGGAAGGCAAGTATTAGAAGATTTCAGTACATGAACAAGGTGCCTCCTACAGATCAGACGCCGGATCCTAAGCAAGAGTGACGAAAGAAGCCGTTTAAGAACTTCTTCGGTCGTGTGCATTAATGTTTATTATGAAGACAGAGTTTTGAAGACTGATACAAGACGAAGACGATATCCAAGGGGAGTCTGTTGGTGCATAATGTCTATGTCTTAGTCTTATATCGAGTCTGTATAGAATAGAGCTGAATAGGCTAGCTGATAGTAGTATTTATGTAATTAGGAGTCAAGTTCGCCCATGATTGATCATGGATGTCAAGTTTGGCCGAACTTGCTAAGGCAAGTTTGCCCGAACTCACATACAACATGAGCGAACTTGAGATTCTGTAAATAGCAAGCTAGTGCTCCTCATTTGTAACTTTGGCATTTTGGAGGCGAAGCTCTGTCAGTTTGTACTCTTGACGTTTGACCAATAAAACTGATGTTAAACTGATTAATTCTTGTCTATTGGTAAACACGACGTATATTTCCGCTATTATGGACGTTAGATATCAAATTTAGGTTCCTTAGCATCAAGGATCGGTCCTACATTTATCTTTCGGATAAGCATAGGTTCGTTTTCGGGTCCTGCACGCGTTCTCGATTTGCTTAACGGACTCCGTTTTGCGCGTACTTAGTGTCAAAAGACTTTGTTTTAAAAATTATGCATAACCGTCTTAAAATCGGAACCCAGTTACGTTTTAATCATAAAAGTCTCGTTTGACGTTCGTTTAAGTGTTTTTAAGCTTGATTGATCGTTCCTTGCACATTCGGTTGCCTTATGTTATGCCCGGAACGAATGCGTTTCCCCAACTGGGAGCTGCTTCGTTTTGCGTGCCCGGGCTTTGATTATTTTCAAACCTTATCTCACAGTCTATGGCACAAAACTAAGTTGTTCCTGGAACTCGGAATCTTAAATGATGCTACCGATAACCTAATAATCAACATGAAAGGTTTACTGCGGTGTTAAACGTCAAGTCTCCGTTTAACACGTTGTTCAAGGCTAAGGATGCCAACCTCGCATCGTTAGTCCTTAGTAGTGGCCTGTCAACCATGACGTGCTCTTGGATTCTCCCGAGGCATAGCACACAAGTCATGCGTGTTTACTAATACTTATTCCCAGAGTCGTCGGTTCATCCACGACTTTGTCTTGTCATGTAGGTAACGCATAATGTCACTATAATGTTTCTATTACTTACTATGCATATACTCCCATCATAGTCGATGTATCATTTTCCAAAATTCGTATCATCACACGTAATCACAACAATATCACGATATACATACCGCGTCCGGTTACTACAGACTTGTTCCAATCAAAGTTTACCGGGATTTTTCACAGTTGTCACAGATTCCTAAGTGCTTTTGACCCGTTATGACCCGTTAAGGTACTTTACGCTATTTCAACGGATCATTTACGTAAATACGTGTTCGGATGGTTAGACATGTGTTATGATAAGTCTAACATGCCGAAATAACTTTATAGTTGCAACATCAGTTTATATGTCAAAACATTGGTCACATATGCTTAAAGTTGATTTATGCGCAAAAAGGGCGTTTTGGTCATTTGTAAAGGCATAACTAGCGACCTAACGAAACACCAACTAAACGACGTGACCATAAGGTATAACCTCAGAGGGTTATTCCCTATACAACTATGGTCACTAATATGAGTTTGGTCGGATCCTAAGATCGACCAAACAGGTCGGATTCGAAAGTCAAAGCGGTGGTCAAAACCGCTCGACTTAAGACCCTAAACAAGCACTAAACTAAAAGTGACGAGTTAGACATGTTAAACATGTCTAATAAGATTTATAAAACTGATTTGGAATCAAAACAAGGTGTTTTGATACACGAAAATAGTTCCGTCGTATAATGCGCACTTTGCGCATTATTGACCGAAACTTTGACTCGTCACTTCGACTAGTAAACATGGTAATCAGTAGGCATGATCGCTATGGATCGTAACCACCGTGATTACGATCACGTTGAAAAGTCCAATTGGACTTTGACTTGACCAATTAATGGTCAAAACTGAAAGTCAAACACTATTAGACTTTTAGCTAAAATTAGCTAAAAATAATGAACAAGTCTAAGGAAGAACACTTACTTGTGTTCTAGGATGAAGAAAACTCAGTTAGGAAGCCTCCAACAATGTGGTAGAGTCCAAGTAGAGCAGGAGATGAAGAAAATTGTGAATGAGCAAGTTTGAAGTGAAAAGGAGGTGGGTATTTATAGTTGAAACATGATCACATGATCATGGCAAGTGTTGGGGATTGTTTTAGGATCATAACAAGTGTTAATGAGGTGTTTCAACAAGGGGAAGTGTGGAAAATTCGTGTGCTTAGTGTCCAAGAGGTTAAACAAGAAGCTGCCAAGTTGCAATTAGGAAGCTTCTACTCTGGGCACCCCTTACGGACCGTATGGGGTTTTGCCTTACGGTCCGTAAGGCCCTTGCAGGGGCAGAAGTTTCAGAATTGGCCCCTGAACTTGTTTTTGTCACATTTAGGCACTTTTAACACCCGTTAACCTCATTTATAAAGCTTTATAAGGATGATAAAGCATAGGGAACTTGAAATATATCCAAAAATGTCTCGAGTATCGGTTCATTCGGTCATACGGTTGCGGTTTTCGGTAATTACGATGAAAATCGTAACGAACGCGCAAATGACCGTGAATGCGCAACGAATGATATTTTTGCATTCCAATCACTAAAATACAAGATCTTAACAATTACAAAATTTTTTGGATGTGCGTACATGTCCCGGATAACGATATACATGAATCGGCATAGTTTCACAGAATTTGCAAAATAGCCCTGAAGTTGAATAAACATGTTTTTGCCATACCGAAGCCCTCAAAACTTATTTCTAAGTTATGTAAAGGGTATTTAGGGTATGTTTAGCTTATGTCATTGTTCTGAAGTGTATGTCGCGTTAAACTGATTAAGTTTGCGTAACAGTTTGCGATTTCACTTCCTAAAGCGATTCGAAAGATCGACATTGTACAAGGACTGAAATGTGTGAATATCACATGTAATTATACAATTCTTGGGAATGAAACAGAAGATCTCATTGGATTAGAAATTTTTCGGAATTGTATGATGGTTTAAAAGGCATAGATGTTACAGTCTCCCCTACTTTAGGAAATTTCGTCCCGAAATTTAAATTAAAGAAAACTCGTGAAAACAGACGTGAGGGCACTTTCAAATGATCCTTCATTCCCGGAGTGAAATTCTAGGCAACGTTTATATCCTCAGTGAATTTTTTTATTGTACTCTTCTATTGTTTGTAGGAATGAGTTCAGATTCGAAACTCTAAACTTCAGTCCAATAAGTAGGTGTACGACACCTTTGATTGTACCGAGCCTCCGAAGGGGGCTATGTAAATGTGAAAGTGACATTCTTGTTTGTAGAAGAATTAAAAAGAACGTGAAGTTGAAAGGGAGTCAGATTTCTGAAAAAATGAAAGGGAGAACGTTTATAGAAGTTTCCCATGAAGACTAGTATAGGAAACTTGTGTGTGCTCGGAATTGGAGTCGGAGAGTGAAAGATTAAAACAACATTGGTCAAGGTCCAGAACTTCTAGTAACTTAAATAATGCCACGCTTGCAATGTAATAAGCAACACTTATATATAGGAAGTACCAGCGGCGTATCCGCCATGCCCTTATTACATTGTTCGTTTTTCGTTATTCTTATTAATATAGGTTCTTACATATCACAAAACTTGTTGTGGTGTCTATGCACTGAATTTTATAATTATGTATGCATCCATAATTACACAATTCCTTGCATAGTCCGCACAATTCATTTTGTGATGTGTAAGGGAAAAATCAAACAAATAAACATATGATGACTCATCTTAGACCACAAAAGTGCCTTTTTAACTAGATCAGCGAATAATCTTTTTAAATAGACACTAAAGAGTCTTTTAACTAGATCATCACATGATCTCATTAATTAGAATAGTACTTTGGAATCCAAGGGTCTAACTATTTGCATAGAAAAGCCCTTAAGGATTGAAGATAGTACTTTGGATATCCTTCTATGGATCTAGCATATGAAAATATGGAAGGTTCTACAAGGATTTAGATAGTAATTGTTTTGAATCAAATAACCATTAACTTGTACATACGTATTAAAGCACACAAGGAATCCAATCAAGGACTCCGGATTGCACTTTAATCATCCACAAGGATCTAACTATGAATATAGGAAGATCCTATAAGGATTTGGGATTTGTATAGCGAAAATGTTATGGAAATCATGTACTAGATGTACTAGGAAATCAAACTATGTGTAATGCCATGAAAATACGAAAGTAGTCATAGCACATCGACATATTGCATAAGACCAATTAAGGACTTATGAAAAGTACCCTTAGGTATCCAAGCAAGGATTTAAAGTGGTACTTCGAGTATTTGTTAAGAGTTATGACTTGTACCTTATACTTTGTTTCTTAGAAGAAACGTGTACATAGGATTTTTGTGGAGATCGCGAGGGATCACAAAATAGAAGAAATTACGAGAGTAGTTTGATTTGCAAGGAATCATATCCTTGGTGTCGGTATTGTAGGGATATGTCACACATACACGTAATCATACTGGTTTTGTAAATAAATATTGAAATAACAATATTATTTATAAACCAACCGAAATGTTTCAAGATTTTTGGATATCACAAAGTGAAAATATAAAAGTTTAAATGTTCACAGCTGCATCATCAATAGCACGAGTCTCGTTAGCATTTATGTTAAATGCTCATCCACGAGCTGGATTTGCATTAACAAGCTTCGGGCAATTGTTTCGATAGTGAGTAAGATCACCACAGTTGTAGCACGATCCAGGTGGATATGGTGCTTTAGCTGCAGCAGGGTTTGCATTTGCTTGATTTTGGGTGTTGGTAGCAAAACGACATGCGTTGACCAAATGTCCCAATCGTTCACAGTGGGTACATTATGATATGGTGTTTGATTTAGATGATGACGATTGCATTTGTTGCACAGAGGTGCGGTGCCAGCATAAGTTGTCCTAACACGAGGTTGTGCTGGTTGGTTTGGAGCAACTTGATCGTTCTGAGCAACTACAACGAAGTTTTGTGAAGCCTTATGCTTCTTTGACTTCTTAGAGGATTCAGTTTCGTTTTCCTTTGGTTTTTCTTGGGCAGTCTTGTCTGATGGTTTCTTGTCGCCTTTACGAAAAGTTTACCCTTCTTGATTTCAGTCAGGGTAGCGGATAGCTCAATGGCCTGTCCAACTGTAGCGGGATTGCTACCAGTAACTATGTCCTGAATTGGGTCAGGGAGGCCATCAATGTACTTTTCAATTGCCTTATCCAAGGGCGTAACCATGGCAGGACATAACAGACTTAGTTCCTCATAACGATCAGTGTAGGCTCGATGTTCACCACTATCTTGTTTCAGATCGTGGAATTCGTTCTCAAGTGCCCTCTATTCATGACGTGGGCAGAACTCTTTCATCATAAGAGCTCTAAGCTCTTCCCATGTCTGAGCCAATGCTACGTCAGCACCTCTATCCCTTATAATCCCATTCCACCACGTGAGTCCTCTCTTTTGCAAAACACTCAAAGCAAACTCTACTTTTCGCTCGTTCGAACACTGAACATGGCGGAAAGGGCTTTAAATACTCTCAAACCATTATAGGAGCCCAGTAGCTCCCTCAGACCCAGTGAAGTTGAGTGGTTTGGCCGAGTTGAATTGTTTAAAGTTGCACGGAGTAGGTGCATTGTTGTTGTTATTGTTTTAGTAAGCTTGATTAAGTTGGGGCACAAGGTTTGGGAGTACAACAGCCATTTGTTGAGCGATTAAAGTCGCCATTTCGGCGTCCTGAGTAGCGTTGCGACGAGGAGGCATTCTAAAAGAGAAAGGGAATCATGAGAGAAATCGAGTGAGATTGATATTGGATAGTCAAAATGAATTGTTAAAAATATCAACGAAGTATAAGGATTGTGATCATTTGTTCGTTCGTTAACACAAACAAACGACACAGTGACAAATCAAAGTAAATGGGTCTTTATAATGTATCGCGAAGACATGCTTTAGCCTATAAGTGAATACTCACCCCAAGAGTCCCCAAGTAAGAGTGACTGGTCCGATAATGCGGATTTGTATGAAGACTCTAGCCTTAGACAGAAAACTCAGGGTACAAGCATTCACCCTTCCAGATTGCATATGTTCACATTATTAAAGCCCAAACTTTGACGAGATTTTGAAAACTTTGAAGGCATAAAGCCCAAAACAAATCATCCAAGGATAGATGATTTCTTGTGTAATTTTTAGAAAAAAATTGACTTTCGAAAGATGTATTATGTTCTGTTTTTGGTAATCACCTAAGGATAGGTGATGGTAGTGTATTAGAAATCTAAACTCAAGTAAACTCGCGTTGGGGTCCTAGGAAGGTTATAGACGAGGTCAAAGCATTACTAATAAACTAATTCCCTATAACCAGTGCTCTGATTCCAATCTGTAACACCCCAAATCGCGTAAAGCAACACGCGGCAGAAACACTTAGGGAGTCACGTTACAAATTGTTTCGCAACAACTGGTATTTAAAGTTTTTTTTTATTGATTTATCAAATTTACATTTGTCTTGGAATAACGAAAATAAAATACAATCAAATTGTCTTCTAAATTTTAATGTCACTAAGGCCCGCGTCCATCCTATGTGTAGTATGCAGCGACAATCATCATGTAATAAACCTGAAACATATGTAAAAATAGATACGTCAGCATAAAAATGCATGTGAGTAACATAGGTTTTGTGAATTAGATTCATGGCTTTGCATATTTTAAGAAAAGAACATATGTTTTCAAAAATAGCCATGAATCGTTACAAAAAGTTTGGTATCTAAAATACTTTGCTTTTTGATAAAAAGTGTTTGTAATATATGTACAAGATATACATTTGGTTTTGAAATAACAATTTAGGTAGTATATCAAAATGTATACTTTTGTTTTCGAACAAGAGACTTGATAGTATTTCAAAATATATACTTTGGTAAGCAATATTGCGTTGGTAGCCTATAAAACTATGCTTTCATTTATAAATAAAGAATCAGCAGTATATCAAAATATAATTTGGTTTAGAAGGTTGGGTAGTATATCAAACTATTATTTAGTAGCACATCAAACTATGCTTTGATTTAGGGAATCAATAAAAGATAAGTTTTTATGGCTTAATTAGAAAACCTTTGTAAAACATACATTGTGGTCGTTTGGCAATACATTCAAACCTAAGTATATCAAACTATACTTTGGTGACTATAGATTTACCACAAAGGCAAAATCTATTTGGTTTAAACTTGGTTTCTAACATTCCATACAATAGGAATGGGGTGTCAAATCCTATAGCACTATATCGTACTACCAATCGGCTTGATCATTGTTAATGCATGTATAAAAATAAATACGCACCAACAATAGTCTTACAAACTTTGAAAATCATTATAACCATAGGTAACGGTTTTAAATTCGTTAAAGGATAAGTATTATGTATGCGAAATCATGTAGCTTTGAAATCGTGAACTAGTGAATAGGCACATATGAATCACCCCAAAATATTTGCAAAACATAAAAGCGGGGAACTATGTACTCACTTAGGGTTGCAAAATATCCTTGAATCAAAGATTAAACAAGCTCAAATGTCCGAGAAGTCAAACGTGTCATAGAATCGGATAACTATGTAAATATCGGGACTTTAATCGGAAGATTCGGATAGAATGAAACCTTATAAACAAAATGAGTGTTGGAACTCATATGAAATGGTTTAATAAAGTTAACATTCTGATTTGGAAAGATTCCTAAGTGCTTTTGAGCTGTTATGACCCGTTAAGGTACTTTACGCTTTTTTAAGGTATCATTTACGTAATACGTGTTCGGATGGTTAGATATGTGTTATGATAAGTCTAATATGCCAAAATAAGTTTAATATAGTTGCAACATCAGTTTATATGTCAAAACATTGGTCACATATGCTTAAAGTTGATTTTTGCGCAAAACGGGCGTTTTGGTCATTTGTAAAGGCATAACTAGCGACTTAACGAAAACTAAACGACGTGACCATAAGGTATAATGTGATATTTGTGGTGATCCGATCGTGTATCAATTCCGGACGAATTATCAATCAATGAAACTTTTTATGAGATTTGTATTTTTATCATGACAATTGCACGTATTCGATTCTTGCACGATTCTGACTATTAAACGACTTCTAGAAGTGAAATCGCAAACTGTTACGCAAACGTAATCAGTTTAACGTGACGTACACTCCGGAACACCGACATAAGCTAAACATACCCTAACTACCCTTTACGTAACTTAGAAATAAGTTTTGAAGGCTTCGGTATGGCAAAAACATTCTTATTCAACTTCAGGGGCTATTTTGCAAATTCTGCGAAACTATGCCAAATCGCGTATTTCCTACTCCGGAACATATATGCACATCCAAAAAATTTGTGTAATCATTAAAATCTAGTATTTTAATGATTGGAATGCAAAAATATCAATCGTTACTCGTTACGGTCATTTGCGCGTTCGTTACGATTTTCGTCGTAATTAACCGAAAACCGCAACCGTACGACCAAACGAACCGACATCTGAAAAGTTTCCAAGAATTTTTCAAGTTCCCTATGCTTTATCTTCCTTATAAAGCTTAAAAATGGGGTTGACGAGTGTTAAAAGTGCCAAAACGCGTCGAAAAACAAGTTTTAGGCTGCAGGGGCATGTTCTGCCAATTCTGAAACTTAGGAATCCCAGGTGCCACGCGAGAGAACCCCCAAGATCTCCCACGACGCGTGGGGGATGCCTAGTGGTAGCAGCTACCCGGCAGCTTCTTGTTCATTTGACTTGACACCTATAACTCGTTTTTGCCACACTTCTCCTGGTTGTAACGCCTCACTAAACACTTGTAATGATCCTACAACATCTCCTAACACTTGGCATGATCCTAAAGCTCTCCAACAACTATAAATACCCTTGATCTTCAAACAAATTTCTTGCTCATTTCCATCTTTCTTCCTCTAAACTCTAAGTGGAGTTGCTACCTTATTAGGAGGCCTCTCATCTGAGTTTTTCTAAGTAATCTTGGCTTCCTTGAGTGTAAGTAAGTGTTCTAACTTAGCCTTGTTCATTCATTTTAGCTATTTCAAGCTAAAAGTCAAACAGTGTTTGACTTTCAGCTTTGACCATTAATTGGTCTAAGCAAAGTCCAATTGGACTTTGCAACGTGATCGTCATCATGATGGTTATGATCCTTAGCGATCGTGCCTACTGATTACCACGTTTACTAGTCAAAGTGACGAGTCAAAGTTTCGGTCAATGATGCGCAAAATGCGCTTTATACGACGGAACTATTTTTCGGTATCAAAACCCTTTGTTTTGATACAAATCAGTTTATAAACCTTGTTAGACATGTTTAACATGTTTAACTCGTCACTTTTAGTTTAGTGCTTATTTAGGGTCGTAAGTCGAGCGGTCTTGACCACCGCTTTGACTTTCGAATCTGACCCGTTTGGTCGATCATAGGATCCGACCAAACATATATATGTGACTATGGTTGTATAGGGAATAACCTTCTGAGGTTATACCTTATGGTCACGTCGTTTGGTTAGTGTTATGTTAAGTCGACTGTTATGCCCTATAAATGACCAAAATGCCCTTTTTGCGCATAAATCAACTTTAAGCATATGTGACCAATGTTTTGACATACAAACTGATGTTGCAACTATAATAAACTTATTTTGGCGTATTAGACGTATCATAACACATATCTAACCATCCGAACATGTTTTTTACGTTAATGATCCGTTAAAGTAGCGTAAACCGCCTTAACGAGTCATAACGGGTCAAAAGCACTTAGGAATCTTTTCAAATCAGAATGTAGACTTTGTTAAACCATTTCATATGAGTTCTAACACTCATTTGGTTTACAAGACCTCATTCTATCCGATCCGCCGATAAAAGTCCCGACGACATTTACATAGTTATCCAATTTTAGGACACGTTTGATTTCTCGGACATTTGAGCTTGTTTAATCTTTGATTCAAGGTTATTTTGCAACCCCAAGTGAGTCATAGCTCCCCTCTTTTATGATTTTCAAATATTTTGGGGTGATTCATATGTGCTAAATTGTTTTCAAGTTTTCAAATTACAAATACTATGATTTATATAAACACGACGATTTCAATAATGTGAACGAACTTGTTGGTGCGTTATATACATGACACGAATAACATTCATTAGCTTTGGCCAAGCTGACCAGTAGTAAGTTATGGTACCATAGGACTGACAATCCCGTTACCAAGTTTTCTGGTGTTTGTGGGGACGTTTGGGGAACAACCGAAACTGTTTACTTTAACAAACCCTTTGGTGGTTTGTTATTGCAATTTAAAGATACCCTTTGGTGGTATAGACGAGTCAACACATGTTTGAATGTATTCACCAAAACGACCAAAGGTTTTTACAACTAAAACAAGGACGATTTGTTTACACGAACGATGAACAATTGGTTTATGACACGAACAACGGATGATTGGTTTATGACACGGACAATGAACGATTGGTTTATGGTAAGTGATTTAGATAACGAAACGTGTGTAATGTGATAAAAGCATGGTGGATATGCCGCTGGTACTTCCTATATATATGTGCCTTTATCATATTATATTCGTCCTGTTATTTGCATCACTTGGAACAAAGGTTTTCAAACAATGACACGCAACGATTTTCAATTTAAGACATAAACCATACAAAGTTTCTTCAAGGCGATTTACTACTCGAATTTACAAAACAAATGTTTTGGTCAAGATTCATGGCCTAAGTCTTTTATAAACTATAACTAATTTGTTTTAGTTAGTTAGTTATCAATGCAATACCAAATACTTTTGATAACAAGGTTTTTAAATTAACGACTCTAGTAGTCCGACGAGGTATTGCAATACATATTCAAAGCCATGAATTTGACACACTCACAAAACCTATGTACTCGCCGGCATATTTTTGCTGACTCGTTTTCACATATGTTTCAGGAAATCAAGTTTGATGTCGATGGATGCTCACGTAGGATTAGACGCGGACTTAGTGCCTTAAAATATGAAAGACAATAATTTAATTAGTTTATTTTAAACTTCAAGACTATGTAACTATGTAATTTCAATATCCAATAAAACATAACTTTATTACCATGTGTTGCTGTAACAATCTGTTAACATGACTCCCCGACGTTTTCGCCGCGGTTTGTTGTTTTTACGCGGTCGGGGTGTTACATATAACCTCAGAGGGTTATTCCCTGTACAACTATGGTCACTAATATGAGTTTGGTCGGATCCTAAGATCGACCAAAAAGGTCGGATTCGAAAGTCAAAGCGGTGGTCAAGACCGCTCGACTTATGACCATAAACAAGCACTAAACTAAAAGTGACAAGTTAGACATGTTAAACATGTCTAACAAGGTTTATAAAACTGATTTGGTATCAAAACAAGGTGTTTTGATACCCGAAAATAGTTCCGTCGTATAATGCGCACTTTGCGCATTTTTGACCGAAACTTTGACTCGTCACTTCGACTAGTAAATGTGGTAATCAGTAGGCATGATCGCTATGGATCGTAACCAACGTGATTACGATCACGTTGCAAAGTCCAATTGGACTTTGACTTGACCAATTAATGGTCAAAACTGAAAGTCAAACACTGTTTTAGTTTTAGCTAAAAATAATGAACAAGACTAAGGAAGAACACTTACTTGTGTTCTAGGATGAAGAAAACTCAGTTAGGAAGCCTCCAACAATGTGGTAGCCTCCAAGTAGACTAGGAGATGAAGAAAATAGTGAATGAGCAAGTTTGAAGTGAAAAGGAGGTGGGTATTTATAGTTGAAACATGATCACATGATCATGGCAAGTGTTGGGGATTGTTTTAGGATCATAACAAGTGTTAATGAGGTGTTGCAACCAGTGGAAGTGTGGCAAATTCGTGTGCTTAGTGAGGTTAAACAAGAAGCTGCCAAGTTGCAATTAGGAAGCTTCTGCTCTGGGCACCCTTACGGACCGTATGGGGTTTTGCCTTACGGTCCGTAAGGCCCTTGTAGGGGCAGAAGTTTCAGAATTGGTAGAATTGGCCCCTGAACTTGTTTTTATCGCATTTTGGCACTTTTAACACCCGTTAACATCATTTTTAAAGCTTTATAAGAATGATAAAACATAGGGAACTTGAAATATACCCAAAATTTCCCGGGTGTCGGTTCATTCGGTCATACGGTTGCGGTTTTCGGTTAATTACAACAAAAATCGTATCGAACGCGTAAATGACCGTGAATGCGCAACGAATGATATTTTTGCATTCTAATCACTAAAATACAAGATCTAATAATTACAAATTTTTTTGGATTTGCGTACATGTCTCTGATAACGATATACGCGAATCGGTATAGTTTTGCAGAATTTGCAAAATAGCCCCTGAAGTTGAATAAACATGTTTTTGCCAAACCGAAGCCCACAAAACTTATTTCTAAGTAATGTAAAGGGTATTTAGGGTATGTTTAGCTTATATCATTGTTCTGAAGTGTATGTCGCATTAAACTTATTGAGTTTGCGTAACAGTTTGCGATTTCACTTCCAGAAGCGATTCGAAAGATCGAAATTGTACAAGGATTGAAATGTGTAAATGTCACATGTAATTATACAATTCTCGGGAATGAAACACAAGATCTCATTGGATTCAAAATTGTTTGGAATTGTACGATGGTTTAAAAGGCACATATGTTACATTAGTCCAGGTAACTGTGAACCTTGTTTTCTAATATGTGATGTGAAATTTGTGTTACTGATACTTCTGTGATCATTATGCTTTGACTTATAAATTTCGATGACGAGATTTCTTTTAATGGGGTAATAGTTGTAATAACAAAAAAAAAAGATTATAATAATAATAACTAAAGTTTTTATTGCGTAAATATAAAACTAGAAAGTCTATATATAATGTAACACTTCTATTATTGCATTGACTTGCAAGCAAGAAAAGACAAGAGTATGAATCTTACCTTTTGTCAGACGAATTGTAAATTGAATGACTGAGATTTTATCCCTTCACCACTTGCATGAATTATTTCATGCAATATTTCATTTTGACAAACACTACAAATTATTGCATATATTTTTTTAGCCAACTAGAACCTTCACTTTTCTCTATAAATAGAGAACACAATCATCTTGCAAAACCACCCAACCTTCTTTACACACTATGCCATTCTCCATTACTTCTCATAAGAACACCCGGTTCTGGTTACCGTAACTGAAATCGAACACCATATCGGCATCACTTTTCAGTCACCACCATCTCTACTAAGCCACTCGAAGCTTTAACCACGAAAAACGTACCACCCGAAACCATTTCGGTGAAGAAATATCAAGTCCGGCGATACTTACGTACTTTCCGACAACGTCTCTCGTAACCGAAACGTGCTTTTGACCAAGGTAACCATAAGCTAAATTTTTATCTTTGAAAATTTAAGGTCTATAATGAAAATGGAATATCGAATTTATTTTGTGAATATTAGTTTTAGATAAAATATGAAGAAGAAGAAGAAAAAGAAAAAACTAGTGAACTGATTAAATAAATAACTAAGGACACTAATTATTCACAAGGGCTCTGGTAGCCCAGTTGGTTCATATTCTGGTTTACTAACCAAAGGTCATAAGTTCGAATCCTGCTGCAGACATATATTTTTACTAGATTCTAATATAATGCACCAGATCTGATGCAATACCAGATTAACATCAGATTTTCATAAAAATTTCAGATTTTCTGTTAAATGCATCAGATTTCTTATATAAAACATTAGATTTCATAAATTAAACATAAATCACTAAGTGGTCCACTAGTTAAGGCTCTAACTTATAACCAGAGGTCTTGGGTTCTAACCTTGCTGGTGATATTATTTATATCAGATTTTCTAATTAATAACATCAGATTTCTTATTTATATAATCATTTTTATAAGAAAACTATAAAAGATTAAGTGGCTTACTTGCTAAGTCTTTTACTTATAACGTTTAGGTCACAATTCAAATCTTGTGACTAACATTTATTTTTAACTAATGCTTATTTTATTTGATCCTAGATTTAATACTTATTTACTTATTATATTTTAGTAATTACATTTGTGCAACTAAAAATAATATTTGTTTCATTAGTAAATGCAAATCCCAATATAAATACAAATACACATAATTATTATTTTATTCTAAGCAAACTAATATATAATAATTGATTTCTTAAACAAACTTGACCATTTAAACTAGACATGGATTAATCAAGATCCCTAAATAAACAATATGTATAAATATATACTTTATATTTACGAACACAACCTTATCAAATATATGGACACGATGTAGGAACACGCTTTGACAAGTATATATGTTTGTAAGACAACAAATCAAGCAACAAGGTATGGATCCTTTCCCCTTTTCCCTTTTGGTTATCTTGTTAAATGGTTTATAAACCCAGGGACTATATTTCTTTTTGAACTCCTAATGTCTTTGAACCTCGATTCATTTGGTTGCCCGTTCATTTCCTTTTCATACTTTAACTTTGACTTGAAATCATGAGATAGGATTATGATTATATTGTACTTATTATTGCATGTTCCAATACCGATTATATGGTCATTGTTTACTGTTAAAATGGGTTACTGTTTCTGACTGACTGTGCTATGTTACTGTAGGACCGATCCTCGATGCTAAGGAACCTAAATTTGATATCTAACGCCCGTAATAGCGGAAATATTACGTCGTGTTTACCAATAGACAAGAATTAATCAGTTTAACGTCAATTTTATTGATTAAACGTCAAGAGTACAAACTGACAGAGCTTCGCCTCCAAAATGCCAAAGTTACAAATGAGGACAACAAGCCAGCTATTTATAGATCTACAAGTTCGCCTGAGGGAGACCTAAGTTCGCCCGAACTTGCCTTAGCAAGTTCGGCCGAACTTGACTCACATGTCAATCATGGGCGAACTTGACTCAACATAACATAAATACTTCATTTAGCTAGCCTATTCAACTCTATACTAAACAGACTCGCTATAAGACTAAGACATAGTCATTATGCACCAACAGACTCCCCCTTGGATATCGTCTTCGTCTTGTAACAGTCTTCAAAACTCTGGCTTCAAATATACACTAACGCACATGACCAAAGAAGTTCTTAAACGGTTTCTTTCGTCGTTCTTGTTTCGGATCCGACGTCTGGTCTGTAGAAGGCACTTTGTTCATGTACTGAAATCTTCTAATACTTGCCTTTCTAGTTTTCTCATGAATAGCCTCGAGACGCTTTTCCTCTTTCAGGAATTCAACTCTTTCTAAATCCCTCCAACTTGTTTGCCACATCTTCCCTGAATTTACTTCTCGTGCATAGCAAACATTCACAACTTTCTGGTACTGCATAGCTTGTACCTTTTCACGTTCTTCAAATACGATCTTGCTGTAGAAAAGGCATTTGATATCTTCTCTCGATCAGTTCACCAACCACATAGGATCTAGAATCCTGATCGTTCTCCATAATCCCCTCATGCCCTGAGAACCGAGTATCTCAACTCTTTCCTTCGTGATATCCAAGTGTTCTTCAAACTTTAAAACAATAACTCCTTCACAAGTAGATGGATCTATCTGCCACCACTTGAACAATGGATAAAAGTTTTGCTCAATCGGCATCAACGGCATGTTTCTCATTACCCTTGGTCGCTTCATTATCAAGGTAATGTCTTTCTCCCCTGTTTACTTGTTAGTCTTGATTTGGCGACCTAGAATGAATGGCTTCCAATATTTGAATCCTTTGACCGCTTCATACTTTATCAACTTCCACAGTAACTGATCAATCACTTTCATGTGATATGTAACATTAACGGTCTGAACCAGCTCTTCCACATCCCAATATGGTAAAGTCTTGAAATCAACAAGATACTTGAAGTACTGCACTCCAAATTCTCTTTTGATTGCATATACGTTAAGTTCCTTGAACCAACCCCAGCTTAAGATATCCCCCAATGACACATCTTTGTCTCTGGTAAAGAATGCTAGAGGACGTCGAAATTTACGTTCGCACGGCATTTCTTTAAACCAAGACTTCTTTGCTTGAGCTATCTCTTCTTTCGTCATCGGCTTTGGTACTTTACCTTCTCGAACTGATTCCTCTATCTTTTCTTTCAACATGTCTTCGTCAAGTTGCTTGTACATCTCCTCAAATGTAGGAAAAGTATCAGAATTAGGACCGACGTACTTTGCAGTTTGATCTGTTTCATCGTCAGAAGACCAATCTTCAACAATCACTCTATTGTATTCATCAGCTTCAAATCTTCTAACGTACTGATAATCGTTCGGCTCAAAAGTGTTAACATTCAACACGTCCTCTTAAAAATCAAACTCTAGATTCTCAGCATCAACTTCAATCAATTTAGCCAGATCTTCCTTTGTATAGTTGTGCACATACTCGCCTTCCTCCACATTATGTTCTAACATCAATAATAAAGGCTTAGTGGGTACATCAGCAATCGGCTTTACAAATCTTTCACTGTTAGACATATCAATCTCATCAGATGGCCCTGTCTGCCCTGACTCCCCCTCAATCTTATCATCCATCCTATTCGATTCATCATCCATTAACGAAGAAAAATCAAAGTCATCGGAGACTTTTGCTTCAGTAATTTTCAGACCGACACCACCCTGATCATCATCATCGTCATCGTCATCATCAGCAACATTCCAATCCTCATACTCAGAATCATCTTTCTTTTCATCATCTTCTTTTTCCTCATCTTCAGCTTCCTCATCATCCTTATTTTCAGAAGCAATAATAGGATCAGAAGGCTTGACAGATTCGTCAGCCTTTGGAATTCGGATTCAGAAGCTTTAGTAATATCATCAACAGACTTCTCTGCAGCTTCAGAGGAAGTAGGTGCTTCACCTTCAACATTCTTTCCTTTACCACTCACTGCTAGTTCTTTCTCAGATCTTTCTTTAGCCTCTTGACGATCCAGATAATCGTATGCAGCGTTGAAATCAATACCCAGAGTGTTAGATAAAATTTTCTACATCCTGGAAAATCTACGATCATTTAGGGCTTGAATTGACTTCAGATTGGAAATCTCTGTTTGAAGCTTTTCATTTGCATCCTGCAAACTCTCAATCAAAGCTTTGAAATATTCTCGCTCATTCTCTAATACTTTCATTTTATCATCCAACATCTCTTTCTCGACATTGCTTTGATTCATTTTCTGAATAAGCTTAGCCTTCTCCTCTTCATTCTTAGCTACCTTTTCTTCCAAGATCTTGACACGTTTTTCGAGAAGATCAACGTTAGTAACTGGAAACAAATCATTCAGATCTTGAAGACTGATTGGATCATGAGGTATGTCACCAAATAAATTCCCCCTTGGAGTTTTCGGTGTAGACTTTGGTGTTGCATCTTTTGGAGTTGACTTCTTTCGAGTAGAACTTTCAATATGAGAAGTCGTTGGAGCAACTGGCGATTGAATAACTGGTACTTCGAGTAATCCAGTCACAGGAGGTTCTTGTGTAACTCCTGGACGTTCAACTTCAGCAGAAATGACAACAGGAGGTTCTTGTGTAGGAGGTTCTTGTGTGACTCCTTTCTCCTGTGCACCAGAAGGTTCTTGTGTTACTTCTGCGCTTTTGGGCTTTCCAATATATCTCCTGCTAGCTGCTTTCTTTTCTTGCCTTTAGCTTGTGGAGATCCTATGGTTTTAGTTGTTTAAACCACTGCAGACTTAGCACGCCTAGCCTTTTTTTTTCGGCCTTTCTTCTTCATATTCTTTCTCGAGATTTGGATCAAAATCAGCATCCATTTCTTTTTCTCTTTCAACTTGTTTCTCTACTTCTGTCTTTTTTGGTTCTTTCACTGGAGTTTCATCTGAATCATCATCATCATTTTCAGATGTAGTAGAGATAACATCATCTTGTGTAGTCTTTTCAATCTCTTGACTTTCAACAACTAGTGCTGCACTAGAACCAGCTTCAACTTGAACATTCTCTGGTTCATCTTCATCTTTGAGCATCGTTTCAACTTTCTTTGCTGCTCGTTTCCTTTTCGGCTTTTCAACTTCGGCCTTTAAGAACCAGTCGCTTCAAGCTTTACGTTTGAAATCTTTGAACCATTCTTTTTCAGCGTTTAGCTCTTTCTCATCACCACTTCCATCTTTCCTCCACTTGTTTTCAGACGGCGCAACATAATTTGGATATTTAATCGCCCCAAACACTGGCTTAGCAACAGGGGCTGACTCTTGCTTCTGAAACTTTAAGAGCTTCTTAACCGTTGTATCATCGAGGTGACTAAGATAAAGAACATCATTCGGATCCCGTGCAATATTAGTGAATTTCTCATCTATCAACATTTGCATGAACCTCGGATAAAGACATAGCCTCGAATCTTCCATGTTCTTCGACATATGCGTGAAAACCAGCTTAGAATAGTTAAACGGCTTCTTTAAGATCAATGCTGTTGCCATGCAAGCCAAATAGTCTTGTACATTGTCTAGACCTGCCTTGCGGTGACTGAAAGTATGAATAATCGCATGCATTAAAAGCTTGTAGGGGTTAGGCAATTCCCTTTCTTTAGTGTTGGCTTGTTCACGCTCCCCTTGTATCCCATTCGAAAGAAACATCCTTTGACCATCTTCTCATCAAGAAATATCGGATCGTCTTTATCATCGTTGAACTGTAAGATCCGTCGAATATCATCTTCTGTAACAGTGATTGGCTTGACTTCATTCCCAACTTGCACAGATGAAATAATAGTCTTTTATCTTCACTGAGACTCGCGTTCGTCCAGAAATGGTAAGTGTGTGATCTATATAACACTGTACGCTCCGTGATTGCTCAATGAATAGGACTTTCCTTTAAAAACTTCAATATACTGTCGTATTCTTTCAAAGATGGACATATCGTCTTGTCGAGCGTGATACAAGTATTGTGAGACTTAGAAAACTCCATAGAAATTGCACGCGCTAGAATTTGAGCCTGAAAAACGACAGAAAACAATTAGCAGACAATACGAGAAAAGTTACAAAATTTTTTCCAACATTTTCATCAAGTTTGGGTGAACTTGAAAAGTGTTGTAACATTCTGATTTTGATAAGTTCGCCGGAACATATATATCAACATGTTCAATCAACCAAGTATAAGTTCGGGTGAACTTATATCATATTTCATCATTCAAAATTCCAAAGTCCGGTCGAACTTACAATTTCAACAATTTCCAGATTTAACAAAGAAGTTCGGTCGAACTTACATTTATCACAGTTTATTCATGATTTAGTTAAACAAGTCCGGTCGAACTTGATAACAAGTTCGGCCGAACTTGTTATCTCCTTTAACATAACCAGCAACTACCATTCAAGATCATTTTTATCAAATCCAAAACGTTTTCATGGTCGATTTTATTTGGTTATCATGACTTTGATCAATTTGGTCCAAAACATCCTAGATCTATTCATTTTTAACATTTTAGATCTTACATGTTCAAATACAATTCAATTCATGGTTTAATCAACCATTACACGCCTCTTCCATTGAAAGTGGTGTGTGAATCACCAAGTTCAATCCAAATTTTGGCAGTATGACGTCTCTAATTTGCCAATTTCACAAGATCGCTTAAAAACTCTTAAGTTCGCTCAGATGGTTTTGAAAACAAGTAAATGAGTGCGGCCGAACTTGCTCGGTACTTATATCCTGGCAAGTTCGGGCAAACTTGTTAAGCCTATAACAAAGCCCATTCAAGTTCGGGCGAACTTAACAAATTACCAACAGCCATCTTGCGAGTTCGGGCAAACTTGCTTTAATGATAAACTTTATATAGTTTAGCAAGTTCGGCCGAACTTGCCAAACTCAAATTCATATTTTTTCAAATTTTACAATTTAACCCCTGAACTTTCCAACTTTTACCAGTTATGAAGATCCACTCAGTTGACCAAGTCCAAGTTAATGACCTTGGTTAACCGATTTGTCTGCCGAGTCCTAATTAATGACCCCGGTTTGACCCGTTACGAACAAACTGTTGATATTTTCAAAAACTAAGTTTCAAATTAATGAACTTTTCATCGTTTTGGCTTTTCAGATTTTACAGATTAGCTCCCAGCCCATTGTCAAAGAGATTCCCACCAGTTCTAGCATCTTACCAGACTTCGAAGACCCATTCTCCAACATTGGTTTGCTGAAAACAATGTAGAAACAAAATCTTTTTGTATTTTTGTAAGTTTATGTTAAAACACACTGAAAATCTTTTTGGTTTTAATCTATAAAGCTGATAAACTATTTACACGACAATGTAAACTATGTAAAAACATATTTACAGACATATTTTTGTGAAATCGTGTCTAAGGATCATATCAGTTATTTGAGACATATCACCAGTACCGTTGACCTTTTAATGACTTTAAGCTTTAAACTCATTTACCTAGATTATCGATATGTTTGTCCACTTAAACTTTACCACGTTTCTCAACTGTTTCAAGATATGTTAAGGTAAGATTTATGAAACTTTACTTATTTTTGGTTCCCACTTCTTGAATATACTCCCGTATCAAGATTCCCTAGATTTCATCTTACAGGTGAATATAGCGTAATTGATATCTGTATCTGGGTTATGCGAGACCTTGAGAGCTCAGGTTGTACTACCGTACAGACAAAGAGATGAAGGCTCTTCTTTAAGGTGTGTTCCACTTAAGGAATCTTTTCAGCACTGCAAATGATTAGATATTTCGATACTTTTTCAAGATTGCATGCAGTTTAGGGTTTATAGCGAAAGTATTATAGAAGTTCTAGGCTATTGCTTACGCAAAATCAGAAGAACTTGTATAATACCCCAGATATCAACTATCTATAAAGATCTCGTATCTCAGAATCAGGCAATCTCTCAAACGAAATTTCTGAGTACTAAGTCCATATATCCAAGATGTGTTAATCCACAAGATTAAGCAGTTGTAAAATTTAGTTTATATCTCGAAAACAGTTTACTGAACGTGTTAAGCCTATCGACACATCCACAGTAAGACTCGTTTATTACTTTTAAACTTTACATTTCTTTAGCATACTGTGATAGTCCACTGATGTACTATCATTTCCTTTTTGTGACACCGAATTCTTTTTTGTCTTTTTCAATGTTTTTTGTACATTTTTGAAAATTTTCATATGTTTTTGTATTTTTCCAAATATTTCTCCCCCTAAAATCAAAAACATATTTTTGGATTTTAGATTTTTAAGAAATACTAAACTAGAAAGATATTTACAAACCATACAAACCAATGCGGATTACGTGAACTCGTCATCCGATCCGTATTCAACCTCAGCTTCCGCACCTGTAAGCAAATTTGTAATACTGTTAAGCCTCATTAGATATTTAAATCTTGTTCATGGAAATGCTTTGGTATAAAAATCAGCCTTTTGTTCGTCGGTGTGGATTTTTTCTATTCGGACCAATTTCTTTTCGTAACAGTCACGAATGAAATGTTAACGAATTTCAATGTGTTTTGTACGTGAGTGATGAACCAGATTTTTAGTTATATCGATGGCTGCTTTGTTATCTACAAATAAAGGCGTGTCAAGAAACTGCAGACCATAATCCCTCATCTGTTGCTGAATCCACAGGATTTGAGAGCAACAGTTGGAAGCAGAAATGTATTCTGCCTCACAGGTTGAGAGAGAGACCGTGGTCTGTTTCTTACACTGCCACGTTACCAAACGCGTACCAAAGAACTAGCATCCTGCAGTTGTAGATTTCGAATTCAGTTTGTCCACTCCGAAGTCTGAGTCAGTGTATCCTGTTAAGTCGAAATTGTCGTTTTTAGGATACCATAAGCCCGTGCCAGGACATCCTTTCAAGTAACGGAGGATTCGCTTGACTATCTGCATGTGTGACACTCGAGGACTAGACTGATATCTTGCACATAAGCAGGTAGGATACATGATGTCTGGGCGAGATGCCGTCAGATACATCAGCGATCCTATCATTGATCGATAAAGTGTGTCATCAACTTTCGTTCCCATCTCGTCTACGCAAATCCCATGGTTCAGTGCCAGCGGTGTCGAAAGCGGCTTCGAGCTATCCATTTCAAACTTTTTGAGAATGTCATGAACATACTTAGTCTGATGAATGAATATCCCGTCTGGAAGCTGATCCACTTGTAAACCTAAGAAGAACTTCATTTCGCCCATCGAGGACATCTAGAATTTCTTCTTCATGATTTTTTCAAACTCTTTGCACAGACTGTCATCCGTAGAACCGAAAATGATATCAGATTTGTACAATTATTAGATGAGATCCAACTTCTCTGGCAAACAAAGTGCTGTCCACTGTGCCTCTTGTAAAGCCATTTCCAACGAGATGTTGCGATAACGTCTCGTACCAAGCTTTCGGGGCTTGGTGTAGTCCGTACAAAGCTTTATCCAGGAGATATGCTTTGTTCTTGTTCAGTGGATCGACGAAACCCGGTGGTTGGCCGACATACACTTGTTCACGAAGTTTACCGTATAGAAATGCAGATTTTACATCCAACTGGTACACCTTAAATCCTTTCCAAGCTGTGAACGCTAGGAAAATGCAGATAGACTCTAATCTCGCAACCGGTGCGTATACCTCCGTGTAATCTATACCTTCCTGCTGGTGGAATCCCTTGACAACCAGCCGAGCTTTGTTTCTGACTATTACACCTTGATCGTCTCTTTAACACTTGAAGACCCATTTTGTATCAATAGCTTTCTGCTTTGGTGGCAAGTCTACAAGCTTCCAAACACCCAACTTCTCGAACTGTAAAGTTCTTCTTGCATTGCTATCACCCAATTCTCGTCAGCTAGAGCCTCATTAACTGTTTTTGGCTCTATTTGAGAAATGAGTAGTAGCAGTAGTTCTGAGTTGGAGCAACTCGGGTATAGAAACAACTAAGTGCTTTATTGATTTGGCTTCGAGTACGCACACCAGTTTGTAGTTCTCCTATAATATTCGTTGAAGGATGGTAAGAATATGATCGCGACATTTCTTCTGTTGGAACATCAACTGAGCTTTGCTAATTTGAAATAATCAGATCACTGTTCACATCAACATTAGGAGCACTTGATGAAGCTTCATTCTGATTTCTCGGACTAGCAGATTGATTCAACATGTTAGATATCTGCTCAACTTCTTCATCCAATGAAGTTTCACCATCAGCATCAAATGTCGGTGCTTCATCTGAGTCAGAATTCTGATTCTGAGGCATGCTAGAACCTGATGTTGCATTTCCTGGTTCATTAGAAGCATTCATTGGAAGTGTAGCAGGTGTTACTTCTGCTTCAGAAATATTTTCAACTTGAACACTACTATTGCTCGGACCTGCTTCGGAAGATGAAGTATCCAACATGGGTTGATTAACCACAATTGGTCTAATAATTTGTTCTTGATTCGCCGACTGTTAAAGATAATATAGCACTGCAATTTCTTCTTCAGACGGTTCTTCTGGCAAGTCGAATGACTTCCAAAGATCTTGGTAGTTGAATAGCCACACGTCACCTCTCCTTTGAATAGGATCCGTATAGTTAAAACAATCCACGTGCTGTGCTTCAATAACCTTTCTCAACGAGGGAACACATACTCTTCTTAGCGGACTCGCATATCCGACAAAGAAACCTTCAAGAGATTTAGCTCCGAATTTGCCATCTTGGTCGATAACAGTACATGGCGCACCAAAAGGTTCTAAGAATTTCAAATTTAGCTTCCGTCGGTTTATCATCTCAAAACATGTCTTCTTTGTTGGTTTGACAGTGAGAACTCTGTTTAGCGTGTAGCAAGCCGCTGCAACTGCTTCACTCCAGAAGCTGACTGGATGTTTAGAATCTGCAAGCATGGTTCTCGCAGTTTCAATTGAAGTTCTGTTCTTCCGTTCAGCTACTCCGTTTTGTTGTGGAGTATAGGGAGCACTAAACTCGTGCGGAATCCCTTTTGCGTTGCAGAATTCCTTCATTTTGTTATTCTTAAACTCTGTGCCGTTGTCACTTCTAATGCGTCTGACCGCATATGATAAAGATTCTCGAGTTTCTTGAACAGAATCACCAAGTTTTCAAACTTTTCGTCTTTTGATTCCGGAAAGAATACCCACAAATATCTTGAATAGTCATATGTTACGACCAAGCAATACAAGTCTCCTGAAATACTTCGAACATTAAAAGGACCGAATAAATCCATGTGGAGACGTTCTAATGGCAACTTGATTGAGTTCAGAATTTTCTTCAGATGAGATTTCTTGATCTGCTTTCCCTTTTTACATTCTAAGCAGTGATCAGACATATGAAATCTCTGAAGATTTACACCCTCTACAAGATCATTATGAACCCAGAAATTCATCTTTCGCAAATGAATATGCCCCATCTTACGATGCCAAAGAATAGAATCTTTCTCGGTAGCCTTTGTCACAAAACATTACGCTGATTTTGATGAAGTGGTAGCGACACCCATATCCAAGACATATAGATCGTTCTCACGTGGTGCTCGCATTAGAATCCACTCATCTGGAATCATAAATCCCGGCTTCAAGATAATACATTCTTTGTCGTTGAAATGTATCGTGAACTTTTTGTCGCAAATCTGTGATATGCTCAGAAGATTATTCTCAAGTTCTGCAATATAGTTCACATGATCGAATGAAACGACGCCATTAGAGAGTTTTCCCTCGGCGACTATCCTTCCACCCTGGTTACCCGAAAATCCAACATATCCACCATTGATAGCTTTTATGTCAAACAACAATGCTTTCATTCCCGTCATATGCTTGGACGCTCCACTATCCAGAATCCACTTGGAGAGTACGAATCTCTGGAGCCCCTGCACATTTCAACAATTAGTTAAACAGCGCGACCCAAGCCTTTTTGGTCTTGGGTTGAATGGGATACCATCGTAGTAATCGAATTCACATTCGTCAGCATAATCAATTCATATTCATCTTCTGAATTTTCTACGATGTTTATGTTTGAAAACTTCACTTTCTTTTTATCTTTTGAAACATTACCACTTGTGGATTTGACAGAGTTGGTTTTAATTTCAGATTTTGATTCTTTCGTGTTATCAGTCTTTACAGGCTCAGACTTAATAACATCGGATGTTGTTGACCATTTCTTTGCACTCCAGGCTTGAGATTTTATATTAGCCTTCTTGATGTAAAACTTGTTTTCATTAACCTTTGAAGTTTCACCTTTTTTGAAAGTTGAATTTTCAAACTTTTTATCTGTTTTAGGTTTAACTTCAGCTTTTGATTCGTTTCTTTTCAAAATCTTTACAGGTTTTACAAACTCTGGTTGCTTTGGTTTAACAACATTTGAACTTTCTTTCCTTCGAAGATAAGCCGGCTTTGATTTCGGACATTGGCATGCAATATGACCAATTTTGTTGCACTTGAAACAAGTCCGAGAATCATGTGGATGACCTTTAGTGGGTTTTACACCACTTGTTTTATGCACCACTTGCAATTTTGGCTTTATCTCGAAGTTCTTTCTGTTTCTTAAACTCATCATTTGATTGTTTGCCAATCAAACTTTCCTCATGAACCGTGCTCGTCCCATATACAAAATTCATGTTTTTATTCTTGTATTCATGAAATGATGACGTTTTCTTTTTAGGTTCATCTGATTCTTCTAATCCCAACCCAGCTCTCCGGTTTTCTGGATGATCACCACCATTACTTCGATAGTTGTTTCTTTTAGGTTTGGAATAGAATTTTCTTTCATTGATCTCCAGATCAACTGATTTAACTTCCACGAGTTTAAAGAATTTGTCTAACAATTCTTCCTTCACATTCTAAATCGGAAAACTATCATCAAAGTACACTCTATCAGAATCCTTAACCTTGTACATAACAACGTTAGGATCATAACTTAGATCGTCATCCGATGATTTATCGTCATCTTCAGACTGTGAATCAGAATTCTTTGAACTCGAGTCGGTGCTTTTAAAGCTGCCTTCATCAGAATTATTCAGAACATTTCAACCACATTCTTAACCACAACATTGTCATCATCTGTTTTAGTATAGATTACATCAATGTTTTCTGGCAACTCATTTTTCTTTTCAGATAACAACTCAATGTTGAGTGCCTTATCCATCCCATCAGTTGCGACAATATTTCTCGCACAGGGGTGGAGGAACATTGCTGTATTCTTTACCAGTTTTCTTTTTAGGTTTTACTTCCGATGGAATTGTCGGAAGTATATGATCAATGACATATGCGTTGGTTGTGTAACTTCTCAATAGTTGTTGAACATGTTCTGTTTCAATTTTCATGTCCTGGAGTTGTTGCTTAGTTTCAGCAATGGTGTTAATATAGATATTAATCGCTTTTTGCTTATCCATTACTGTTCCTTTCAACATTCTCACAGTATCATGTTGTTCAATATTGTTTCTATCAAGCCTGCCGTAATCATCTTTCATTTTATCATATGCTTCCTTCATTGTGCGATAATCATATTTTAAAAGTTCATTATGCACGTTGATTTCATCGATGATCTTTGATTTTTCGGCACATTAGATACATGGTTCAGTACATTTGTACAAGGTTTCTCAACCTCTACAACTTGTACATTGACAACTTCATTTACCTCTGGACCTACCTTGGTTAGATTTGCCATTAAAGCTTTATCGGTAATGTCCTTGAGGTTTTCGGCATTCACTTCTTGAGTAACATCAATGACTACTTCATCAGATTTCTCCTCGACAGCTTGTTCCTGAGAACTTCCATCAAAGTGACCTGCAAAACTATCACAAGAGTTAGGAGATAAAATTCCTTGTTTCTGCATGTGGATATACTCCTCTTCCTCCTGTTGTTGTTGCAGATACTGTTCCAGCAAAATATTCTCTAGAGCTGCTGCTTCTTCGGCAGATGTATCTTCAACAATTTGAGCCATCAATGCAACTCCGGTCTTCTTACCGATATAAGAATTCCAGTCAAAACCATCATCTTCATTTGATGCAACCATAGCTTTCTCAGTGTTACTGCTATTTGGTTTCTCTTGGATTTCAACCTGAGTCTTTTTCGGAAATGGTTTGTACTGCAGTGACTTTTTGTAATACTCATTACCTCCTCTGAATGGACTCAGATTGCCCGTTGCTTCAGGGTTTTTGCATTCTCTCTTGAAATGCCCTTTCGGTCGGCATCTGAAGCACGTGACCTTTGTCTTGTCAAAACCTAGTTTGTTGCTTGAATTTCCGATATCTCGGCCTGCGAGAGCAACGAACTTTGTAACCCTTCGGATAATCGAAGCTAAACACCACTTGATATTCATCAACTCAAGCTCTTCTTCGTCCACCTGATCGTAGTCTTCGGCGGTCATCTCGGGATTGCCGGTTTTCCCAGCTACAAGACTTTTATACGATTCTAGAACAGTGGCGAGAAGTGCTATGTGTTGCTTAGCAGTTTGCTCAGAAACAACATTGTTCAAATTAACAGCGATGTTACATTTGAATACTTTCGAATCAGAATTTGTTTGTTGATTCTGATTTACTTGACTCTGATAAGACGAATTTGAACCAGTGCTTAAGAATGAAAACTGTGGACTTTGATCATATTGAGGATATGATTGATTCTGATTCTGCTGCGAATTGTTCGAAGAATTCACACTTGCGTTGAATGCTGTCTGAATCTTTGGGCTTGAAATGTTATCTTGCATTCTACTCTTGTAGTACAAACCAACATCTTGAACAACATTAGCGTTCTTTGACTTTGCAATTTTCAGGAGTTCCATTTCATGGCCTTCGAGTTTATCGATAAATGTTGACAGCTTGAAGAATTCCTATTTTTCACTTTCCTTCAGAACCATTAGATAAGTAGTCCATTCTCCATCTGGTAGAGCGTCTGCAAGCTTGTCGATGTACTCTTGTTCCGTCTTTTCAAGACCGTGTCTTCGTATTTGGACTTTAAGATGACATAAGCGTTCAATCATCTGCTTCATGGTCTCACCCTTCAGCATGTTGAAGATTTCGAACTCTTTCATGATGAGCGCTTTCTTGCTCTTGATCATCTTCGCGCTTCCTTGATACTTCTTTTGAAGCGATAGCCAGAGTTCTCTTGCAGTTGTGTATTCCGGTAGCAAGACGAGAATATCTTCTTTAACAGATTGATGGATAAGACTGATCATCTTTTTCTCAGCAATGTATTCTTCTTTCTGTGTCGTGGAGTACTTGTATTTCTCCAGAACTTGCTGATGTTCGTCCAACGGAACTGTATAACCTCTCTCGATCGACACCCAGCCTAGGAAGTGCCTGGCTTGAACCCAATATGTAAACTTCTCTTTCCATCCTTCATACTCGTCCATGCTCATTAGCTTCGGCGGTTTAACAGTCGTGCCTATCTCGTTGTGTAAATTGACTTGTTGGATCACGTTGGCATTTGACGAACCCACTCCGGACATATAAGCTCTTTGAATATCATCCATTGTGAATAACGAGACTCGTACGCTGAAAACACTTGAAAACTTTTGAAAATGTTATAATTACTACAAGTTCGGTTGAACTTGTAGCTAGAATGAAGAATTCTCAGATTTGAACACAAGCTCGGTCGAACTTGTGATTTTTTTTTTTGAAAAATCTCCCTAGAACTTCGGTCGAACTTGTTGAAAGAAATTTATCTGATTTTTAGAAGTATGGGCGAACTTGACTAAATTTTTCTTGAATTTTGTCAAGTTCGGTCGAACTTGACAGAAAATCAATGAAGTTTTAGTAAGTTCGAGCGAACTTAGCAATAAATCCTTCAAAAACACCTCAAGTTCGAGCGAACTTGGTAAAAAAATCAATGAAAAAGTGAGTTTTTAGCACAAGTTCGGTCGAACTTGGCTAACAAGTTCGATGGTTAGGGTTTTGCAAAAAATGGTTTTTTTTCAAAATTTTGACATCAATTCAGTTGAATTTGGTCTCCAATTTTTCAAGGGTTTATCTTTGTTGTATTTTACATGATATATTCAAAATTGAAAAGATTTTGACCGTGAATTCTTCATTTTTGTGAAAACGTTATGAAAAATAGAAGAATGGAGATGAAATAGAAGTGTTCTTGTCTTGATTACTATCAAATCAGGTTGTTCTAGCTCTGATACCACTTGTAGGACCGATCCTTGATGCTAAGGAACCTAAATTTGATATCTAACGTCCATAATAGTGGAAATATTACGTCGTGTTTACCAATAGACAAGAATTAATCAGTTTAACGTCAATTTTATTGATTAAACGTCAAGAGTACAAACTGACAGAGCTTCGCATCCAAAATGCCAAAGTTACAAATGAGGACAACAAGCTAACTATTTATATACCTACAAGTTCGCCTGAGGGAGACCTAAGTTCGCCCGAACTTGACTCAACATGTCAATCATGGGCGAACTTGACTCAACATAACATAAATACTTCATTTAGCTAGCCTATTGAACTCTATACTAAACAGACTTGATATAAGACTAAGACATAGACATTATGCACCAACAGTTACCCTGACTTCTATGCTTCTCGTGGAGTGTCTCACGAGCATGTTATTGAGGCACCGGTAACGTGTGCTCCTTCCGTGACGGAGAGATTAGTTCATGGCGTCTCTAGGTACAAGTGTGGTACATAGCTACTAGGAGGCGTATGGATAAATCCTAGGAATATTGTTACTGAGGTAGATGATTTGTGTGTGCCCACACCCATCAACCTTTACTGTTTGGCTCAAGGGTACATCCGTATGATATAGTTTACTAGTTGACTTGCTTTATATTGTATCATATTACTGTTGTTATTATTGTTACTGTTATTGCTACTATTGTTACTATTACTATTCCTATTACCGTTATTGTTATTTAGGCCTATTATTCCGTACTGGGCATTCGGCTCATTCCGTACATTTTATTTCACCACAGGTTCACAGGTTACTTTGGGCGGAGTGAAGAGTGAAGAATAAACCCTAGGATGCTAACCAAATACGTTTGTCACTTTTATAACATAAATATGTATTTTGGGCCTTAGGGCTATGAACTATCTTTTGGAATGTAATCCTAACTTTGATAATAATGGAACTATGTCTTATGTTTCTTTTCACCATCAATAGTGACACGCCAGCCATATCTAGGTTGGGGTGTTACAGCATATAATGGAGGCTTTTGAACCTCATACTTCTGGAACAAAACCCTAACACAAGCCATTCAACATTGAAGTTAGTTGATGGCTTGGTTTGGTTTTCAAATGTTCCAAGAAACCAAGTATAATGAACTAGTTTTTGAAAGAAACAAAGAAATATCCCAACTTTGGACCTCAAAATGGTGATGTGTCATCTTTGTTTACCTTGATAAACATATGGTGACACTCTTAGAGGTTATATAAGGAAGGAGAAAGCAAGAAAACTAGAAGAAATTATAAGAAAAGGGTCCAAAACTCATTTTTTTTGAACTTGGAGTTTTCTGCCATAACTTCAGAAATGTGGAGATTTAAGAGTGTTAGAGAGAGTGTTTGGAGCGTGAAAAGTGTTTAGGAGAAGGTAAGGGGTTATATTTATAGTTGGGATTAGGGTTCGGGTGTTAAATGAGGTGGTTGGGGGTTGAAATGAGGGAAATGGAGCCAAAATTGGCGAAATCCAAACAAGCTGCCAGACTAGGTCCTTGTGGATCGTAAGAGGTTTGGTCTTGCGGTTTGTAAGACCTTTCAAAAATCAAAGATTTCCTAAAATGTCACTTTTAGTCTTTGCAGTTGGGTTGTGTGTTATTTTATGCTACAATTCATAGTTAGGTATGTTTTAAGCATTTTAAGGTGTATATAAGCATGTGTAATGTATGAATATGTTTAAATATAATTCTAAGAAAATGCACTCTTGGTGTAGACTGGGTTTGAAATATAAATGCTTATTTCGTGATTGCTTATGTATTGTGCATGCATGATTAAACAAGTATGATATAAAATACTATTTCCATTACGATTAAAGTCTCGGGATTACAAGGATTGAAATTGAAATACGATTACAATAAATCGAAATAAAATGAAAAATACGGAATGTTAAAACAACCCTCATCCTCTCACATACCTTCTCATATTTGCCCAACCTCACAAAGTCACATCATTTTCACTCAGAAACTACCTTCACCTACCCTCATCCACCTCAGGCTTCCAACACTCAAAAAGTAATGGTCACATGCCTTAAAGGTCACATACCTGTTGCCTCAAACAAATGCTGCATCCAAACCCGCACTGATGGTGGCGGTGTTGCCTAAACCCCCACCCACCCTGAAACCTGACCTAGCCCACCCCAACCCTCCAAATACCATTAAAACTAAAAAAATAATAATAATAAATCAAAATTCCACTTTAGTAATTGCGTCTGCATGGACCCAGATACTTATTTAAAATTTTCATTTAGAGCATCCGAAAAGCAATGTCCCATGCGTGCGGTTTGCTTTTTGATGGGGTGGCCAAGCGGACCACTCGTTGGAGGTGGTGAGTTTGCTTGGTCTGGTCTAGTGGACGGGTCCAAAAGGGGATGCGGTGGGGCTACTTTGATATTTGAATTATTAAGAAAGGGTTTTTTTTGGGTAATATCCGTTAAAAACAGATCCTAGAAACCTGACTCGTTTTGTAAACCGGATCCTAGTGGATGTAAAGGGAAATGAAATTTCTTTTATTTTTCAACTTTGTTTTTATCATCCAGTATGTCTCATTTGTACCTTTGCTTCTATTTTGAACAATAGAACACCCTAAGATATTTTCTATCATCATTGTTATTTTACATATCTAATTATATACACGTATATTTGTGTACGTATATAAGTATGTACGCTACACCGAATTCTCAATTATGTATTCTATTTATTTCTTTTATATAAAAATTATATAAAATAAAGATTTATTAAATAAGAAATATTTAATTTATTTCTGGTTTCTTGAATTTTATAAAAAATGTCTATATGACTAGAAATAATTTTGTACTATAAAACAAAAAGAAAGTAAGTTTGATATTTACAAACTTACATTACAAAAATTAGAGTTAAATGCTTGGTTGGTCTCTGTGGTTTGCAAATCTTGCAGACTTGGTCCCAGTGGTTCACTAATTACACACTTAGTTCCAGTAGTTTCAAATTTTGCACTCGGGTGGTCCTTACCACTAACCTTTGTTAGATTTCTCAGTTAAGTATACATAAAATGTATATTATACCCTCGTCTTCTTCATCCTTTCTATCTCTCTGAATAAAAAGCCCTACCACACACTTGCACCTTCTCTTCACTACCATTGCTGGTTCTTTTTATCCACAATCTCAAACACTAAGTTCCACTAAGTTCCACAGTCTCTCTGAATAAAACCTTCCCCATCGACCCATTCCCTCCACCCCCACCCACCTTCTGTTGTTTTCCTAGCAGACCAAGAAAACAACAAAATTTAAATTGTAGCCACCAATAACAACTCCATCTCCCTCTCTGCTCTGATCTCAAAAACACACAACCCAACTGATTACCTTTCATATGAAACTTAAGTAGTTCCTATCAACGATTACGGTTACAGAGTGGTTTAATGTTTACACTTAAGTAGAAAAAAATCTAATCAAAACCTAGATTTGCGAGTGAGGACAGAAGATGGCAACCGGGTAACACCAATTTTGGGGTTTTTTTGGATAATATTGTATGTTGTTTGTTCTTCTTGTAACCGATGGTAAGGAAATGGTTCTGGTCACCGGTGATTACCTGATGATGGAGGTGGGTGGTTGCAGGTGGTGTTGGGATGAAAAAGAGGTGGGTGGTGATTTAGGATGGTTGTGGCAATGGGGAAGATGAAGTGTGTGCGGCGGTGGTTGTTGTGGCGGAGGGTGGTTGTCGCGGAGGGTGGTTGTGGCAGTGGTGGCTGAGTGGTATGGCGGTGAAAGGCGGCGAGGGTGAGGGTGGTGGTAGCAGAGTAGTTGCAGGTGGTTGACACCGGTGTACTGGTGGTCGGATGTTGACGCCGATTGTCATGGACGGTTTTGAAGGTGGATGAGGTTTACGGGAGTGGGTGGTTGTGATTTCCGGTGGTCGAGCGACAGTGGTGACAAGGTGAACAGGTAGTTCGAATAGTGGAACTTAGTGTTTGAGATTGTGGATAAAAAGAACCAGCAATGGTAGTAGAGAGGAGGTGCAAGTGTGTGGTAGGGCTTTTTATTCAGAGAGATAGAAAGGATGAAGAAGACGAGGGGTATAACAGACATTTTATGTATACTTAACTAAGAAATCTAACAAATGTTAGTGGTAAGGACCACCCGAGTGCAAAATTTGAAACTACTGGGACCAAGTGTGTAATTAGTGAACCACTGGGACCAAGGCTGCAAGATTTGCAAACCACAGGGACCAACCAAGCATTTAACTCCAAAAATTATCTATGTATTTAAGCAAATCTGATGGATATGATTGTAATTTTGCATCAGTACATATATTAATGCAACATGTACAAAGGAATTATGGTGAAATTTTATGGGTAAAATAGTCCATACACACTAAATTAAGACGCCTATAGGGGCATTATAGTAATTTAAGCATCTCCTTCAACTTTATGACGCCATTTACTCATGGCTTTCCTTCATCAATGCAGCCCCGGGTAAGAGAGACAGTCATAACACCTCTCCTTTTCTTCCGGTACACACGCTTCCATATCTCAAAAGAACAACCTCAATTCTCATAAATTCCCCCAATCTCAAACTTTGGGTTTCCTTAAGTGGTTACAAAATCATCACCAACAATCATCCCAAAAATTCCGATCATCAAAGATAATTGATTTAAGAAGTTCTGATGGAGAAACAATCGAGGTCGACGAGGCTATTGAGTACATGCAAGAAGCATGTGGAGACTTTGAATGCGATGAGAAGGTTACTAATAAGATCTTAGGTCGTTTGATGCTGATTTTGTAAAAGTGGATCAGAGTATTCTTTTTGATCTTATTCGGGTACGTTTGTTTTTTAATCTTTTTTTATATTTTAAATATGATTATTGTTGGTTGATGATGGTTATGTGTAATTTCTTGCTCTAATTTTGTTTATTTTGGTTTAGTTTTTTGGGGGTAATTTTACGTGTCAGTTCCATCTCCAAATAAGCCACATATATCTTCATTCCCTTTCCTTAAATGAGTAAAGTGATATGTGATAATGTTCTTGATTCACAATAGTAATATTAATTTCGAGAACTTCAATAACTAATTTCTACACATATGTATTATGTTTGATAGCCTCATTTTTGGTTTTATAACATATATGTAACAATAGAAAAAGGTAATAAAATACCATCAGTTTTATCTACTCAGTCACTCTTGTATGAAGGCAATTGAAATTTGTTTATGTGAAACTTATATCTTTCGTTTACAACACAATTTTTTTTGTAATCAAGGGGCCTGCAAACCAAGGTGCACGTTCACAATTTTAATGTTAATTTTTATATGCATCATGTATGTTGTAAAAAAGCCCTATAGATGACAGAAGTTATATTAAAAAAAGCCTTTTGGTGATGGCTTTATCTTGAATTTTATTGTCCTGTTGAAACATTACTGGCCAAAAGGCATGCTGATGGTTCGATGCCAGTTGAAAGCTTTAATCCTAAATTTAAGAATTAAAGTGTAGAATGGTCAAAAGGCATACTGGATTTTACTGCTCCGCTTTGGTTGATGAAAGCAAAAAAACATAAGATCATGATCATAATCATAAACTTGTTGTAGGTGGTGTTTTAAGGTGTCGTTGTTAGTTTTGTCACCGAAGCGGAGAAGGAGCCTAAGAAAGAGGAGGAGAACGGCGGAGTTTTATTCCGATGCGGTGGTGGTGATGGTGGTTGATACTTAGAAATTCTGTCCGGCAAATTCATCTTCTAAGACGTGCTCAATTTTCTTTGATAAAATCAATTATGTAAAGAGAGAGATGGAGATGATTGATGCTTTAATGGTGGTGAGAAAAAAAGAGGTGAAAAGCCAAACGGTGTATGAGGGTTGTTTTCATTGGAAACCCTAACCTGAAACGAGAAATCTCCTTCTTAGACAGAGTAATCTTCATACTCAAATCAATTTGTTCTTAATGCAAGTACTCTATTTAGAGATTTTCTTTTCATGCAATAATCTTTTTAAGTTTATGGTGTTTGGTTGAATTGGCAATGACTCTAATTTCTGATTATATGGTCTAAGTGTTTTTTCCAAAATTATTTATTGGTATTTAATATAAATTTTCTTGTTTATTCTCTACCATTAATAAAAATAAATAAGCTTAGAACTTGGAAATTTAATTAAGTTACTTTTGTGTTTTGCAAAAAAATGTGTAGTGATATTATGAGAGCCTGGAATAACGACGTTGTATGAAAAAAAAGCAGTTTGATGCTCATCCCATTGAGAAAAATGATCTTCTTAATGCTCATCATGGCAAGAAGTCTTGGGATTTCATGGTGACCAGTTAAATTTTATTTATCAAAACGCGGTTAATAAATAATAGTCAATTAATTAAGCGAGTTAATTAATAAAATGCAGCGGAAATAAACAAGTGATCAACAATAAACGAAACCCGACAGGATCCGATTACATGCAAATACGAGCACCGTGATAAGGATATCTAAGTACCGATGTGAAAGATATACCTCGGCTAATAACTAACGGTTGAGACACCGAAGTTCAACGAACACATGCTATTGAAATGAACAGACGAAATACCGGTATAGTCCAGGGTAGCGGCGGTGGTGGCCGGCGGTACTAGCGGCGGCAGCCGCAACGGTTATGGCTGGCGGTGACGGCGGAGCGGGTGTGAGTTTCTTGAGAGTTCTTGTGCAATTTTTCTAACACCTTCAAGAACTCCATGCTCTCTTTTATATAGAATATGGAGGTCCATTCATGTTTGCCAAGTGGCGGACATGCACATTCATGTGCAACAAGTGGCAAGGATACTATGCATGCGCGACAAGTGGCGAAGATGCTATGCATGTGCGACAAGTGGCATAGCAAGAGTGTGCTTGTCTCACCCGGTCCGAGTACCCACCTCTTAGTTAATACCCGCAACAAGTTTATTAATCAGGATAAACAATTATATTATTAATAATAGGCATTAATAATATAAATCAGCTCATGATCATAAATATAATTATAATCCGTTTCGCATATCGTTCGTAATTACCAGTTAAACTTGTTAAATGGATTTTAGTTCGTTGCCCACGGTGTAACTCTTATGGGTCATAACTTGATCGCCCGCGTTATTTCATCGGACCGGTCCATTTTCCAACAGTCTCCCCCTTGGACAGTTTTCGATTAAGTTCTTTAACCCTGATAGCCAGAGGCGCTCTAGCTACACATGGCTGGCCTCAATAAGTTATGACACTTTAAAGTCATTAACCTAAACATATTGGAACATCCTGTTGCAAGACAATGAGCTTATGGTAATCGTTGTCATCTATCCTTTCTATATAAGACATCAACTGAACAATGAGACATGGATCCAATTCAATCTCACATGGTGTTCAATCATTATCGTTCTCGTTCAAGAATCAAAGTGGTCCAATCAAACACACAGTAAGTTTGGGTAAGGCCTTACACTTCACCAGTTTGAATCAACGAGGGCGCCCCGATGTCGGCCTGTTACATACAATGTAAGAGTACAGAATCCCATCTTGACTACATACAACTGCCACTGAACTTCATAACTACTCCCAATCAATGCCTTTATGACTGGCAATTACGTGACAGTGGTTGACATTGACCAAAGAATAGTCTTTAGTAAACGGATGTTCTAGTATGTATCTCAGGTCAGAGGATACTTAATGAGTATACGTAAATCAAAGAATCTTATGACTAAGATCCATAAAGATGATTTGATGTGAGTTACATCCAACGCCATTCATAATGAGGTTTGTGAGTTTGGAAGTCAACTCCTTGAGTCCAAAGTTAGAATAGTCTTAATTCAGAGTCATTCCCACGAGTCTGACCGACTACAGATAATTTAGAATACAAGATTCATGGATTAAACGTATTAAAATCGAACACAGTTGTAAGATTCATAGTTTGCATTTAACCAGTAAATCAAAAGTGAATTCAAAAGGTACAATTTTTTGAATGTTCTACGTCTAAATACCAAATCAAAACAAACATTTAGCTAATCTAAGACCGAAAACATTCATGCGTTGGTCATGCTTGTCCTGAGTCATCGGTTTAGTGAACGGATTTGCTAGGTTTCGATTTGTGTCTACTTTGCTTATTATGGTGTCTCCTCGTTTTAGGATTTCCCGTATATAGTGGAAATTTCTTACAAGGTGCTTGGCCTTGTGATGAGATCTGGGCTCTTTGGCTTGAGCAATGGCTCATGTGTTATCACAGAACACCTCGATTGGTGTTTGAATACTTGAAACCACATCGAGGTCGGTGATGAACTTCTTCATCCAAACAGATTCTTTTGCAGCATCCGATGCCGGTATATATTTGGATTCAGTGGTTAAATCCGTCACTACACTCTGTTTAGCGCTTTTCCAACAGACAGCTCCTCCATTGAGCGTGAATACGAATCCTGATTGTGAGCAAGAATCATCTCGGTCACTTTGGAAGTTAGCATCAGTGTAACACCTTACAGTCAGCTCTTCTTCCACTCCTCCAAACACCAAGAACATATCTTTGGTTCTTCTCAAGTACATAAGAATGTTCATTTCTGCAGTCAATGGGCAATGCCAGGACTTTGCTGAAAATGACTGGTCATGCTTAAAGATACGAGACGTCAGGTCCAGTACATAACATAACATACATGATAGAAACAATCGCTGAAGCATACAGAACTGCTTTCGTTTGCTTAATATCAATGTTTGTTGAAGGAGATTGCAATTTGTTAAACACGGTTCCTTTAGTCATAGGAACACCTCCTTTCTTGGAATTTTCCATCTTAAAGCATGTCATCATTTTGTCTATGTACGTACTTTGACTTAGCCCTAGAAGCCGCTTAGATCTATCCCTATAGATCTTGATTCCCGGAACTGTGAATGCTAGGATCGGACCCCACTTGTGAGCTTTCCGGTCAGATTTGCTTAGCTAACAGAGGCGTAATTTATTGTTAGCTGATTGAACAAACATAGAACAAGCGTGATGATTACTGTTTAACCGTTTGTATCTTATATTGATTGACTTTGTAACGAATACAGACTCGAGCAGGGCTTCGCCTCTGATCACCAAAAACAGCATGCTAGACAAACATCCAAAGTCACCTAGTTATAGGCAAGACTTGACAGCAACTAGGGACTAGGACCTTGAGATTTGTGCGAAAATCTTCACACATTTTTGTGCGAAAATTCTAGCCTGATACAAAATTACAACTTTCAAATAATAACATTTGACGTTGCGAAACCCTATCTATACAACAGACTTGTCCTAGACGTAGGCAATAGACATATGTGCACCAAAGACTCCCCCTGGATGTTGCCGAGTCTTGGACAGTCTTCAAAACTTTTCTTGCAAAAATCTTTAAACATATTTGACTTGAATCATCCGAAGAATCGCTTTGGCGGCTTTCAAACGCTCCTCTGAAGCAATGGGAGTTTGATCTGTAGGAGGAGGTCGATTGTACGTGTTTCCAAACTTGAATCTTTCACGAGAAGCCAGCTTTCGTTTTGCCTCATTCTTTCTTCTTCTGATCTTTCTTTTTCTGTTCTTCGGCTTCAAGCTTTCTCCAGGATGTGTTCCAGCTTTTTCCTGAATTAACATTGTTAGTATAACATACATTAACAATCCTATGGAACTGCATGGCCTGCTTTATCTTTTTCTTCATAGTTGATCTTGATGAAGAATAGGCGCTCAATATCTTTCTCTGAGCAGTTGACCAGCCACATTGGATCCAAAACTCTAATCGCACGCCACAACCCATAAATTCTCTTGTGCATGATCACGGTTTTCAGATAGATCTTCAGACATATCCCACAATCCTTCATCAGGCTCTACACAGATAACAGCCTCCCCAGTACTTGAATCGTAATGCCACCATTTGAAGATTTTGTAAAAATCTTGTTCCATTTTCTTCAAAGGCGTATTCTTCATTACACGCGGCCATTTAACAATCAAAGTCACATCCTTTTCTTGCGTTACTGGATTGATATTTGTGACGTTCGTGGCTTGTGTGGTTTCCAGTAGTTAAAACCATTTTCAGCTTCAAACTTGATCATCTTCCAAATGTGTTGATCATTTGGCCTTAACTTCATATTGAACGTCTTGGTCTGCACTAACTCTTTCACATCCCACTCAGGTAGAGTCTTTATGTCACCCAGGTATTTGAAGTATTGAACTCCAAATTCACGTTTAAATGCATACACATCTACTTCCTCAATCCAGCCCCAACTGATAATGTCACCTAGAGATGCATAGGATCTCTAGTGAAGAAAGCTAATGGACGACAGAACTTTCTTTCTGGCGGCATTTCCTTGAACCACTTCTTCTTCATTTCAATGATCTCTTCTTTGGTCGGTGATTTAGGAGTCCGTACCATCTTTCACTGCTTCTTCTACTTTTTGCTTTAGCATATCATCGTTTAGTTCAGCAGTCATTTCATCAAGGGTAGGAAACACATCTGTTCCTTCACCTGTATACCTTGCCGCTTCATGATCATCATCCGAATCCCAATCTTCAATGATCACTCTGTCATAATTGTTTGCCTGTGGGATGTCTTCAAAAACATAGTCATTCGGCTCTGAACTTGTATTCTTTAGCTCTTCTTCATCGATTCCCAATAGCTTAGCTAGATCAGCCTTGGAGTAGTTATGAACCTATTCTCCCGCTTTGACATCGTGCTCAAGGTAAATGACTTTGCGCTTGGCGCTGTCTCATCAACTTCGATTGACGACTCCCCCTGAACCTGTTCATCTGTTAGCTCAAAAACAGACTCATTCATGTACGCATCAAGATCAAATTTTCATTATCAAATAAGTTAAGTACAGATTCAAATCCTTCCTTCTCTATCTGGTCAAACGTTTCATCTACCATATCATCAATATCTTTCCTCAATTCCCTCTGAGCTATCGCTTTCTCTCTCGTCATCGACTCTAAGATCCCTTCCCCCTAAAGTATGCACCTTTTCTCTGAAGATACTGGCATGGATTCAGCTTCCAGCGCAGATTGTTCAATCACAGGAACGATGAAATAGCAACTTCATGCACAGGTTTGCTGGAGAACGGAATATCATCAATCTTTTGCTTTCCTCTACCTTCTGCAACTGATAAAGCTTTCGAAGCTTGTTCTCTATCTGCAACTCTTTGTCTAGCCTCTTCTCTCTCAATTTTCTCTATCTCATCTATCAATGAAATACCCAGAGTTCGAACTAGAATTTTCTTCATTAGCTCAACCTGCCTGTTGTTCGACTCTCGTTCTGCCTCATACTCTTCCATCTTCTTGATTATCCTCTGATTTTTAGTCTCATACCTACTGAGAGTTGCCTTCAGAATCTCTCTCTCATTCTCCAATACTTTAATCCTTTCATCATAAACAGTAACCTTTTATGCAACTTGAAAGAATTTCTCGTTGTCATCAGTGACCAACCTTAGAATCTCCCTGATGCTGTCTCTATCTGATTCAAGCACCTTGATCTTCTCATCAGCACTCTTTAACTTTGCTTCCAACTCTCCAAGTCTCCCAACATATACATCATCTTCTGTGAATTTTCTCCCCCTAGGATAACCTCATAATCAAAGTCATAATCATCAAAGGATGTGAATGTGGGAGGATGTGTAGGATGAGCCGATGATGTTGTCTGTGCCTGAGAAATGGCAATAGGAGTGCCAATAGGCTGTCGTGAAGGAGATACAACTGGAGGTTCAACTACTATGGAGGAGATGGAACGGGAATCTCTGTAGTAGTTTGTTGAGGAGGAGGAGATGCATGATGAGCAGTCACACTTAGTGGTTCAACTGCTGGAGGTGGCTGAGTAGATGGAGGAGATGGAGGACGTTCAGACGATGTTTCAACTGTTGGAACAACTGGAGTCTCAGCAGGCTTTGTTCTTAACTTGATTCGAAGCTTCTTAGCAGTAGACTCAGCTTTCGAGCTGCAGCATGTTTCACTCTTTTTCCAGTTTTCTTCTTCGCAGCTTGACAACACTTATATCTTCTTCGGTTTCAATGGCTCATATGTAATGTCATCATCACCCATAGCCTTGTTTCCTTTCCTCGGCTAACTTCCTCTCTCTTTCTATTCTCTCTTGCTCTTTTCTTTCTCTATCTTTCTTTTCTCCTTCCTTCCTTTCTTCAGAATCAGTACTCGATGATGGCCCTTCATCATCACCACCACCTGCTTTGGTTTCAACACCAACCATTCTCTCAATATCAACAGTGGTATCTTCGACAGACTCTTGAACATGAACTGTGTCTGTTGTTTGCACTGTTTCTTAAACAATTACTGGCTCAACATCAGGTTCATCAATCAAACCAGTTTCTACACTTGGTTGTTTCCTTTGGCGCTTGGGGGCTGAGGAGGAAGTCTCTGATGCTTTCTTCCTTTTTGTTGTAGACGAAGTAGAACCAGCTTTCTTTTTGCCATAATGACCCTTCTCTCCTTCGCCTTTGATATACCAAATGTGCGCTTCTCAAATGAAGTCTTCCATCATATTCTACTCCTCACTTTCGTCACCACTTTCTTCATTTCTCCATTTACCTTCTGGTGGAGCAACATAATCAGCTTTGACAAACGTACCAAAGATAGGCTTAAATGCTGGAGCCGTTCCCCCTTTACGGTAATTGCTGATGTTGTGGAGGTCCGACGGGGACATATGCTCTAACTTCAATATATCATGCTTCTTTTTCTCGAGATTGGGGTGTAGGTGGTCGAGGATCACCTGAACAAATCTAGGATACTGCAAGAATCGACCCTTACCCAAATTCATCACCATCTGATAAAAAATCATTTGCTAAAGTTGTACGGCTTGTTCAGGATCACTGCAACGATCATACACATGTGATACTCTACGAGATCATCCCAACCCCCTTTTCTGTGGCTTAAGGAACATGTGATGCAGTGAGCTAGGAATCTGTAGGGCAGCCCTAGCCGGTTGATCTTGAAAGGAGCAGAGTTCACATAGCCATTATACCCCATTCTGTAAAAGCATCCTTTGACGAACTTCTCTGTAAAGCCTGTGGGATAATTGCTTTCATCCCTTAGGTGCAACACTATTCGTATAAGATCTTCAGTAATTGTAATCTTTACATCATTCTCTCAATTCTGACTGCTGACGTAATAGCCCTTGGTTCGGCTTGTAACTCGACAGTAGGCCAAAAACGGTCAACGTGAGATGCATAAACGTCATGCTTATGTGTGAGAGCATAATATACTGGCAGCCGTTCCAGAAAATCAATATACTATGAAAATGGAGCAAACTCTGGTACATCCTTATCAATTAAGCAGCAGGAGTCGTGCATTGGGTGGAACTCATATGCGGTTTTCTGTGAAACAGAGAGATATGAAAAGTTTGACAAAAATTTTCAACAATACAAAATCTTCTAAATTTTCGTACAAAATGACTCTACATAACTCTTAAAAATTTTCGTTCGAAAATTGTAGAATCCAGTTTAATCATTTCATCTCAGAATTTTCTGCGAAAATGATATATGTTGGTGCATAATGTCTATGTCTTAGTCTTATATCGAGTCTGTATAGAATAGAGTTGAATAGGCTAGCAATACAAAGTATGTATGTTGTATTGAGTCAAGTTCGCCCATGAGTAGCTTGTAAAGACAAGTTCAGCCGAACTTGCTAAGGCAAGTTCGGGCGAACTTAGCTATCCCTCTGGCGAACTTGATCATCTATAAATAGCTAGCATGCCTCACTCATTTGTAACTTTGGCATCTTAGAGGCGAAGCTCTGTCAATTTGGATTCTTGACGTTTAATCAATAAAATTGACTTTAATTGATTAATTCTTGTCTATTGGTAAACTTGTCGTAATATTTCCGCTATTATGAACAATAGATATCAAATCTGGGTTCCTATGCATTGAGGATTGGTTTACAAGTGGTATCAGAGCTGCGATTATCACCTACGCTCATGAATTTAGACATTTATGGACATTAGGAGGGGGTTTGGTCGTAAAAAATGAAATAAAATACAATCCATGGATGAAAAGTAAAATGAACATATATGATTGTTAGAAATTGATTTTCGGCCAGATCTATGGTGGATTCATCTCGAAATTCGAAGAAATAAGGATTCTGGATCGAAAAATGTGAAAAAGAGGCTGATTTGGGGGATCAAGTTCGCCCGAACTTGACAAGATTTTCATGATTTTTCATCAAGTTCGCCCGAACTTGACAAGGATTTTCATGATTTTTTATCAAGTTCGTCTGAACTTGACTGATTTTCATTGAAATTAAGTTTAAGTTCGCCCGAACTTGTGATCTAGAGATCAAGTTCGCCCGAAGTTGTAGCACATTGATCAAGTTCGCCCGAACTTGTATCAAATGTGTTGAAGTTATAACCAAGTTCGCCCGAACTTGGTGTTGGCCAACCAAGTTCGCTCGAACTTGGCACTTGGTGACACCATGGACAAGTTCGCCCGAACTTGTCCAGAAGTCTAAAAAATAAATAAAAAAAAATAAAAAAATGGCGATCGTATTGATGGGATGAGTGTCCAGAAAAATTTGGCGATAGAAATTTTTTCGAGTTTTCGAAGACCGAACCGGCATGTACGGGGACACCGTCTAGAGCTTCAAGTACAGATTTGGTGATACGGTCACAAAATTTTGAAGATTATGGGAGAGTCATTAATGCGGATGCAGAATGTTGATCATTTGGGTGTCGTGACTAGTAATGGGCCTAAACGTTAAATCTGCATTTGTTAAAAACTGAAGGTTCCGGATTTCAGGGGGAATTTCAGTGAAAATTTCAGTATGGTCAGAATTTGCAAAAATGAAGGGGAATAAAAAATTTTCAATATTTGAAGATTCCGACATTTTTGAAATTCGTGACTGCTGCAACAGTATCCAGGTGGTTACCGATTGCAGATTATCGGGAAATGCAGAGGATCGAGATTCATCGGGTGATCACAGGAAGTTCCGAGTTTTCAGTTCATGATACAGAGTGATGCTTAAGGGTTAGACTCCTGAGCTCTGATGAATGAACAATTAGCTAGATTAGCAGTCGTTAGTACCAGTGAGGAACACTGAGGACGTTCAAAGCGTTCGGTGATGATCTTAGGAATTAATGACTAGCTCCGCAGACGGATGGTTTCAAAATTACCAAGGAAATCTGATGATAACCTTTGATGGCCATTAGTTTTAGTCTTCAAGCAGATGAATCAATCTTCTCTTTGGACTAACCGCCGTTGGATGATGATGTTTGGTGATTAAGTGGCGCTGGTCTACCAGAGATAGCTATATATCTGACATTGTGACTGAAGAGGAAGAATGTGATTTTGGTCACGGACGTATGTTTCTTAGATTCGATGCATTACTAGATTATCTGTTTCTGATGAAGATTTGCTGATTGAATAGATTACCGATTTGCTGATCAAATATTTCTGAAGGGTGCTTAACTGCGATTACGGAAATCAGGATTTCAGATTTTCGAGGGTATTCGTTGATTTGAAGTTTTCTGATGCGGTGATTCGAAGTTTCTATCAATTGCCGATTGAGTTTTTTATATTTTAGGAGTGTATGGAATAAACTCTCGATGCTCAACGCTTATTCAAAAACTGAACTCGGATGCGGTTACCGTCGAAATGGAGAAGCTGTTGCATTGATTAGCTTCAAGTTGGTGGTTATTCAAGAAAATTTGCGGTCAAAGCAAATCAGAGGGGATCGGAAACCGTGCAACCAAAGATCTGAACTGGAGATTTCAGCGGAACTGAAAGTTGTTAATGCAAAACCCGGATAATCAATTAAAGGGGATTTGTTGACGCGTCTCAACGACAACGATAGACACCTTGATTGAAGTTGCAGAATATTCAAACACGGCTCAAAGTTTTGAAGTTTAAGATCAAGCTTCGACAGTAACGAACAAGGGGGAATCTGTTGATGAACTATTGTGTTCGTCACTTGTCGAATAGGCTAGATTGAACGTGTGTTGAATATTGTATAGATTAGAATCGAACACACGACCAAAATACAGAGTTTTCAGTGTAAAAGGGAACAAGTTCGCTCGAACTTGACCTGTGTAGGTCAAGTTCGCTCGAACTTGGCATGTGGCAGACAAGTTCGGAGGGATCTAGAAGGAGTTGAATTTCTGAAAGAGGAGAAGCGTCTTGAAGCTATTCATGAGAAAACTAGAAAGGCAAGTATTAGAAGATTTTAGAATATGAACAAAGTGCCTCCTACAGATCAGACGCCGGATCCTAAACAAGAACGACGAAAGAAGCCTTACAAGAACTTCTTCGGTCGTGTGCGTTAGTGTTTATTGGAAACAGAGTTTTTTAAAACTAATACAAGACGAAGACGATATCCAAGGGGGAGTCTGTTAGTGCATAATGTCTATGTCTTAGTCTTATATCGAGTCTGTATAGAATAGAGTTGAATAAGCTAGCAATACGAAGTATTTATGTTGTATTGAGTCAAGTTCGCCCATGAGTAGCTTGTAAAGACAAGTTCGGGCGAACTTAGTTATCCCTCTGGCGAACTTGATCATCTATAAATAGCTAGAATGCCTTATTCATTTGTAACTTTGGCATCTTAGAGGCGAAGCTCTGTCAATTTGGATTCTTGACCTTAATCAATAAAATTGATGTTTAACTGATTAATTCTTGTCTATTGGTAAACTTGTCGTAATATTTCCGCTATTATGAACAATAGATGTCAAATCTAGGTCCTATGCATTGAGGATCGGTCCTACAATATATTTTCATGCGAAAATCTGCTTCTTCCCTAACAGTTAGTCAAAATGAACCGACTTAAAACACTTGTAATTTTTGTCATTTTCTCGAAATTGAAACGGTAAACCTTAGTTAAACTTGCCGATTTTAACGTTGGAGAGTTCAATTTTAAGTTTCACTGGCTAGTTTATCCTAGAACTACGTTGTAGTCCGTTTTAGGCCCAAATAGTTCAAATTTACGGTTCAATCTCGGTGTTATACCTTTGCCATTACAAGAGGTGTGCAAATCAACCTCCCTAATGTATCAAATAAGTCGGAAAGCGAGCGTAATGAGGATAGAGTAAAATCGCCTCAGAGAATCCGAACAAAAAGTTCTAACAGGTTTTCGTATGAAATGAAAAACTCATTCACTTATATATAGCCTTGGAATTTTCGTACGAAAATTGCTGTGTGTATACTTGCCAAATTTTCATGCAAAAATCGCAATTTTCGTGCGAAAATTGTTACCTTTTGAAATGTTCTCAACTTTCCAACTTTTTCTTTGTTTTCAGTTTTAGTTATCCACACAGTTGTCCAAGTCCAAGTTAATGAACTTGTTTAACTGTTTTGGCAACCAAATCCAAGTTAATGACCTTGGTTGACCACTTTTTGACCAAAACTGACATTATCCTTCGATTTTAAGTTTCAAATTAATGAACTTTTCAAACTCAACAGACTTTGTTTCCTGATTATCACCCAGCCCGTAATTCAAACGATTTCCTCTGCACTCTGTCGCTTTTGACTTTGAAGATATGGTTTCCATCACCGGCAGTCAAAAATTAAAGTAAAAATAGAAAATCTTTTTGAATTTTTGATATCCCTAAACTAGAAACATTTAAAGTAATATGAATAAACATATTTACAGACATATTTTTGCGAGTTTGTGTTAGAGGATCATATCATTTATTGAGACACATTACCAGTACCGTTGCTCTAGATAAAACTTTAAGTTCTTAAACATATTTTCTTTAGATTGTAGGTATATTGATCCACTTAAACCTCTACACATTTCTCAACTGCTTCAAGATATGTTAGGTAATTTTTAGCAACATGGCCTAATCTGTGTTTCCCACCTCAGAATATACTCCCGCATCGAGATTCCCTAGATTTCATCTCACAGGTGAATATACTAACTGATATCTGTAGAGGGGTGAAATGCGAGACCTTGAGAGCTCAGGTTAGTACTTCCGTACAGAGAAAGAGATGAAGGCTCGACTTTAGTTGGTGTTCCTCTTGGGAATCTTTTAATTTTTGTATTGCAGAATTTCGTATCTTTTTATTACGTTTTTCTTCATTTTTTACGCAGCTTTGGGTGAATATTGTGAAAGTATTATACAAGTTCTAGGCCATTGCTGAGCAAATCAGAAGAACACATATAATACCCCAGATATCAATTAAATATAAAGACCTAGTATCTCATAATCTGGCCTTCTCTCAAACGAAATTTCGGGGTACCAAGCCCATACATCCGAGAGATGTTAAGCCACAGATTTACCAGTTTATCTTTTTAGGTTTATATCCTGAAAGTAGTTTACTGAACGTGCGAAGCCTATCGATTATCCTTAGAAGACCTGTTTAGACGCTTTTAAACAATACATTTCCTTAGCGTACTGAAATGGTATACTGATGTACTATCATCTCCTCTTATGCACTAAAATCTTTTTGTATTTTTTTTATGTTTTTGTATTTTTCATGATTTTTTCAATGTTTTTGTACTTTCCATGATTTTTTCAATGTTTTTTTATTTTCCACATCTTTTTCTCCCCCTAAAATCAAAAACTTATTTTTGGATTTTTGTTTTTAAGAAAGCATGTAAACTATTTATAGAAAAACATTTGACTTACCAGTGAGGATCACGTCGCAAGATCGTCATCCTCAAACTCAACCTCATAAATATCCCCTGATGTCAGATTCTTTAAACCATTTAATTTTGAAAATTTCGAAATCTTGCTCTTTCAAAAGCTTTGGTGTAAAAATCTGCTTTTTGGTCATCAGTGTGGATTTTCTGAATTTGTACCAACTTTTTCTCGTGGAGCGAGCATGAGGATCACTCCTCAGGAATTATGAAACCAGGTTTAAGAATAAGACACTCTTTGTCGTTGAAATGAGTTGTGAACTTCTTATCACAGATCTGAGAGATGCTCAATAAATTGTTCTCGAGCTCAGCAATGTAGTTCACTTTGTCAAAAGACACGACTCCGTTTTCAAAATTCCTTCTTCCACGATCCACCCCTGATGGCTTTTACGTTGTACAACAAAGCCAACATCCCTGTCATGTGCCTAGAAGCTCCACTGTCCATGATCCACTTTGAAATGATTGACCATGGAAGCCCTGCACACATGAAAAACATATTACTTAAACAGACCCAAGCCCTTTCGGCCTTGGGTGGGATGACAATGTCGACCTTTGGAACTTTGGCAACTTTGACATCTTTCTTAATCTCAACCCATTGTTCAGTCTTAGATTCAGTCTTATCTTTTGATTTGACTGGAACATTGGTTGATTTTGGGGTTACATGAGATGTTTTTGCTTTGACTACCTAGGTTTGTGCCTTCGAAAATGCCTTTTTTATGTAAAGATTAGATTCTTTCTTCTCATTTTTCTTTGATGTTTCTCCAACTTCATATTTTGAAATGATTTCAGTCGTTGGTTCATTATTAGAATTGGAATATGCCCAACCTTTTTCTTCTCATCTACTGTAAACCTCTTTTGTTCATGAACAGGTTTTGGACGATTTTGGGAACATTGTCGTGCAATATGCCCAACCTTGTTACATCTGTAGCATGTTCTACTGTCGTTTCCAACAGTGTGTTTCAAAGCCTGTTCAAGAAGCTCTTTTTCTTTCTTAAACTCATCGTTGGTTTTTTTGTTAATGACTCCTATTCCTCAACGGTGTTGGTTCCAAAAACAAACTTAACTTTCTTTGTAAAATTTTCCTTTCGGGATTTGTTATTTCTTTTCTTTTCAAACCCTAACCATCCCTCTTGTTTTCAGGATAACGTCTACCTCTTAGATGAGTGATTTTGTTTGACTTCTTTGGTTTTGAGTAAAAACCAGCAACTTGCTTTTCAAGATCAGATGTGTCAACTTCAATGAGTTTAAAGAATTTGTCGACACGGTCGAAGTTAACCTTCTTGATTGGAAATTCTTCATCAGTATATAGTTTATCTGATCCTTTCAGTTTGTAGATAACTACATTAGGATCATCATTTAAACTATTGTCTGATGCTGTGATAAAATTATCATGAAAACTTTTCTCACTTCCAGAAGGTGAACTTGACTCTGATTTCTCATTGTTTGATTCAACACTTTGGTAAATTGTGTTATCAGACTCATTTTCAAAAACATTTTCAAACACTTTGGTTACCACCTTGGATTCACATTCCTTATCAGATTTGGAATATGTTACATCAAGATTTTCAGGCAGCTCGTTACTCCTTTCAGTGAGTAAGTTTAAGTTTAGCGCCTTTTCCACCCCGTCAGGATGTTTCTTAGCATATCTATTCCACATAGGGGGTGGAACATGATTGTAACATTTTCCATGGCTTTTATCATTCTTCTTACCTTCTTTGTTGTTTTCTGGTTTTGGAAGAATGTGATCAAGGACATACATGCTGGTAGAGTAACTGATTAACAATTTGTTAACTCATTCTGTTTCAATTTTTGTTTTCTCCAGCTCACTTTTTAGCCTAGCAATTGTGTTAATGTGAAGATTAATGGCCATTTGTTTGTCTATCATAGTTGCTTTGAGCATTGAAAGTGTTTTGTCATTTTCTTAGAATGTTTTCTCATACTGTCGAATGGTCCTGCTGAGTTTATCATAAGATTCTTTTACGATGTTATAATCCTATGATAGCTTATCATTGTATGTTTTAAGTTCTTTAAAAGTTTTTTCTTTCTCAGCACATTGCTCACATGCTTTGGCATATTTTAAGCATGAGCTGACCAATTCGACAGTTTGAGCTTTAATTATTTCATTTTCTGCTTCAACTTTTCTACCTATTCTTCCACACTGACTACCTCTTTTGTATTGACCATGAGTGCTTTGTTGGCAATATCGGTTAAGCTCTCCAGTGTTACAGGTTTGGTTACATCAATCACCTCCATACTCTCGTCTTTGTCTCCTTAGGCCTTTCTTCTTTGTGACTAGAATCAAAGCTACCTACAAAAGTTTTCAGAATTGTGTCAAATAAACAAGGTTTGGAGTACCTCTGAGACATTCTTCTTCTTCCGCTGATGATCTGAAGTAGTCTGCCAGAACCTCTTCCATTTCTTCTACTGTAACTTCTTCAGATGATTCAGGTTCTTCTATGATTTCAGCAACAAGTGCAAGACTTTCTTTCATGGAAATGAAATTGTTCCAATTGAACCCTTCAACTTCTTGCGTGACCACAAGAGCTTTGTCTTTTGAGTTTGAAGGTCCATCTTCGATTTGTACCATTTCGTTTCTCTGGCTGTGGTCGATGATAGATCGCCTTTTTGTAATAATCATCCCCGAACGGATTATGATTGCCCTTTACTTCTCGGTTTGGACATTCACGCTTGAAGTGCCCTTTCTCCCTGCAATTGAAGCATGTGACATTGGATTTATCCAATCCTAATTTTCATCAAGGCCTCTCAAATCATCTCTTCTGCAATTTCCATAAAATGCTGAGCTCTTCGAACCACGATGCCATGCACCACATAATGTCAATCAATTCCATCTTTTCTGGATCAATTTGATCGTAATCTTCCTTGGTCATATTCGGATTTCTGATTCTTCCAGCTACTAGACTTTCATAGGATTCCAGAACTGCTGCAAGTAGCACCATGTGTTGCTTAGCAGTCTGCTCATTGAAGTCTTGAGCGTTCTGGAGGTTCATGCGATGTTACATTGTAGGATTCTCCGGTTAGAATTGGATTGATTTTGCTGATTGCTTTGTGGTTGATTGGATCCCTGAGACGATTGTTGTCCTTGGTGATTGTTTGGTTTGAAGGAAGCAAAGGTTTGGAATCCACTTGATTGGTTGGAGGTTGGACTAGCATTTGAGTTAGCACTAAAGGCTGTTTGGATTTTGGGACTCTGAACAGGAGTGTTTGGGTTTCCTTTGTAGTATAGACTCACGTCCTGTTGCGAGTTTGATTTCTTGCCTTTTGCCATTTTCTGCATCTCTAGCTCATGCCCTTCCAATTTTTCTATGAATCTTGGTAAACTTAGACTGTCATACTCTGCCCCATTCTTTAGAATACTTAGATATGTTGACCATTCCCCTTCAGGCAAAGAATCTGCCAGCTTGTCGACTAGCTCTTCATTCGTTTTGACAATTCCCATACGCTTTATTTGTACTACTAGGTGGCAGTATCTTTCTATGAGCTGCTTCATGTTTTCGCCCGGAAAACATTGAACACTTCAAATTCTTTGTTCAGTAATGCCTTCTTTCCTTTTCTGACCTGAGTACTTCCTTGCGCTCTTAATCGTAAAGCTAGCCACAGCAACTGAGCATCGTCTTCATGCTGTAAGAGAACCAAGATATCCTCCTTTATGGCTTGCTGGAGGAGATTCCTCATATTCTTTTCATTAACGTATTTGTCTCGTTCTTCTTCGGGTCAAACGAGCTAACGTTTTCTTAATACCAAGTTCATTAAGAGGCGTTTGGTATTTGTTCTCGAGAGCAAACCAGCAACTTAAGTTTGTTTCTTGAACCCAGTTCGTGAATCGTTCACTCCAACTCTCGTAATCTTCAATGTTCATGAGTTTTGGAGGCTTTGTAGTGGTTCCCATTTCATTTTCTAGATTCATGTTCTGAGCTGCGACGGAAGCTATAACTGCTTGTGTGGCAAACGCGTTGTGAAATTCTTCCTCACCTGACATCTTAAAAATATTTATGACAGAAAACAGATTAGAACTGGTTAACCGTGTGAAAAGTTGATTTTCGTACGAAAATATTGTTTCGTGCAAAAATTGTATTCTTTGTCAGTTCAAACTTTTCAGAAGTTAAGTTCCTGATTTTCGTACGGAAACTAGTGTTTCGTGCAAAAATTCTTGTCTGCTTCGAACACTTGTTCACAATTTTACGTTTTTGGCAATTTTAAGCATGATTTTGATAGATTTTAGGTTCGTATGTTTCAATGAACTGTTTAGATTTGATTTTAACACGTTATACTAATAACCTAGTCCAAATTGTCCATGAAATCCTTCAGATCTAGATTAAGTTCCAAGAAAGAGTAGAAGAAGAGTTTCCAATGGATGAATCTTGAACTTTGAAGGTTGAATCCAGCTGACACTTGGTTGTTTGTTCACAAATCAGACCTCAAGGCTCTGATACCACTTGTGAATGCTAGGATCGGACCCAACTTGTGAGCTTCCGGTCAGATTTGCTCAGCTAACACAGGCGGAATTCATTGTTAGCTAATTGAACAAACATAGAACAAGTGTGATGATTACTGTTTAACCGTCTGTATCTTATATTGATTAACTTTGTAACGAATAGAGACTCTAGCAGGGCTTCGCCTCTGATCACCAAAAATAGCATGCTAGACAAACAACCTAAGTCACCTATTTATAGGCAAGACTTGACAGCAACTAGGGACTAGGACCTTGAGATTTTCGCATGAAATTTTCGTGAGATAATCTTCACACATTTTCATGCGAAAATTCTAGCCTGATACAAAATTACAACTTTCAAATAATAACATTTGACTCTGCGAAACCCTATCTATACAACAGACTTGTCCTAGACGTAGTCAATAGACATATGTGCACCAACAGGAACGTAATTAGCTTCTCCAAGATCTTTCACTGCGAAGCAAGATCCCAAACAGTGTTTAACCTTGTTAGCATAGGATGTTGTTTCTAATGATTAGTATATCATCCATGTAAAGGATGAGGAATGATATGGTGCTCCCACTAGCCTTTCTGTAAACACAAGGCTCATCTTCATTCTTTACAAAACCAAACTCTTTGATCTTCTGGTCAAAACGAAGATTCCAGCTACGAGATGCTTGCTTGAGTCCATAAATGGACTTATTTTGTTTGCACACCTTAGTTGGATGATGGAGAGGGTGAAACCCGAGCTTTAAAGTATTTATCTTATGCGTTTTAGTTTGTTTAAAGTGATTATATGTGTTAAATGTGATTCAGTGAACTTAAAGCGGTTAAAGATGACGAGGAATACCCGTGAATGATTTACATAGGAAAAGGTACTAATCGAGACTTGTTTCGGGTAAATAATATCTTGAAAGTGCAAAGAACGTGAAAGAACAAACTCTAGGGACCTCTTGGTCATTATTGGAAAGTTAGTATGTGAAGGAAGAAAAGAGTGGTGTATCACGACGTAGCGTACGATCAGAGGACCGTAGGTTACGGTTACTTCTGGCCAGTGAGGGATGGAACAGGAAGTTTGGACAGTAACCTTCGGTCTTAACCTGTAGGTTACGGTAACGCGATGGAAGTGGAACAACAAAGCTGGACTGTAGCTTACGGTTCAAAGCCTGGGAAAACGCACAGCATGTAATTGGTTCGATAAAAAAAGGTTTTTAAACCCTAATCATGTATCTTCGACTTTGGGGAGCAAAATTATGGAGAAAAGCTACAACCTTTGAGTATTATTCATCTCCGATCATCATTTTTCTCACCGATTTAACCGTGCGATCACCATTCATCCGTCTTCCAAGCGATTGAAGTTCACAAGACCAACATGAGCGGCTAATCCTTTAGTGGTTTCCTCCAGGTGGAGGATTCTTGTGAGTGACTTTGTTTATGTGTTTGAACTTGTAATTGAATGCGTTAGTCTATATGATTTGTTTGATTGACTTATAACGATTGCTTTTATTTAATTCTTGATTCGAACTCAATCAATTCCTAAGATTTCTAGTAATTGGGTTCTATTTGATAAGGGTTTAGGGTAGATAATCACAATCAATTAATCAAATTACGCATCCATGTCTATGTGGTTGTAGAAATCAAACACGTAAATTGAAAGTTTACTTGGAATCCAAAATCCAGAGGAACCATTGTTCTCTCCAATTGTTGACAAGCTCATTTTATTTATAGTCATTAGTTAATCAACTCTCAAACCACCAAGTTTATATTTTTGCAATTAGTTAATCATTACTTAGTTCATAACACTTTCCATAGTACTTCTTTGGTTCGATACCCTACTTATTCTATCTACATAGTTTATCTAGGTTTATAGGTGTGAAACCTTTTGCAACTAGCCGTGCATTATAGGTATGTACATTTCCATGCATATCAGTTTTTCTCTTGAAAATCTATTTGCTCCCTACAGCCCGAGATTCGGGGGGTAGCTCAACAAAGTCCCATACTTGATTGTCACACATAGATTGCATCTCGACGTTCATGGCTTCTTGCCATTTCTCAGATTCTGGATCTAAGATTGCAGATTTGTAGTTAGTAGGTTCGTCACAGGACTTAGCTACTAATGATTAGACTTTTGCCGAACAGTCTGTGTTTATGTCTGATTCATTGGAAACAACTACTTGTTGATCAGACGGTTCGACTTCATTAGCGGTTGTTTGTGGTTCTCGAATTTCTTCAAGATCAGCCACATTATTTCCAGTTCCTCGATTAAGAAGTTCTTCCTCGAGAAAGTGTCAATTCCGTTTAATGGAAATAACATTTGCATCAGGATGGTAGCAATAATATCCGCTTCTTTTATAGTAACCGACGAAAACAACCTTTTCGCCTCGAGGATCGAGCTTATCATCAGAATCACTAGTGATGTATGCTTCACGTCCCCATACTCTAAGGTATTCCAAATCTGATTTACGCCCATGCCATATCTTATATGGTGTTTTGTTAACCTTTTTAGTCGGAGCCAAATTGAGAATGTGGGCAACTGTCATAAGAGCTTGACCCCAAAAGGAGTGACGCAAGTTAGTTCTACACATCATCGATCGAACCATATTAAGTAGAGTTTGATTTCTCCTTTCACTCACACCATTAAGTTGGGTGTACCAGGTGGATGAGTTCTTAATTATTCCACACTCTTTCATATGATTGAGAAATTCAAAGCTGATGGTTATTTGCAAACCTCGATCTGATTTGAAGTAACTTTTATATCTTTCTATGTAAGCTGGTTTTCTTTTACTTCGTTTTTGAAACTCTTTGAACTTTTCAAAAGTTTCGGGCTTATGCTTCATAAGATAGACATAAGCATATCGACTATAATCGTCGATAAAAGTAACGAGGTATCTTTCATGGTTTCTAGTGATGGTTCTCAAAGGGCCACATACATCAATGTGAATGAGTCCTAACAGACCATTAGCCCGTTCACCAACACTGGTGAAGGGGTGCTTTGTGATTTTGCCAGCTAAGTAAGATTCGCATCATCGAAGGAGTCCTGTCCAGTGAATTCAAGAATCCCATTGGATTGGAGCCATTTCATGCGTGCCTTACCTATGTGGTCAAGTCTACAATGCCATAAATATGTTTCTGTAGGAACGTCCACGATTAGCACGGGAACCTAAATTTGTTATCTATTGTCCAATTAGGCAGAAACTAATGACAAGTTAACCAAATAACAAGAATTACTCATTTAAACGTTGTTTTCATTTATCTAAAGTTCAATACATTCAAGTTCCGATCCGACAGAGCTTCGCCGTCTTTGTGGCAGAATCACTGAAGTTATAAATGAGAGACTCAAGCTAGCTATTTATAGAATCACACAGTTCACTAGAGAGGGAATGAGTTCGGTGAACTTGACCTAGTCAAGTTCGGCGAACTTGACATCACAACATCATTTCAAGCGAACTTGGCTCCAAATACACTTAAATAAGCCTCGTTTCTAACAGTTAAGCCCTATTCACTCAGACTCGATACATAATGACGTAGGAAACAGACATATGCACCAACAGACTCCCTCTTGGATGTTGCCGTAGTCATTGACTTTTAAAATCTTCTGAGTCTTTCGATCTTTAGTTCTTGAATTAACTTTAACATCTTGATCTTTATATCCTCTTCCTTTTTCTTGAGCTTTGTTTTGATAAACTTTAATAAACATGCTCCCCTTGCTTTAAGCTTTGCTCCCCTAGCTTTAAGCTTTCAGGTATTTTCAATCTTCGCTTTATCAATCTCCCCCTCAATCTTTAAATCCTGTCTAAATTATTTTGAAATTCAAATAAACATTTCAGATTCAAACTTTGAAATTTTGTACCATCAACGTTTCAAATTTTAATCTCCACTTCAAATTTTTTCAAACCTTTAGTTGTTTCAAGTTCAATTTAAACTTTCAACTTTCACATTTTTATCATTTGATTTGTGAAAATCCACTTAGTTGATCAAGTTCATGTTAATGACCTTGATTAACCAAATAAGTCAACCGAGTCCAAATTAATGACCTTGGATTGACAATCGTTATGAACAATCGTGATTTTAAAGTTTCAAATTAATGAACTTTTAAACATTCATCAGATTTTCTTACCAGACTTCGAAGATCCGTTCTCCAAACATTGGCTCGTTGAAACTAATGTAGAAACAAAATCTTTTTGTATTTTTGTAAGTTTATGCTAAAACACACTCAAAATCTTTTTGGTTTCAATCTGAAAAGCAGTAAACTATGTACAGAAAAACTATGTACAAACATATTTATAGACTAATTTTTGTGAATTCGTGTCTAAGGATCATATCAGTTGATTGAGACATATCACCTGTACCATTGACCTTTTTTGAGACTTTAAGTTTTAAACTCGTTTACCAAGATTTTGTCGATATGTTTGTCCACTTAAACTTCAACACATTTCTCAATTGTTTCCAGATAATTTATGTATGAATTACGAAACTTGACTTAACTGCGGTTCCCATTTCTTGAATATACTCCTGTATCAAGATTCCCTAGATTTCATCTTACAGGTGAGTATAGCATAATTGATATCTGTATCTGGGTTGTGCGAGGCCTTGAGTGCTTAGGTTAGTACTACCGTTCATACAAAGAGATGAAGACTCGTCTTTAAGGTGTGTACCATTTAAGGAATCTTTTAAACACTGCAATTGATTAGATCTTTCGATACTTTTCAAATTTGCATGCAGTTTGGGGAAGCAAAAAATATTATAGAAGTTCTAGGCTATTGCTTCCGCAAAATCAGAAGAACTTGTATAATACCCCAGATATCAACGATCTATAAAGACCTCATATCTCAGAATCATGCAATCTATCAAACGAAATTTCGGAGTACTAAGTCCATATATCCAAGATATGATAATCCACTAGATTAAGCAGTTGTAAAATTTAGTTTATATCCCGGAAAACAATTAACGAACGTGTATAGCCTATCGACACATCCATAGTAAGACTTGTTTATTACTTTTAAACTTTACAATTCTTTAGCATAATGTGATAGTCCACTGATGTACTATCATTTCCTTTTTGACATCGATTTTTTTTGTCTTTTTCAATGTTTTTGTACTTTTTAATTTTTTTATATGTTTTTGATTTTTCTGAAATCCTTACTCCCCTAAAATCAAAAACATATTTTTGGATTTTAGATTTTAAATTTTTTTTCTAAAAATGTAACAAACCATTGTGGATCACGAGAACTCGTCGTCCGATCCTCTTTTCAACTTCTGCATCATCACCTGTCAGGAGAACAAACCATTAAACTTTGTTAATATGAATTTTAAATGGTTTTGTATATCAATCACTGTTCTGTTTAACAGTGTGGATTTTCTCAAATTTTCAAACATTCTTTTCAAATTTTTGTTCTTTTAAAAATGACAAAGATTATGACATTTCTAGATAAGTTAAATACTCATGGAGCTCTGCTATCCTATATCAACTTTCATAGCGTGGATCTTGGGACTCCTTCACACGAAAGTAACTACTTGAAAAGTGAAACCCAAGCCTTTTTGGTCTTGGGCTGGAATGAATAACAATCTTCGTAATCACTTTCCAAACCATCATCATAATCAAAATTGTCATCAAATATTTCGTCCAATGATAATTTGAAACTTTTTTGACCTTTTGAAAATCTTGTTTTATCTTTGAAAGATCATTTTTAACTGCTGATTCATTTGATTTGACATTTTTAGTTTTATCAGTAATAGACTTTTCATTTTCAGACAATTTCTTTTTCGCAACCCAGGATTGTGACATGTTTCTTGCCTTCTTGACATAAAATCTTGAATCACTGTTTTCAAAAGATTTTGAAGTTTCACCTTTTTCAAAAATCGAATTAACAAACTTTGATTCAAACTTTTGTTTTACTTCGATTCTAGATTCAACATTTCTTTTTAACATTGTGTTTGATTTCACAATCTCTGGTTGCTTCAGTTTCTCAGCATTCGAAACTGAATTTCTTCATGGATACACAGGCTTAACATTCCGACACTTGCGAGCAATGTGACCAACTTTGTTACATTTAAAGCAAGTTCGAGTATCATGAGAGTGTCCACTAGTGAGTTTTACTCCACTTGCGGATTTAGCCTTGTCATGAAGTTCTTTTTCTTTCTTGAACTCTTCATTCGATTGCTTACCTATCAAGCTTTCTTCTTGAACCATACTCGTTCCATACACAAACTTTATATTCTTACCTTTGTATTCTTGTAAAGTTGGTTTCTGTTTCTTCTTCGGTTCTTCTTCTTCAACTTCCAAACCTAATCCTCCTCTCCCGTGCTCAGGAAAATCACCACCATTCCTACGGTAATTGTTAAAATTCCGTTTCGGTTTAGAGTAAAACTTATTTTCATTTTTCTCGAGATCATTTGATGAAACTTCCACAAGTTTAAACAGTTTATCGATTTGATCTTCTTTGACGTTTCGAATCGGAAAGCTATCATCAAAGTATAATCTATCAGATTCCTTAACTTTGTACATAACAACGTTAGGATCATCACTTAGATCACTTTCTGATGATGTATCGTCATTTTCGGATTGTGCACCTGAACTGTTTGAACTTGCGTTGGAACTTTTAAAGTTGCCTTCATCGAAATCATTTCCCAACACATTTTTAACCACATTTTTTACCACCGCTTCATTGTCATCGTTTGACTTTGTAAAGTCTACATCAATGTTCTCAGGCAATTTATCTTTCATTTCTGATAAAAGTAGTATATTAAATGCCTTTTCAATCTCATCATTCTTCTTGCAGGAGTAACTTGCAAGAAGTGGTGGAGGAACACTTCCGTATTCTTTACGCTTTGATTTATCAACATTCTCCTCCGACTTAATCGTAGGAAGAATGTGATCAATGACATAAGCGTTTTTGGTGTAGCTTTTAAGCAATTGTCTTACCCTTTCTGTTTCTATCTTTATGTCATGAGGTTCACGTTTTGTTTCAGTAATAGTGTTAATGTACATGTTAATTGCTTTTTGTTTTTCAGTTACTGTGGCATTTAACATTTTTATATTAGCACTGAGTTCAAGATTAGCTTTTTCGACATTTTTATATGTGCCTTTCATTTTGTCATAAGCTTCTTTCATGGTTCTGTAATCATAACGAAAATTTCGTTGTGTACAGTCATTTCACTTATGATTTTGGTCTTTTCAGTACAAGACTCACAGGGATTTACGCTGTGCAAGGTTTTTCTACCTCCACAACTTTCACAACTTACTTTTCAGACATACTTACCTCAGCTTTTACCTTTTCTGCCTTTCATTTCAACGCTTCTTGCCTTTGCATCTCAAGATAAGCTATTTCTTCTTCCTCAGCTCTCTGCATATATCCTTCCAGAATTGCATTCTCTAGAGCAGCATCAACATACGATGACTCAGATTCATCCACTACTTCTGTCATCATAGCAACACTAGTTTTCTTTCCAATGTATCTGTTCCAATCAAAACCATCTTCTTCATGAGTAACAACAAGAGCTTGTTCGGTTGCCTTTGCGGATTTATCTACTACTTCGACTTGTGTTCTCTTTGGATATGGCTTGTATTGAAGAGCAGCATCAACATACGATGACTCAGATTCATCCACTACTTCTGTCATCATAGCAACACTAGTTTTCTTTCCAATGTATCTGTTCCAATCAAAACCATCTTCTTCATGAGTAAGAACAAGAGCTTGTTCGGTTGCCTTTGCGGATTTATCTACTACTTCGACTTGTGTTCTCTTTGGATATGGCTTGTATTGAAGAGCTTTCTTGTAATACTCATTATTACTGCCGAAAGGATTTTGGTTTCCACTTGCTTCTTGATTGTTGCATTCACGTTTGAAGTGTCCCTTTTGTCGACACCTGAAGCATGTGACTTTTGACTTGCCAATATCCCTTCCAGTGAGCGCAACAAACTTGGTAACTCTTCTGATGATAGATGCAAGGCTCCATTTGATATCCATCAGTTCTAACTCTTCTTTGTCCACCTGATCATAACCTCGACAGTCATTTCCGGATTACTAATCTTTCCAGCAACAAGGCTTTCATATGATTCGAGAACAATAGCAAGAAGTGCTATGTGCTGTTTGGCCACTTTTTAAGGAAATACATTCTTCAAATCGACTGCTATGTTGCACTGGAACACATTTGAATTAGAACTAGATTGGTTTCTCTAGTGTGACTGATTGTTCTGATTTTGGAATGAAGAGCTTGAACTAACACTTGTATATCCAGCATATGGAGAACTATGATTTGGAGAAGAATTCATTTTTGCACTAAATGTTGTTTGAATTTTCAGACTCTGAATCGGAGTATCTTGACCACCTCCTTTGTAATAAACACCAACATCTTGAACAACATTAGCATTTTTTGATTTTGCAATCTTCATCAAGTCCATTTCATGACCTTCTAATTTGTCGATGAAAGATGACAACTTGAAATGTCTCCAAGATGGACTGTTCTTCAGAATCATCAGATATGTTGTCCATTCTCCTTCAGGAAGTGCATCGGCCAATTTCTCGATTTGTTCTTTGTTAGATCTCTTGATATCATATCTTCGCATCTGGACCATGAGGTGACAGTATCTACCAATCATCTGCTTCATAGTTTCACCTTTGATCATAGTGAAGATTTCGAACTCTTTCTTAATCAAGGCCTTTTTGCTCTTGATCATTTCATTACTTCCTTAGAATTTGTAACAAAGAGAGTGCCATAAATCTTGTGGCGTTTCATATTCTGGCAATAGTATCAAGATATCTTCCTTTACTGATTGTTGTATTAAGCTAATCATTTTCTTCTCAGCAACATAATTTTCTTTGTCAGCCGGTAAAAACTTGTTCAGCGGAAGATCTTGATCACGCTCATCTTTCGGCCACTTGTAACCATCTTCAACTGCAACCCAGCTGTTGAATTGATTTGCTTGTATCCAATTCACAAACTTTTCTTTCCATCCTTCGAATTCGTCCACACTCATTAGCTTTGGTGGTTTTGTCGTAGTACCCATTTCGTTGTCGATATTCATCTGGTTTGCCGCAAGAGTATTAGCATTTGATGAAGAAGCTACTTGTGAGACGAACATGTTATGGAAATCTTCCGTTTTGTCAATCTGGAGTCTTATCTGAAAATACGATAAAAAACACTCGAAAATTGATTAGCAAGAGACAAGTTCGGTCGAACTTGTGTGAAACTCATATTTTGATTTCAGTTTTCAACAAGTTCGGTCGAACTTAGATGAAAGTTTTCAAATTTTATCACACACAGTCAAGTTCGGTCGAACTTGGTATTGATTTTGAGAAAAATTTCACACTTGAGCGAACTTATGAAGAAATTCAAGAAAAAGTGATAAGTTCGGGTGAACTTATGTGATATTTCAAGTATTTTATCATGTTCGGGCGAACTTGTAAAATTTTCAACAAAAATTTACTCAAGTTCGGTCGAACTTGCTTAAAAATGTTGAATTATCTTTCAAGTTCGAGCGGACTTCTATATTAATCTTGAAAATTCGATCAAGTTCGGTCGAACTTGATTACAATCAGTGAAATTTTAATCAAGTTCGTCGAACTTGATTACAATCAGTGAAATTTTAATCAAGTTTGGTCGAACTTGATGTTAAGTTCGGCCAAAACTAGTTTCCAAAACATGGTTTTTCCAACTTTTTGATATCAATTCGATTGAATTTGATGTCCAAACTCTCAGAGGTTTACCACAAGTGTATTTTACATGATATGTTCAAATTTTAGTCAATTTTGTCCATGAAATCTTTAAATATGTGAAAATGTTAAGAAAAATTATAGATTGGAGTAGAATAAGAGAAATTCTTGTCTTGATTCCAGCAAATTTAGGTATCCAGGCTCTGATACCACTTGTAGGAACGTCCACGATTAGCATGGGAACCTAAATTTGTTATCTATTGTCCAATTAGGCGGAAACTAATGACAAGTTAACCAAATAACAAGAATTACACATTTACACGTTGTTTTCATTGATCTAAAGTTCAATACATTCAAGTTCCAGATTCGACAGAGCTTCGCCGTCTCTGTGCCAAAATCACTGAAGTTACAAATGAGAGACTCAAGCTAGTTATTTATAGAATCACAAGTTCGCTAGAGAGGGAATAAGTTCGGCCGAACTTGACACTGAAGTTACAAATGAGAGACTCAATCTATCTATTTATAGAATCACAAGTTCGCTAGAGAGGGAATAAGTTAGGGCGAACTTCACCTAGTCAAGTTTGGCCGAACTTGACATCACAACATCATTTCAAGCGAACTTGGCTCCAAATACACTTAATAAGCCTCGTTTCTAAAAGATTAAGCCCTATTCACTCAGACTCGATACATAATGATGTAGGCAACAGACATATGCACCAACAGTTTCATTCATACCAGTTGTCTTACGCTTAGAAAGATGATATATGTTATTACTTGTTTGAACATCAATCTCATAAATGCCATTTCGAGGTTTAGCCTCAAAATAAAAGATATCATCAAGTAGGCAGAAATAGAAATACCATTAAAACCTACTTTGCTCCTTGTTCAAACAGTGAAGAAGTGGTGAAATAATGTTTCAGGTTAAACCAGGTGCAAACAACATTCAAAGTAACTACAAGGCCAGAAGGACATGAAAAACAAAATGTTCTAGTTGCCAGAACTGGAACTCTCTTTCCGTCACCTACTATCAGTTCCATGCCTCCTTGTTTCAGTTTCTTCCACTTTTCAGGTTCCTGCAAGATATTACGATGTGGTAACCACATCCGGTATCAAATACCTTTGTGTTGCTAGAAATAGTGAAAAGTTCAATAACATAAATGAGAATACCAGAAGAAGTGCCAATGTTATTGGCCTTGTTCATCTTCATCTTGGCTAGATACAGTGGGCAATATCTTTTCCAATGGCCTATTTGGTTGCATTCAAAGCACTGACGCTCCTCATGAGGGTGTGGTTTTGCAACATGCTTGTCGTTGGTGGCATTTCTGGCAGCAACAACAATCTTTCTCTTGCCTTTGATCTTATGATCCATTTCTTGTTGTTGGGCTTCTTAACACCACCAGACTTGATCATCATAACTTTGTTGGTTTTATGTTCGTATATTCATCTCAGCCATTTTGAGCATAACATCAAGCTCAGGCACAGTCTTGATCCAAGCATTCATATTATAGTTCATAATGAACTGGTCATATGAGCTAGGAGAGAGTTCAAGATGAAGTCCGCTGCCATTTCATCTTGCAGGGGATAACCAAGTTTGTTCATCTGGTCAATGTATCCTTTCATCTTAAGCACATGCGTATTGACACATGATCCTTCTGCATTTTACAGCTTATGAGCTGTTTCATGGTGTCATATCGCTCTTGTAGGTCTTGTTTCTGGAACATGCCTATCAGTTGTTGGATCATGTCATAATCATCTTTATCTTACATGTTTTTCTGAAGTTCAGGAGACATGGTGGCTTGCATAAGGCATGCTACTTCAACGGCCCCCTCGTTGTGCTTTTCCAGTGCCTTGCGAGCAAAAGTAGTGTTACTTTCAGGCTCGATAAGGACTGGGCCATCTAAGATATATAACTTTTTCGCCATCTTGAAAACTATTCTCAGATTGCGGTGCCATTCGAGAAAGTTAGTGTTATTCACTTTTCCTTTCATTATAGACTTGAGAATGAAGGAGTTGTTTTCATTAGACATTTGTTATATAAGCAAAAATCTTAATTAGTATATTCGACGTTTATTTCCTTATTTAATTAATGACCCATTACAGTAATTAGAAGAAGGAATGAGAATCTGGCTATGTCAGTAGTAAAGGCAGTTGTGGCACACACTTTAGTAAGTGACTAGGCAAACTGACAACGGGTGTCAATTGTGAGAATTACACAACTCTCGAGTATGAGGCCGCTAAGACAACTCTTGTCTATGCATTGATACGTTTAGCCTCATCTATGCCGACTTATTACTTTCGAGACAGCTGGAGCATGTGATGAGAAAAGAGAAGTAATAGTCGTCCTAAAAGAGGTACTTGTCGAAGGGTCGAATGTGTCAGCGAAACCCTTGCACCTTGGAAGGATAAGCTAGACATCAAGTGTGGTGTGTTGTGACTCCAAACACTGATGGTTCACATTACGTTCCAAGTGTCGCTTGTGATAAGATGGCATAGACTATTGATTTAATTATGGGTTAATTTTAATATTTACCAAATATGGTCGTAAGAGCCAATTTTAATATATATTTTAGTAGTGACTCTTGATGAACTCTTTCATCTCTCAAGACACTTAGTTTTTAAATAACCTATTAAAACTAAGTATGTCACGACTTATTTAACCAATTTTAAGTTAATAGAAATCTATTAAGTTAATAGTTTTGGAAAATTAAATAGTTTAATTTGAAAACTTAATTGGTTACGATGTTCGTTTTAAAACAAACTTTCTTTTTATAACAAAATTTTAACAAGTTGTAAAATCAGTTTAGAACATGTTTTAATGTGATTGTTTCAATATTTTAAAACTCCTTTTAAAAACATGTTGGTATTTAGGTTGGTTATGTTTATTTGTTATAACAACTTATAAGATAAAAAGCAACCACAATAGCAAGATAAATATGTAAATCTATATGTCCAAAAATTGTTTGATCTTGCTAGAGCCTAATAGCAAGATCAAATGGGTCACGGGGTCACAACACATAAACAACCACAAGGATGGACTTGAGTGCATCCAGTAGTCTCGAGCAACTCCCACTGACTTCATGACTCCTATTTAGCGTCCTCAGTCCTTATCTCCGGGTCTTCGTTTATTACAATATTTAAAAATACAATAATGTAAAGAACTCTATCTATTACAACTTTGAACCATCTAGGTGGGAAAAACCATAATACCAAAACCGAATAAAATATACAACCAAAAAACAAGGTCGAGCCAGATTTACGTATTCCACAACACTACATATTCCACAACAATCACAAAATAAACCGGGCAATCTTTTGGTCAAGCAAAACAAATAAAATATTGACCAAAAATTAAAGTTGCCCTTAAAATTATATAGATCAGAAACTTTAAAATAATTAAAGTTTGTATTCTAGTTTCGATTAAAAGACCGGTACCTACTCATATGTTGTAACCAAGGCTCTAATACCACTGTTCGGATTCCATGGTGATCAGTTAAAATTTTATTTATCAAAACCCGGTTAATAAATAATAGTTAATTAATCAAGCGAGTTAAAAATAAAACGCAACGGAAATAAACAAGTAATCAACAATAAACGAAACCCGACAGGATCCGGTTACATGCAAATACAAACATAGTGATAAGGATATCTAACTACCGATGAGAAAGATATACCTCGGTTAATAACTAACCGTTTGAGACACCGAGGTTCAATGAACACAAATTAGTGAAACGAACAGACAAAACGCGGGTATAGACCGGGGTAGCGATGATACTGGCAGCGGGGAGCAGCGGTATCGATGGTTGTGGTCGGCGGCGACGATAGAGCGGGTGTGAGTTTCTTGAGAGTTCTTGTGCAATTTTTCTAACACTCCTCAAGAACTCCATGCTCTCCTTTATATAGAAATGGTGGTCCATGCATGTTTGCCTAAGTAGCACCGGAACGGGTACAGGGACGATACGAGAACGAGGAACGGTAAAACTCAAAATTCCAAGATACGGGTACGACAATAAAAAATATAAAAAAATATAAATTTATTAAAAAAATTCCAAAAATACATTATCCTCCAAAGGTAATTAATTATCAATAATCAAATCATTTTCAAATTCGGTTCATCTAGCGAGATCGGCAATCGATAGAGAATTAGAGATAATGAGACTTGAGAGTTTAGAGATTAGAGAAGCCGTATATGATAGGTCTATTTATTTAATGGCCGGTTGTGGAATTTGAAAAGGTTAAAACCCTAAACATAAATGGAAACGGGCTGGATACTTCTACGAGATACGTCCCCACATTGGAAACGTCCCCGACGTACCCATGGTGTTTCCGTCCCCAACAAGTACCCGTGTTAGGACCGTCCACGTCCAACACGGGAACCTAATTTGTTATCTAATGTCCGATTAGGCAGAAACTAATGACATGTTAACCAAATATCAAGAATTACTCAATTAAACTGTTTTTCATTGATCTTAAAGTTCAATACATTCAAGTTCCAGACCCAACAAAGCTTAGCCTCTTAGTTGCCACAGTCACAGATCTATTACAAATGAAAACCCAAGGCACCTATTTATAGAAGCACATGTTCGTTAGGATGTCAACAAGTTCGGGCGAACTTGTCTAGAACAAGTTCCGCCGAACTTGTCCTCATATCTACATTCCGGGCAAACTTGATCTCAACATTACATAAATACGCTTCGTTTCTAACAGATTAAGCCTTATTCACTCAGACTCGATGTATTATGACGTGGGCAACAGACATATGTACTAACAGACTCCCCCTTGGATGTTGCTGTAGTCATCACTTCAATAATTTCAGACACTTTGATCTTTAGTCTTGAATAAGCTTTACCTTCTTGATCTTCATATCCTTATCCTTTTCTTGAGCTAGTCTTGATAAAACTTTAAACATCATGCTCCCCCTTGCTTTAAACTTTGCTCCCCCTTGCTTTATGCTTTCCGGTATCTTCAGTCTTTGCTTTATCAAACTTCCCCTCAATCTTTACTTCCTGCTTTAATTCTCTCAAATATTCAAATAAAACTTTCAGATTCAAACTTTGAAATTTTGTAACATCAACATTTCAAATTTTAATCTTCACTTTAAACTTTTCAAACCTTTAGCTGTTTCAAGTTCAACTTAATGACCTTGAATACATTTAACGTTTAAAACTTTCAACTTTTACATATTTTCCAATTGTAAAAATCCACTTAGTTGATCAAGTCCAAGTTAATGACCTTGATTAACAAAAATTGTCTTCCGAGTCCAAGTTAATGACCTCAGTTTGGCAAACGTTATGAACAATCTGATTTTAAAGTTTCAAATTAATGAACTTTTTAATCATGATTTTTTTCTTATCAGATTTCCTTACCAGACTTCGAAGATCCGTTCTCCAACATTGGCTCGTTGAAACTAATGTAGAAACAAAATCTTTTTGAATCTTTGAAAGTTTATGCTAAAAACACTGAAAATCTTTTTGGTTTTATCAATTGTAAAGCAGTAAAGTAAGTAAACAAAGTACAAACATATTATTGTGAATTCGTGTCTAATGATCATATCAGTTGTTTGAGACATATCACCAGTACCATTGACCTTTTTGAAGACTTAAAATTTGTCCACTTAAACTTTGACACATTTCTCAATTGTTCCAAGATATGGTAAGTATGAATTATGAAACTTGACTTAACCGCTGTTCCCATTTCTTGAATATACTCCTGTATCAAGATTCCCTAGATTTCATCTTACAGGTGAATATAGCGTAATTGATATCTGTATCTGGGATTATGCGAGGCCTTGAGAGCTCGGGTTAGTACTACCGTACAGACAAAGAGATGAAGACTCGACTTTAAGGTGTGTTCCTCTTAAGGAATCTTTTTTAAGCACTGCAATTGATTAGATCTTTCGATACTTTTCAAGTTTGCATGCAGTATGGGGTTTTTAGCAAAAGCATTATAGAAGTTCTAAGCTATTGCTTCTGCAAAATCAGAAGAACTTGTATAATACCCCATATATGAATTATCTATAAAGACCTCGTATCTCAGAATCATGCAATCTCTCGAATGAAATTTCGGAGTACTAAGTCCATATATCTAAGATATGTTAATCCACAAGATTAAGCAGTTGTAAAATTTAGTTTATATCTCAGAAACAATTTACTGAACGTGTAAAGCCTATCGACACATCCACGGTAAGATTTGTTTATCACTTAAACTTTACATTTCTTTAGCATACTATGATAGTCCACTGATGTACTATCATTTCCTTTTTGACACAAAATTCTTTTTGGCTTTTTCAATGTTTTTGTACTTTTTGAAATTTCCAATGTTTTTAAATTTTTATCTTTTTCATATGTTTTTGATTTTTCTGCAATCATTACTCCCCCTAAAATCAAAAACGTATTTTTGGATTTTAGATTTTAAGAAATTCTTTTAAACATATAACAAACCAATGAGGATCACGAGAACTCGTCGTCCGATCCTATTTCAACATCTGCATCATCACCTGTCAGCAGAATCAAACCATTAATCTTTGTTAACATGAATTTTATAAATGGTTTTTGTTATATCAATTAGTGTTCTGTTTAACAATGTGGATTTTCTTAACATCACAAATTTCTCTTTTCAACTTTTCTTCTTTCAAAAATGACAAAGATTATGACATTTCTAGATAAGTTAAAAGATATGAAGCTCCACTATCCAGAATCAACTTTGATAATGTGGATCTTGGAACCCCTGCACATGAAAGAAACTACTTGAATAGAGAAACCCAAGCCTTTTTGGTCTTGGTGTGACATCCCGGTTTTTCGGATAACTTAAACGCAATACTTGTCGAATAAATTGTATGCTACGTATTAAACGTGTACGAGTTAGTGAATACGTAATGTGCGATTATGTGATTGTTTTAGTTATAAAATATTTATAGTAAATATGTAGACGAACCAAACCGAACCGCGACACGAACCAACCTCGATTCCTTGTGACTCTAGGAGTTAACCAAGTTTTAAACCTTAAACTCAAACTATTCGGCCGCGTGCAACCCAAACCAAACCAACCCAAGTCCTTTCGGCCGCGTGCAACCCAAACCGAACCAACCCAAACCACTCTCGGCCGAGAACAAGCCCAAACCGCAAACCCATTCCCTATTCTTGATCCTTTTTGCGCTATATATACAAACACATGCATGGGTCTTCTTCACAAAAACAAAAACACAAAACCCTAATACCTAAGAGGCCGACGGCAGCCCTTGTTCATTCTATTCAACCGCAAACAGCCTTACTCTTGTTCCAGTGATCGCGAGTAACCTCTTCCTTCATCATCTTGATCTGATCAGCCCTACATCACCTTCTCGGTTGCGAGCAGCTTGTTCTTTTCATCCTCTCGGTCGCAACTATCTTTGATCACCGGTTCCTCATCTCACTCATGGTTCGTTTACCTTATCATCAAAAGATTAGAATTTATCATATGTTACAAGATCATATTCGGATACATGTGTTTTGATTTTGTTGTTTTCGGATTGTATGTTTGAATGAAAGGTTATGTTAGCCGATTTGTTAATAATGTTTGCAAGTGATGTTGTTCGAAATCTGAAAATTATAGGCTGTGTTTGTTTATAAAAACTAGAGATGTTGATTAGGGTTTGCATGGATATGTTATATGTATTGATCTATGATTAGAGAAATCAGTTCTTGATCGCCTAGGTTCATTATATCGACGGGTTATGCGAAATAGTGGTGATAGAATGCTGAAACAGTTTGCTGATTGATAGTTACAGCCGACTTCAACTGGCTGTAACTTGGTCATTAGTTGTCGAAAAACGGATTTTCTGATGTCTAGAACGTAGAGATTTGAAAAACGAATCTAATGGCGCTGGATTCATATTTTTCTGAAGTCGTTTGATATTTTTAAGTGGCCAAATAAGTTCAGTAACTAAAGCTGTGAAAATCCTGAAATTTTGTTAGTTGTTTATCGAGTTGGATTTCATAATCAGTAGGGAGTCGAATCATGAAATTTGTACAGCAACTAGGTATGGAAATTTCCGGGCAACTCCAACTGGAATTTTGTTAATTGGACGATCAGTGATTTTTAAATAAATTCTTCCGTGGACTGCAGTCAGAAAGTGACGAATCTGACTGCAGCCTAGTATATTAATATTTATGGTTAATTGGTAAAGATTTAGGACTTGAAAAATTTATATAAATTTCTACAGTATAAATGTCACCTGCTGTAAAATAATTGGAATTTTTGGAACGTTGGAACTATTTTATAAAAATCCTAGAAAACAGCTGAATTATGAGTATTAAGCTGAAATTTGATAACTTGTGATTGTGTGCACCAAAGTGTTGCATGGATTGGATTATGTTCATGATAAATTGTTTTGATTACTATGATCACATGAGGATACTTGCATGCATGTTTGAGTGTTAGGTATGTTGTTTGTGTGTATCACTTTGTGCGTAAATTAAGTGTAGAATTTGTATTGGTGTGTTCACACACTGACTTGAAATCAATTGGTTTGTTAGGACGCAATTAGCGGTCTCATCCCTTACAACTTCTTTGCTACACTAACCGAGCAACTAAAGGTGAGTTCACGGCCCCTAACTTTATCCGGTTTTTAAACAATAGGGGGAGAAACATGTATACACTCTTCAAACTCAATCTCTTTACGTTATACGAAATTAACGTCACATAACTATTCGGTAACTAAGTTGATGTTAATGTAATGTTATGGTCACTAAGCAGCTATATCACTTAAGTCCTCGTCAATCTCTCGGATCGTTAGTATTGGGTTTTAATAGCGGGGGAATTATAAGTAGTACTACTGGGCCCGACAAGCCCCATCCGAGCTAGTCGCGCTAGCCGACCGGGTATGGTCAACGGGTGAATAATTTGGCCTAACTTCGCCATGGTCAGTGATAGGCCTGGCAACACGGAGGCACAACAGTCAGCTTTGATCGCGAACTCTTACGTGACATAACTTTAGCCTAGCTACCTATATATGTTAACATTGAACTTAATTACGAATCAACTATATTATCCCGGGTTGAGGATAATGGAAACAACAACTATATTATCCCGGGTTGAGGATAATGGAAACAACAACTATATTATCCCGGGTTGAGGATAATGGAAACAACAACTTATTATTCCGGGTTTGGAATAATGGAATCAACATCATTATTATTCCGGGTTGGGAATAATGGAACTAAATCGTTATCCCGGGTTAGGGATAACGGGGGAAACAAACTCATAACCGAACAAACGAATTTATGAGAACCTGTGAACTCACTCATCTTTAATGTTGACACTTGTTTCCTTACATGTTTTTCAGGACGCTAGGAGCTCTAGGTGCACTCACATGCATTGAACAAGACATCTTTTATCGAGTCTCATTTACAAACATTGTTTTGGGTTTTTCATTTGTTTTGGCGTTTGTGTTGGCGCCTGTTTCACTACTTATTTTATGCTTCCGCTCAACCATAAAAACGAATGCTTCCGCTAAACATTGGTAACTAACTAAGACAATATAAAATCTACGATGAATGGTTAAACAAATGATTTTTGGAAAACGTATTATCAAATCATATAGAGTCGTTCGACGTACTAGTGTTTCAGATTCTGGTTTGTTCACACGCCTCGCAGTAAAACTCCGCAAGTGGAAATTGAGGGTGTGACAGATTGGTATCAGAGCCACTAGCTATAGAGAACCAGGTTTGCATTAGAAGTAGACCTAAACTATAGCTGAATACACGACACTAGACGTAGTCTGGCACCGAACTGTTATATCTTGTTATGCAATGTACCACAACTGTGTTATGTAGATTATGACTTCATAATAAGAAATGAAAACAACTCGTAACTAACTACACGACCTAACAGGCAATGTCATCATCATCATCGTCATCATCATCCGACAAACTTACGCCCCCAAGAGCGCCAGGAAAGGCACCTATGGTGGAACCCTTACCATCTTATGGCGTGGAAACACGCTCAGCTGCGAGGAAAAGGCTCGCTCTGGGGGAGGAGTCGTCATCACGCCCAATCATCGCTGTGCCGGTCAAACCGGTTAACCCTGTAGATGTAGGAGATGACCTACTTTGAAACATTATACAGAAACAACAAGAACAATTGGAAAGAATGCAGGAAACCATCCTAGCACAAGGATGGATGATCCGACAACTGACAGGTAAAACCGACTCGCTCGAGGAAGAGCAACATACGAGTAAGATAGCTCGTAACACCTTAGCTAGAGATCTGCGTGCTGAGCAGATAAGAGCCGACTGGCTCGAAGACAGAGTCCTGGAAAATAGTTGGAACATTCAGGAGTTAGAGCAAAATCAAGCACCTGCACCAGCACCGGCCCCTCCAGTGCCGGTAGAGGAGGATCCGGAAGAGGATCCAGAGGAGGACCCTGAAGAGGATCCAGAAGAGGATCCAGAGGAGGACCCTGAGGAGGATCTAGAGGAGGATCCGGAGGAGGACCCAGCTGTAGAAGCTGGAAATGCCGCGCAGGATGACGGCAACGACAGTGATTTGGGGGATGGAGACGTAGACGACTGACACGTCTCGCTTATTTTATTTACTTTCCTCCAGTCTATTTATTTTCCCACTTGTGTTTAAACTTGAGACTTTATAGTGAATTCATATGTTTGGTTGGCACTTTGTAAGACGTTGAAATTTCATTTAATCAAGTATTTCTTTTGACTATTTAATATATTTGAGTTGACATAACTTGATAATTATTAAAGTACGAAGTAGGATAACTATATTGAATATATAGACTTATCGGGGTGTGTTTATGTTGTTTTTCGAAGATCTAAATGGCAACTGGACGACGTGGAAACCTTAACATGATGCCCGAAGAACTAGCTGCTATGATTCAAGAGCACGTGAACGCAGCTCTAGCGGGTGTTCAGAACCAACCGGCAGGTAACCATTATTAAATTTTCGTGTGAAAATCTAATAGTTGGGCTAGTAGAATTCCCGCTGACTACCTGTTCTCTATCAGTAGGAGGGGTTTTAACCCCTACAAGATGTTCGTCGACGCGAAACCAAGCAAATACTCAGGGGCAGAAGGACCCATTGGACTGGTCCACTGGATCGAAAAATCTGAATCAGTATTTGAAATGTGCAACTGTCTAGAGGCCAACAAGGTCAAGTACGCAGCCTCAACACTGGAAGATGGGGCACTAACTTGGTGGAATGCACAAGTCCAAACGCGTGGACTTATTGCTGCAAATGCTATGGCCTGGGCCGAGTTTAAGGCCCTAATCAAAGAAGAGTACTGTCCGCGAGACAGAGTGCAACAGTTGGAGCAAACTGTATGGAACCACAAGATGGTGGGATCTGAAATAGAGGCATACACAGCAAAACATCATGACTTGGTATTTCTATGTCCCGATTTGGCCAACACTGTGGAGAAAAGACTCGAGTTCTATCTTGGGGGTCTGGTCCCGGAGATTCAGGGTATGGTAATGGCTAGTAACCCTGTAACTGAGCATCAAGCAATCCGATTGGCGCACAAACTCACCGATAAGGCGGTGGAACAAAAGAAGTTGCCAGCACGGGGTACAACTGAAGTTGCCCCTGATAACAAAAGAAAGTTTGAAGACTCGTCTGCTCGACAGTCTTCGTCATCCCAGCCGCAACAGGGAACCAGAAACGGTTCAATCATTACAACAGCCACCGGGGTCACCAAAATCAGCCCGCCAACAACAACAACAACAACAACCAGAACGCAAGCGGCTATGCAGGTCGAAAGCCGCAGTGCAACCGCTGTAATCTTCATCATAACGGCCCTTGTGCCGGAAATCGCTGCCAACGATGTGGCAAGATGGGACATGCGGCAAAGGATTGTCGTAGGGAAATCATGTCCCGACAGAACCAAAATCAACCCCAAGGCCCACAAACAGGGTGTTAATCGGGGATGCTATCAGTGTGGTAGCACTGCCCACTTCAAAAGGGACTGCCCACAGCTGCGTAACACCAACAACAATGGTGGGAACAACACAACCACAATAACCACAACAACAACAATAACAACAACAACAATGGAAACGGTGGCACAGGAGGTGCCAAAGGTCGCGCATTTACATTGGGCCGCGGAGAGGCCAGAAACGACTCGAACGTGGTCACCGGTAAGTTTCCCCTTAATGAACATTTTGCTACTGTGCTTTTTGATACGGGTGCGGATAGGAGTTTTATATCTGAGTCTTTTAGGAAGAACCTAAATCTCACGCCTAAACCCTTAGAGACCCTTATATCATAGAATTAGCCGATGGTAAATCTGTAGACGTGACCCATATAGTATCCGGCTGTCAACTCAAACTCGCGGTCACACTTTTACCATTGATCTAATGACAACTACCCTGGGTAGTTTTGACGTGGTAGTCGGAATGGACTGGCTATCCGACGTCCGGGCTGAAGTCCTCTGCTACGAAAAATCTATCCGTATTTCGCTCTCTAACGACGAAATCTTGACGGTGCAAGGCGAGAAGGCAAGCGCCGTCACCAACATCATCTCTTACATGCAAGCGCAGAAGTATCTTCGAGAAAGAACTCCTTCGCTTTACTCGCACTGGTTACTGAACAGCCTAAGGACGAGAAACGTATAAAGACATCCCGGTCGTCCGTGATTTTTCCGATGTATTCCTAGAGGAATTACCTGGTCTTCCACCCCATCGACAATTGGAGTTTGAAATCGAATTGGCGAACCATGCAACTCCTATCGCCAAGGCTCCATACCGCCTAGCTCCAGCCGAGCTGCAGGAGCTGTCTACCCAACTTCAGGAGCTGTTAGAAAAGGGATTTATCCGACCAATCGCTTCGCCATGGGGAGCTCCAGTCCTGTTTGTCAAGAAGAAGGACGGGACCTTCCGCATGTGCATCGACTACAGGGAACTCAACAAGGTTACTGTCAAGAACCGATACCCGTTACCTCGCATCGACGATCTTTTCGACCAACTTCAAGGGTCAAGCTACTACTCCAAGATTGACCTTCGGTCCGGTTACCACCAGCTACGCGTCAGGGAGGAAGATATCGCCAAGACGGCATTTCGTACTAGGTATGGCCATTATGAGTTCTTGGTCATGCCCTTCGGTCTCACCAACGCACCTGCGGTGTTCATGGATCTCATGAACCGTGTGTGTAAACCATACCTCGACAAGTTTGTCATTGTGTTCATCGATGACATACTCATCTATTCCAAAAGTGAAGAAGAACATGCTGAACATCTACGATTACTGCTAGGATTACTTCAACAGGAAAACTATATCAAAGCTTTCAAAGTGTGACTTCTGGATTCGGGAAGTTCAGTTTCTTGGGCATATCGTAAATGAAAAGGGTATCCACGTAGACCCTGCCAAGATTGAAGCCATCAAAAACTGGGAAGCACCCAGAACACCAACGGAGATCCGCCAATTTTTGGGTTTGGCTGGTTACTACAGACGTTTCATCGAGGGATTTTCAAAGATCGCACAACCGCTTACTACCCTCACCCAGAAAGGCATCAAGTATGCTTGGGGTGACAAGCAAGAAGCAGCATTTCAATTGCTGAAATAGAAACTTTGCAGTGCACCCATTCTGTCCTTGCCGGAAGGGACAGATGACTTTGTAGTATATTGTGATGCTTCCATTCAGGGGTTGGGATGCGTACTCATGCAACGCGATAAGGTCATCGCGTATGCGTCCCGCCAACTGAAGGTCCACAGAAAAACTACACAACGCATGACCTGGAATTGGGAGCAGTAGTGTTTGCACTTAAGATTTGGAGACACTACCTCTATGGAACGAAGTGCACAATCTTTACAGACCACAAGAGCCTCCAACACATCTTTGATCAGAAGGAGTTGAACATGCGACAACGTCGCTGGGTCGAACTCTTGAACGATTATGAGTGTGCCATTCGGTATCACCCGGGTAAAGCTAACGTGGTAGCTGATGCCCTTCAGTAGGAAGGAACACTTGAAACCTCGCCGTGTACGAGCATTACAACTCACTATTCATTCGGGGCTACCCGAACAAATACGCGACGCCCAGTTAGAAGCAGTTAAGGAGGAAAACATCAAGGCCGAATCGGTGGGAAAAATGGAACGCGATTGGGAAGTAAAACCCAATGGAGCCCGGTATTTCATGAATCGCATATGGGTACCTCTCTACGGAAACCTCAGAGAGCTAGTCATGGACGAAGCCCACAAATCCCGATACTCTGTCCATACGGGTTCGGATAAGATGTATCAAGACCTTAAAGCTGCGTATTGGTGGCCCAACATGAAAGCCGATATAGCCACCTACGTGAGTAAATGTTTGACTTGTGCAAAAGTCAAGGTAGAGTATCAAAAGCCATCGGGGCTACTTCAACAACCTGAGATCCCAGTGTGGAAATGGGATCAGATCTCGATGGATTTCATCACTAAACTCCCGCGAACTTTGGGTGGTTGCGATACCATCTGGGTGATTGTGGATCGTTTAACTAAGTCCGCACACTTCCTAGCTATTAAAGAGACAGATAAGATGGAGAAGTTGACTCGCATCTACATTAAGGAAGTAGTTTCTCGGCACGGAGTGCCAACATCCATCATCTCAGACAGAGATGCTCGCTTCACGTCCAACTTCTGGCAGTCACTCCAGAAAGCGTTGGGAACACGCTTAGATATGAGCACAGCCTATCCCCTCAGACTACGGTCAAAGTGAAAGGACCATACAGACCTTGGAAGACATGCTTAGGGCATGCGTAGTAGACTTTGGAAATAGTTGGGAAATCCACCTGCCTTTAGTGGAATTCTCATATAACAACAGTTATCATACGAGTATTTCGGCAGCACCGTTTGAGGCACTATACGGTCGTAAATGTAGATCACCGGTCTGTTGGGCAGAATCGGTGACAGTCAACTCACAGGCCCTGAGTTAATACTTGAGGCTACTGAAAAGATTGTACAGATCAGAAACCGCATGGCGGCGGCACGAGATCGACAGAAAAGCTACGCTGATCAACGACGCAAACCGCTCGAATTTCAAGTAGGGGACCGCGTCCTACTAAAGGTGTCACCCTGGAAGGGTGTAATCCGCTTTGGAAAACGGGCAAACTAAACCCACGGTACGTAGGCCCGTTTGTAATCTTGAAACGTATCGGACCCGTAGCTTATCAATTAGACCTTCCTACCGAACTCAGTGGAGTTCACAACGTTTTTCACGTGTCAAATCTAAAGAAGTGTCTATCAGATGAAACTCTAGTCATTCCATTGGATGAGATCCAAGTGGATGAACAACTACACTTTGTGGAATAGCCTATCGAGATCATGGATCGTGAGATCAAGACTCGAAGGCACAGCAAGATTCCGATCGTTAAGGTTCGTTGGGATCTAAGCGTGGACCGGAGTTCACATGGGAAAGAGAGGACCAAATGAAAAGCAAATACCCACACCTCTTCACAACTGAGCAGCAAACTAACGATACCAACAACTAAATTTTCGGGAGAAAATTCTTTCAACATGGGGATGATGTGACAACCTGGAAATTTCTCATACTTTCGCGTACCATTGTTAACTAAGTCCTTGTGCATGGCACTTGGGAATCTTTGTGTATGGCACTTGGGAACTTCTTGTAACTTCGCGTACCATCATAAACGAACTAACTCTTTGTGCGTGGCACTCTAAACATGTACGCTACATTCTAAACCGCGTTTACTCAATTTTAGGGACGAAAATTCTTTCAACATGGGGATAATGTGACATCCCGGTTTTTCAGATAACTTAAACGCAATACTTGTCGAATAATTGTATGCTACGTATTAAACGTGTACGAGTTAGTGAATACGTAATGTGCGATTATGTGATTGTTTTAGTTATAAAATATTTATAGTAAATATGTAGACGAACCAAACCGAACCGCGACACGAACCAACCTCGATTCCTTGTGACTCTAGGAGTTAACCAAGTTTTAAACCTTAAACTCAAACTATTCGGCCGCGTGCAACCCAAAGCAAACCAACCCAAGTCCTTTCGGCCGCGTGCAACCCAAACCGAACCAACCCAAACCACTCTCGGCCGAGAACAAGCCCAAACCGCAAACCCATTCCCTTTTTCTTGATCCTTTTTGCGCTATATATACAAACACATGCATGGGTCTTCTTCACAAAAACAAAAACACAAAACCCTAATCCTAAGAGGCCGACGGCAGCCCTTGTTCATTCTATTCGACCGCAAACAGCCTTACTCTTGTTCCAGTGATCGCGAGCAACCTCTTCCTTCATCATCTTGATCTGATCAGCCCTACATCACCTTCTCGGTTGGAGCAGCTTGTTCTTTTCATCCTCTCGGTCGCAACTATCTTTGATCACCGTTTCCTCATCTCACTCACGGTTCGTTTACCTTATCATTAAAAGATTAGAATTTATCATATGTTACAAGATCATATTCGGATACATGTGTTTTGATTTTGTTGTTTTCGGATTGTATGTTTGAATGAAAGGTTATGTTAGCCATTTGTTAATAATGTTTGCAAGTGATGTTGTTCGAAATCTGAAAATTATAGGCTGTGTTTGTTTATAAAAACTAGAGATGTTGATTAGGGTTTGCATGGATATGTTATATGTATTGATCTATGATTAGAGAAATCAGTTCTTGATCGCCTAGGTTCATTATATCGAGGGTTATGCGAAATAGTGGTGATAGAATGCTGAAACAGTTTGTTGATTGATAGTTACAGCCGACTTCAACTGGCTGTAACTCGGTCATTAGTTGTCGAAAAACGGATTTTCTGATGTCTAGAACGTAGAGATTTGAATAACGAATCTAATGGCGATGGATTCATATTTTTCTGAAGTCGTTTGATATTTTTAAGTGGCCAAATAAGTTCAGTAACTAAAGCTGTGAAAATCCTGAAATTTTGTTAGTTGTTTATCGAGTTGGATTTCATAATCAGTTGGGAGTCGAATCATGAAATTTGTACAGAAACTAGGTATGGAAATTTCCGGGCAACTCCAACTGGAATTTTGTTAATTGGACGATCAGTGATTTTTAAATAAATTCTTCCGTGGACTGCAGTCAGAAAGCGACGAATCTGACTGCAGCCTAGTATATTAATATTTATGGTTAATTGGTAAAGATTTAGGACTTGGAAAATTTATATAAATTTCTACAGTATAAATGTCACCTGCTGTAAAATAATTGGAATTTTTGGAACGTTGGAACTATTTTATAAAAATCCTAGAAAACAGCTGAATTATGAGTATTAAGCTGAAATTTGATAACTTGTGATTGTGTGCACCAAAGTGTTGCATGGATTGGATTATGTTCATGATAAATTGTTTTGATTACTATGATCACATGAGGATACTTGCATGCATGTTTGAGTGTTAGGTATGTTGTTTGTGTGTATCACTTTGTGCGTAAATTAAGTGTAGAATTTGTATTGGTGTGTTCACACACTGACTTGAAATCAATTGGTTTGTTAGGACGCAATTTGCGGTCCCATCCCTTACAACTTCTTTGCTACACTAACCGAGCAACTAAAGGTGAGTTCACGGCTCCTAACTTTATCCGGTTTTTAAACAACAGGGGAGAAACATGTATACACTCTTCAAACTCAATCTCTTTACGTTATACGAAATTGACGTCACATAACTATTCGGTTACTAAGTTGATGTTAATGTAATGTTATGGTCACTAAGCAGCTATATCACTTAAGTCCTCGTCAATCTCTCGGATCGTTAGTATTGGGTTTTAATAGCGGGGAATTATAAGTAGTACTACTGGGCCCGACAAGCCCCATCCGAGCTAGTCGCGCTAGCCGACCGGGTATGGTCAACGGGTGAATAATTTGGCCTAACTTCGCCATGGTCAGTGATAGGCCTGGCAACACGGAGGCACAACAGTCAGCTTCGATCGCGAACTCTTACATGACATAACTTTAGGCTGGCTACCTATATATGTTAACATTGAACTTAATTACGAATCAACTATATTATCCCGGGTTGAGGATAATGGAAACAACAACTATATTATCCCGGGTTGAGGATAATGGAAACAACAACTATATTATCCCGGGTTGAGGATAATGGAAACAACAACTTATTATTCCGGGTTTGGAATAATGGAATCAACATCATTATTATTCTGGGTTGGGAATAATGGAACTAAATCGTTATCCCGAGTTAGGGATAACGGGGGAAACAAACTCATAACCGAACAAACGAATTTATGAAAACCTGTGAACTCACTCATCTTTAATGTTGACACTTGTTTCTTTACATGTTTCTCAGGACGCTAGGAGCTCTAGGTGCACTCACATGCATTGAACAAGACATCTTTTATCGAGGCTCATTTACAAACATTGTTTTGGGTTTTTCATTTGTTTTGGCGTTTGTGTTGGCGCCCGTTTCACTACTTATTTTATGCTTCCGCTCAACCATAAAAACGAATGCTTCCGCTAAACATTGGTAACTAACTAAGACAATATAAAATCTACGATGAATGGTTAAACAAATGATTTTTGGAAAACGTATTATCAAATCATATAGAGTCGTTCGACGTACTAGTGTTTTCAGATTCTGGTTTGTTCACACGCCTCGCGTAAAACTCCGCAAGTGGAAATTGAGGGTGTGACACTTGGGCTGAACATCATAAAGCTCTTCATATTCACTTTCAAAACCATCATCATAATCAAAATTGTCATCAAACATTTCGTCTAATGTCAATTTTGAAACATGTTTGACTTTTTCTTTCTCTGTCTGTTTTAGAAAATCTTTCTTCAACTTTGAAAGATCATTTTCGATTACTGATTCATTTGATTTGACATTATTAGTTTTATCAGAAACATATTTTCCATTTTCAGATGATTTATTCTTAGCAACCTAGGATTGTGACATACTTCTTACTTTTTTAACATAAAATCTTGAATCTTTGTTTTCAAACGTTTTTGAAGTTTCACCTTTTCAAAAATTGAGTTTACAAACTTTAATTCAAGCTTAGGTTTCACTTCGATTTTAGATTCAACATATCTTTTTAACATTGTGCTAGATTTCTCAATCTCTGGTTGCTTCAGTTTCTTATCATTTGAAACTGTCTTTCTTCGTGGATAACAGGCTTTAAATTCGGACACTTGCGAGCAATGTGACCAACTTCATTACATTTGAAGCAAGTCTGAGTGTCATGAAAATATCCACTAGTGGGTTTTACTCCACTTGCAGATTTAGCCTTGTCCCGAAGTTCTTTCTCTTTCTTGAATTCATCATTTGTATTAATGTACATGTTAATTGCTTTTTGTTTTTCAATTACTGTGGCATTTAACATTTTTACATTAGCACTGAGTTCAATATTAGTTTTTTCGACATTTTGATATGTGCCTTTCATTTTGTCATAAGCTTCTTTCATAGTTCTGTAATCATTACAAAAATTTTCGTTGTGTATAGTCATTTCGCTTATGATTTTAGTTTACTCAGCACATCGTTCACAAGGATTTGCGCACGTTGTGCAAGGTTTTTCAAACTCTACAACTTTCACACTTTCCTTTTCAGACACTTTACCTCAGAACTTACCTTTTCAGCTTCTGATTTCATTGCGTTTTTTCTTTGAATTTCAAGATAAGCCATCTCCTCTTCCTCAGCTCTCTGCATGTATCCTTCTAGAATTGCATTTTGTAAAGCAGCATCAACATACGATGACTCAGATTCATCCACTACCTCTGCCATCATAGCAACACCAGTCTTCTTTCCAATGTATCTGTTCCAATCAAAACCTTCATCTTCATGAGATACGACGAGAGCTTGTTCGGTTGATTTTTGTGATATCCCGGGTTTTTCGGATAACTTACACGTGACACTTGTCGAATAAAGTATATGCTAAGTATTAAACGTGTACGAGTTAAATGAATACGTGATGTGTGTTGTGTGATTGTTTTAGTAATTGAATAATTAGAGTAGATATGTACACGAACTGAACCGAACCGCGACACGAACCAACTTGATTCATTGTGACTCTAGGAGTTAACAAAGTTTAAACTTTGAACCCAAGTTTTCGGCCAAAAGAAAACAAGGATCAAACCCGAAATCGCAAACACAAACCGAGATAAAACCTAGACCTAAAGTTCTAACTATTCGGCCAAGATCAAAACCAAACCAACTCACCCTAGTCCTTGGCCGCGAGATCAAGCCCAAACCCAAACCGAACCAACCCAAGATCCTCGGCCACAATGCTTATCCAAACCGCGACCCTTATCATCTTGTGCGCCTATATATATATATCATCCATGCATGCCCTCATTCACAACACAAAACCCTAAAGGTTTATCAGCCGACGGCAGCCTTGCGATCGCAGAAAGCTTCCTTGTTCGCCTCTTCCTCTCGGTCGCAGCATCAGCAATCATCGCCATCATCATCTCCTCGATCGCTAGCAACCTCGTTCTTCATCACCTTGATCTGGTCAGCCCTTGTTATTCCATTCGGTCGCGGGATCAGCAGTTGATCAGTTCATCGATCACAAACAGTCTCCTTCATCATCAATCTCTCGGCCGCAAGCACCCTTGAACACCGATCTCTTATAGTACTCACGGTTCGTGTACCTTATCATTAAAAATTTAGAATTTATCATATGTTGCTAGATCATATTCGAGTATATGTGTCTTGATTGTTGCTGTTCTCAGATTTGCATGATTGTATAGTTTCGGATTGTTAATACTAGATTGAAAGTTGGAATGAGTTTGAAAGCTGAATATATATATAGGCTGTGATTTGTTTGTAATAACTAGAAGTAAGAACTAGGGTTTGCATGGATGAGATATTGGTATTGATCTAGGATTAGAAATCGGGTTTTGATCACCTAGGTTAACCATATGAACGAGTTGTGCGAATTAATGGTAACAATAATGCTGAAACAGGATGCTGAGTAATAGTTACAGCCGACTTCATCTGGCTGTAACTCGGTCATTAGTAGTCGAAAAACGGACTATCTGATGTCTAGAACGTAGAGATTTGAATAAGGAATCTAATGGCGCTGGATTCATAATTTTCTGAAGTCGTTTGATATTTTTAAAGGGCCAAATAAGTTCAGTAACTAAAACTGTGAAAATCCTGAAATTTTGTTAGTTGTTTATCAAGTTAGATTTTAAAATCAGTAGGGAGTTGAGTCATGATTTTTGTACAGCAACTAGGTATGGAAATTTCCGGGCAACTCCAACTGGAATTTTGTTAATTGGACGATCACTGATTTTTAAATAAATTCTTCCGTGGACTGCAGTCAGAAAGCGGTAAATCTGACTGCAGCCTAGTATATTAATATTTATGGTTAATTGGTAAAGATTTAGAACTTGGAAAATTTATGTAAATTTCTATGGTATAGATGTCACCTACTGTAAAATATTGGAATTTTTGGATTGTGGGAACTATTTTATAAAAATCCTAGAAAACAGCTGAATTATGAGTGTTAAGCTGAAATTGATAACTTGTGATTGTGTGTACCAAAATGTGGCATGAATTGGTTTATGTTTATTATAAGTTGTTTTAATCACTAGGATCACATGAAGATACTTGTATGCATGTTTGAGTGTTAGATATGTTGTTTGTGTGTAGCACCTTGTGAGTAAATTACGTGTAGAATTTGTATTGGTGTGTTCACACACTGACTTGAAATCAATTGGTTTGTTAGGACGCAATTAGCGGTCCCATTCTTTACAACTTCTTTTGCTACACTAACCGAGCAACAAAAGGTGAGTTCACGGCCCCTAACTTTATACGGTTTTTAAACAACAGGGGGAGAAACATGTATACACTCTCAAACTCAATCTCTTTACGTTATATGAATTTAACGTCACATAACTATACGGTAACTAAGTTAATGTTAATGTAATGTTATGGTCACTAAGCAGCTTTATCACTTAAGTCCTCGACAATCTCTCGGATCGTTAGTATTTGGGTTAAATAGCGGGGAATTATAAGTAGTACTACTGGGCCCGACAAGCCCCATCCGAGCTAGTCGCGCTAGCCGACCGGGTATGGTCAACGGGTGAATAATTCGGCCTAACCACGCCATAGTCATGTGAAAGGCCTGGCAAAACGGAGGCACAACAGTCAGCTTCGATCGCGAACACTTACGTGACATGACTTTAGACTCGCTACCTATATATATTAACATTGAACTTAATTACGGAACTACGATATTATCCCGGGTTGGGGATAATGGAAACAACTTAATATTCCGGGTTTGGAATATTGGAAACAACAACTTAATATTCCGGTTGGAATATTGGAAACAACAACTTAATATTCCGGGGTTGGAATATTGGAAGCAACAACTTATTATTCCGGGTTGGAATAATGGAACCAATACGTTATCCCGGGTTAGGGATAACGGAGAAAACAAACTATAACCGAACAAACGAATTTATGAAAACCTGTGAACTCACTCATCTTTAATGTTGACACTTGTTTCTTTACATGTTTCTCAGGACGCTAGGAGCTCTAGGTGCACGCACATGCATTGAACAAGACATCTTTTATCGAGTCTTATTTATCAATATTGTTTTGAGGTTTTTCATTTGTTTTGGCGTTTGTGTTGGCGCCCGCTTCACTACTTATTTATGCTTCCGCTCAAACTTTGAAACTGATGCTTCTGCTAAATATTGGTAACTAATTTAGACAGTATAAAATCTACAACAAATGATTTTAAAAAACGTATTATCAAATCATATAGAGTCGTTCGACGTACTAGTGTTTCAGATTCTGGTTTGTTCACACGCCTCGCGGTAAAACTCCGCAAGTGGAAATTGAGGGTGTGACAGATTGGTATCAGAGCCACTAGCTATAGAGAACCAGGTTTGCATTAGAAGTAGACCTAAACTATAGCTGATATCACGACACTAGACTTAGTTTGGCACCGAACTATTATATCTTGTTATGCAATATACCACAACTGTGTTTGGTAGATTATACCTTCATAATAAGAAATGAAAACAACTCGTAACTAACTACACGACCTAACAGGCAATGTCATCATCCTCATCGTCATCATCATCCGACAGACTTACGCCACCAAGGGCACCAGGAAAGGCACCAATGGTGGAACCCATACCACCTTATGGCGTGGAGACACGCTCAGCGGCGAGGAAAAGGCTCGCTCTGGGGGAGGAGTCGTCGTTACGCCCAACCATTGTTGTACCGGTTAATCCTGTAGAAATAGGAATTGACATGCTTAGAATCCTGGTACATACACAACAAAAACAGTTAGAAAGAATGCAGGAAACCATCCTAGCACAAGGATGGATGATTCGACACCTTACAGGTAAGACCGACTCGCTCGAGGAAGAGCATCGTACGAGTAAGATAGCTCGTAACACCATAGCCAGAGATCTGCGTGCTGAGCAGATAAGAGCCGACTGGCTTGAGGACAGAGTCCTGGAAAATAGTTGGAACATTCAGGAACTGCAAAATCAAGCACTTGCACCAGCACCGGCCCCTCCAGTGCCGGTAGAGGGGGATCCAGAAGAGGATCCAGAGGAGGACCCTGAGGAGGATCCAGAGGAGGATCCGGAGGAGGACCCAGCTGTAGAAGCTGGAAATGCCGCGCAGGATGACGGCAACGACAGTGACTTGGGGGATGGAGACGTAGACGACTGACACGTCCCGCTTATTTTATTTGTTTTCCTTCAGTTTATTTTCCCACTTGTGTTTAAACTTGAGACTTTATAGTGAATTCGTATGTTTGATTTGCACTTGTGTAAGACATTGAAATTTCAGTTAATCAAGTATTTCTTTTGACTATTTAACATATTGAGTTGACATAACTTACTAATTATTAAAGTACGAAGTAGGATAACTATATCGGATATATAGACTTATCGGGGTGTGTTTGTGTTGTGTTTCGAAGATCTAAATGGCAACTGGAAGACGTGGAAACCTTAACTTGACGCCCGAAGAGCTAGCTGCCATGATTCAAGAGCACGTGAACGCAGCTTTAGCGGGTGTTCAGAATCAGCCGGCAGGTAACCATTATTAAATTTTCGCGTGAAAATCTAATAGTGAGGCTAGTAAAATTCCTTGCTGACTTCCTGTTCTCTGTCAGCAGGAGGGGGCTTTAACCCCTACAAGATGTTCCTTGAAGCAAAGCCAAGCAAATTCTCGGGGGCGGAAGGACCCATTGGACTGGTCCGCTGGATCGAAAAGTCTGAATCCGTTTTTGAAATGTGCAACTGCCTAGAGGCCAACAAGGTCAAATACGCAGCCTCAACACTGGAAGATGGGGCACTGACATGGTGGAATGCCCAAGTCCAAACACGTGGACTTATAGCTGCGAATGCAATGGCATGGGCTGAGTTCAAGGCCCTAATTAAAGAGGAGTACTGTCCACGAGACAGAGTGCAACAGTTAGAGCAAGCTTTATGGAACCACAAGATGGTGGGATCGGAAATTGAAGCTTACACCGCAAAACACCATGATTTAGTATTTCTGTGTCCCGAATTAGCCAACACTGTGGAGAAAAGACTCGAGTTCTATCTTGGGGGTCTGGTTCCGGAAATTCAGGGTATGGTAATGGCTAGTAACCCTGTAACAGAACATCAAGCGATCCGATTGGCTCACAAACTCACCGATAAGGCGGTGGAACAGTAGAAACTGCCAACACGGGGTACAACTGAAGTTGCCCTGGATAACAAAAGAAAGTTTGAAGACTCCACTATTCGACAGTCTTCGTCATCTCATCCGCAGCAAGGGAACCAGAAACGGTTCAATCATTACAACAGCTACCGGGGTCACCAAAATCAAACCGCCAACAACAACAACAACAACAACAACAACCAGAATGCAGGCGGCTATGTAGGTCGAAAGCCGCAGTGCAATCGCTGCAATCTTCATCATCACGGCCCTTGTGCCGGAAGTCGCTGCCAAAGATGTGGCAAGGTGGGACATGCGGCAAAGGATTGTCGTGGGGAAATCATGTCCCGACAAAATCAAAATCAGCCCCAGGGTCAGCAGCAGGGTATCAACCGGGGATGCTATCAGTGTGGTAGCACTGCCCACTTCAGAAGAGACTGCCCACAGCTGCGTAATAACAACAATAATGGCGGAAACAACCACAACCACAATAACCACAACAACAATAATAACAACAACAATAATGGGAACGGTGGCACAGGAGGTGCCAAAGGTCGTGCATTTACATTGGGCCGCGGAGAGGCCAGAAACGACACGAACGTGGTCACCGGTAAGTTTCCCCTTAATGAACATTTTGCTTCTGTGCTTTTTGATACGGGTGCGGATAGGAGCTTTATATCTGAGTCTTTTAGGAAGAACCTAATCTCACGCTTAAACCATTAGAGACCCCTTATGTTATAGAATTAGCCGATGGTAAATCTGTAGATGTGACCCAAATCGTATCCGGTTGTCAGCTCAAACTCGCGGGCCACACTTTTACCATTGATCTGATGACAACTACCCTGGGTAGTTTTGACGTGGTAGTCGGAATGGACTGGCTATCCGACGTCCGGGCTGAAGTTCTCTGCTTCGAAAAATCTATCCGTATTCCACTCTCGAACGACGAAATCCTGACGGTACAAGGCGACAAGGCAAGCGCCGTCACCAACATCATCTCATACATGCAAGCGCAGAAGTATCTTCGGAAAAAGAATTCCTTCGCTTTACTCGCACTGATTACCGAACAACCTAAGGACGAGAAACGTATAGAAGACATCCCTGTCGTCCGTGATTTTTCTGATGTATTCCCAGAGGAACTACCTGGTCTTCCACCACATCGACAATTGGAGTTTGAAATCGAATTGGCAAGCAATGCAACTCCTATCGCCAAGGCTCCATACCGCCTAGCTCCAGCCGAGCTGCAGGAGCTGTCTACCCAACTTCAGGAGCTATTAGAAAAAGGATTTATCCGACCAAGCGTTTCGCCATGGGGAGCTCCAGTCCTTTTTGTCAAGAAAAAAGGACGGGACTTTCCGCATGTGCATCGACTATAGGGAACTCAACAAGGTTACAGTCAAGAACCGATACCCGTTACCTCGCATCGACGATCTCTTCGACCAACTTCAAGGGTCAAGTTACTACTCTAAGATTGATTTACGGTCCGGTTACCATCAGCTACGCGTCAGGGAGGAGGATATCGCTAAGACAGCATTTCGCACTCGGTATGGCCATTACGAATTCTTGGTCATGCCATTTGGTCTCACTAACGCACCCGCGGTGTTCATGGACCTCATGAACCGCGTGTGTAAACCATACCTCGACAAGTTTGTCATTGTGTTCATCGATGACATACTCATCTACTCCAAAAGTGAAGAAGAACATGCGGAACATCTACGATTACTGCTAGGGCTACTTCAACAGGAAAAACTATATACCAAGCTTTCGAAGTGTGATTTCTGGATTCAGGAAGTTCAGTTTCTCGGGCACGTCGTGAATGAAAAGGGTATCCACGTAGACCCTGCCAAGATTGAAGCCATCAAAAACTGGGAAGCACCTAAGACACCGACGGAGATCCGCCAATTCTTGGGATTGGCTGGTTACTACAGACGCTTCATCGAGGGGTTTTCAAAGATCGCACAACCGCTTACTACCCTCACTCAGAAAGGTATCAAGTATACTTGGGGTGACAAGCAAGAAGCAGCATTTCAACTGCTGAAACAGAAACTTTGCAGTGCACCCATTCTGTCCTTGCCGGAAGGGACAGATGATTTTGTAGTGTATTGTGATGCTTCCATTCAGGGATTGGGATGCGTACTCATGCTACACGATAAGGTCATCGCGTATGCGTCGCGACAACTGAAGGTTCACGAGAAAAACTACACGACGCATGACCTGGAATTGGGAGCAGTAGTGTTTGCACTTAAGATTTGGAGACACTACCTCTATGGAACGAAGTGCACAATCTTTACTGACCACAAAAGCCTCCAACACATCTTTGATCAGAAGGAGTTGAACATGCGACAGCGTCGCTGGGTCGAACTCTTGAACGATTATGAGTGTGCCATTCGGTATCACCCGGGTAAAGCTAACGTGGTAGCTGACGCCCTCAGTAGGAAGGAACACTTGAAACCTCGTCGTGTACGAGCATTACAACTCACTATTCATTCGGGGCTACCCGATCAAATACGCGACGCCCAGTTAGAAGCAGTTAAGGGGGAAAACATCAAAGCCGAATCAGTGGGAAAAATGGAACGCGATTGGGAAGTAAAGCCCAATGGAGCCCGGTACTTCATGAATCGCATATGGGTACCTCTCTACGGAAACCTCAGAGAGCTAGTCATGGATGAAGCTCACAAATCTCGATACTCTGTCCATCCGGGTTCGGATAAGATGTATCAAGACCTTAAAGCCGCGTATTGGTGGCCCAACATGAAAGCCGATATAGCCACCTACGTGAGTAAATGTTTGACTTGTGCAAAAGTCAAGGTGGAGTATCAAAAGCCATCGGGGCTACTCCAACAACCTGAGATCCCAGTGTGGAAATGGGATCAAATCTCAATGGATTTCATCACTAAACTCCCGCGAACCTTGGGTGGTTGCGATACCATCTGGGTGATCGTGGATCGTTTAACAAAGTCCGCACACTTCCTAGCTATTAAAGAAACAGATAAGATGGAGAAGTTGACTCGTATCTACATTAAGGAAGTAGTTTCTCGGCACGGAGTGCCAACGTCCATCATCTCAGACAGAGATGCTCGCTTCACGTCAAACTTCTGGCAGTCACTCCAGAAAGCGTTGGGAACACGCCTGGATAGGAGCACAGCTTATCACCCTCAGACTGATGGTCAAAGTGAAAGGACCATACAAACCTTGGAAGACATGCTTAGGGCATGCGTAGTGGACTTCGGAAATAGTTGGGAAATTCACCTGCCTCTAGTAGAATTCTCATATAACAACAACTATCACACGAGTATTTCGGCAGCACCGTTTGAGGCATTATACGGTCGTAAATGCAGATCACCGGTCTGCTGGGCAGAAGTCGGTGACAGTCAACTCACAGGCCCTGAGTTAATACTTGAAGCTACTGAAAAGATTGTACAAATCAGAAACCGCATGGCGGCGGCACGAGATCGACAGAAAAGCTACGCTGATCAACGACGCAAACCGCTCGAATTTCAAGTAGGGGACCGCGTCCTACTAAAGGTGTCACCCTGGAAGGGTGTAATCCGCTTTGGAAAACGGGGCAAACTAAACCCACGGTACGTAGGCCCGTTTGTAATCTTGAAACGTATCGGACCCGTAGCTTATCAATTAGACCTTCCTACCGAACTCAGTGGAGTTCACAACGTTTTTCACGTGTCAAATCTGAAGAAGTGTCTATCAGATGAAACTCTCGTTATTCCATTGGATGAGATCCAAGTGGATGAACAACTACACTTTGTGGAACAGCCTATCGAGATCATGGATCGTGAGATCAAGACTCGAAGGCACAGCAAAATTTCGATCGTTAAGGTTCGTTGGGACTCTAAGCATGGACCGGAGTTCACGTGGGAAAGAGAGGACCAAATGAAAAGCAAATATCCACATCTCTTCGCATCTGAGCAGCAAACCAATGATACCAGTAACTAAATTTTCGGGACGAAAATTCTTTCAACATGGGGATGATGTGACAACCTGGAAACTTCTTATACTTTCGTGTACTATTGTTGACTAAATTCTTGTGCATGGCACTTGGAAACTTCTTGTAACGTTGCGTACCATCATTAACGAACTAACTCTTTGTGTGTGGCACTCTAAACATGTACGCTACATGCTAAACCGCGTTTACTCAATTTTCGGGACGAAAATTCTTTCAACATGGGGATAATGTGATATCCCGGGTTTTTCGGATAACTTACACGTGACACTTGTCGAATAAAGTATATGCTAAGTATTAAACGTGTACGAGTTAAATGAATACGTGATGTGTGTTGTGTGATTGTTTTAGTAATTGAATAATTAGAGTAGATATGTACACGAACTGAACCGAACCGCGACACGAACCAACTTGATTCATTGTGACTCTAGGAGTTAACAAAGTTTAAACTTTGAACCCAAGTTTTCGGCCAAAAGAAAACAAGGATCAAACCCGAAATCGCAAACACAAACCGAGATCAAACCTAGACCTAAAGTTCTAACTATTCGGCCAAGATCAAAACCAAACCAACTCACCCTAGTCCTTGGCCGCGAGATCAAGCCCAAACCCAAACCGAACCAACCCAAGATCCTCGGCCACAATGCTTATCCAAACCGCGACCCTTATCATCTTGTGCGCCTATATATATATATCATCCATGCATGCCCTCATTCACAACACAAAACCCTAAAGGTTTATCAGCCGACGGCAGCCTTGCGATCGCAGAAAACTTCCTTGTTTGCCTCTTCCTCTCGGTCGCAGCAGCAGCAATCATCGCCATCATCATCTCCTCGATCGCTAGCAACCTCGTTCTTCATCACCTTGATCTGGTCAGCCCTTGTTATTCCATTCGGTCGCGGGATCAGCAGATCAGTTCATCGATCACAAACAGTCTCCTTCATCATCAATCTCTCGGCCGCAAGCACCCTTGAACACCGATCTCTTATAGTACTCACGGTTCGTGTACCTTATCATTAAAAATCTAGAATTTATCATATGTTGCTAGATCATATTCGAGTATATGTGTCTTGATTGTTGCTGTTCTCAGATTTGCATGATTGTATAGTTTCGGATTGTTAATACTAGATTGAAAGTTGGAATGAGTTTGAAAGCTGAATATATATATATAGGCTGTGATTTGTTTGTAATAACTAGAAGTAAGAACTAGGGTTTGCATGGATGAGATATTGGTATTGATCTAGGATTAGAAATCGGTTTTGATCACCTAGGTTAACCATATGAACGAGTTGTGCGAATTAATGGTAACAATAATGCTGAAACAGGATGCTGAGTAATAGTTACAGCCGACTTCATCTGGCTGTAACTCGGTCATTAGTAGTCGAAAAACGGACTTTCTGATGTCTAGAACATAGAGATTTGAATAAGGAATCTAATGGCGCTGGATTCATAATTTTCTGAAGTCGTTTGATATTTTAAAGGGCCAAATAAGTTCAGTAACTAAAACTGTGAAAATCCTGAAATTTTGTTAGTTGTTTATCAAGTTAGATTTTAAAATCAGTAGGGAGTTGAGTCATGATTTTTGTACAGCAACTAGGTATGGAAATTTCCGGGCAACTCCAACTGGAATTTTGTTAATTGGAAGATCACTGATTTTTAAATAAATTCTTCCGTGGACTGCAGTCAGAAAGCGGTAAATCTGACTGCAGCCTAGTATATTAATATTTATGGTTAATTGGTAAAGATTTAGAACTTGGAAAATTTATGTAAATTTCTATGGTATAGATTTCACCTACTGTAAAAATATTGGAATTTTTGGATTGTTGGAACTATTTTATAAAAATCCTAGAAAACAGCTGAATTATGAGTGTTAAGCTGAAATTGATAACTTGTGATTGTGTGTACCAAATTGTGGCATGAATTGGTTTATGTTTATGATAAGTTGTTTTAATCACTAGGATCACATGAAGATACTTGTATGCATGTTTGAGTGTTAGATATGTTGTTTATGTGTAGCACCTTGTGAGTAAATTACGTGTAGAATTTGTATTGGTGTGTTCACACACTGACTTGAAATCAATTGGTTTGTTAGGACACAATTAGCGGTCCCATTCTTTACAACTTCTTTTGCTACACTAACCGAGCAACAAAAGGTGAGTTCACGGCCCCTAACTTTATACGGTTTTTAAACAACAGGGGAGAAACATGTATACACTCTCAAACTCAATCTCTTTACGTTATATGAATTTAACGTCACATAACTATACGGTAACTAAGTTAATGTTAATGTAATGTTATGGTCACTAAGCAGCTTTATCACTTAAGTCCTCGACAATCTCTCGGATCGTTAGTATTTGGGTTAAATAGCGGGGGAATTATAAGTAGTACTACTGGGCCCGACAAGCCCCATCCGAGCTAGTAGCGCTAGCCGACCGGTATGGTCAACGGGTGAATAATTCGGCCTAACCACGCCATGGTCATGTGAAAGGCCTGGCAAAACGGAGGCACAACAGTCAGCTTCGATCGCGAACACTTACGTGACATGACTTTAGGCTAGCTACCTATATATATTAACATTGAACTTAATTACGGAACTATGATATTATCCCGGGTTGGGGATAATGGAAACAACTTAATATTCCGGGGTTTGGAATATTGGAAACAACAACTTAATATTCCGGGTTGGAATATTGGAAACAACAACTTAATATTCCGGGGTTGGAATATTGGAAGCAACAACTTATTATTCCGGGTTGGAATAATGGAACCAATACGTTATCCCGGGTTAGGGATAATGGAGAAAACAAACTATAACCGAACAAACGAATTTATGAAAACCTGTGAACTCACTCATCTTTAATGTTGACACTTGTTTCTTTACATGTTTCTCAGGACGCTAGGAGCTCTAGGTGCACGCACATGCATTGAACAAGACATCTTTTATCGAGTCTTATTTATGAATATTGTTTTGAGGTTTTTCATTTGTTTTGGCGTTTGTGTTGGCGCCCGCTTCACTACTTATTTATGCTTCCGCTCAAACTTTAAAACTGATGCTTCTGCTAAATATTGGTAACTAATTTAGACAGTATAAAATCTACAACAAATGATTTTAGAAAACGTATTATCAAATCATATAGAGTCGTTCGACGTACTAGTGTTTCAGATTCTGGTTTGTTCACACGCCTCGCGGTAAAACTCCGCAAGTGGAAATTGAGGGTGTGACAATTTTGAAGAATTATCTTGTACTTCGACTTGTGTTCTCTTCGGGTATGGCTTGTATTGGAGTGCTTTCTTGTAATACTCGTTATTGCTGCCGAAAGGTTTTTGGTTTCCACTTGCTTCTTGATTATTGCATTCACGTTTGAAGTGTCCCTTTTGTCGACACCTGAAGCATGTGACTTTTGATTTGTCAAATCCGAGCTTGTTGCTTTAGTTACCAATATCTCTTCCGGTGAGTACTACAAACTTGGTAACTCTTCTGATGATTGATGCTAGACTCCATTTAATATCCATCAGCTCCAACTCTTCTTCATCCATCTGATCGTAATCTTCAACTGTCATTTCAGGATAACCGATCTTTCTAGCAACTAGACTTTCATAAAATTCTAGAATATTAGCAAAAAGTTCTATGTGTTGTTTAGCCACTTTTTCAGGAAAAACATTTTTCAGGTCAACTCCGGCGTATGGAGAACTCTGATTTTGAGAAGAATTCATATTTGCACTAATTCCTGTTTGAATTTTCGGACTCTGAATCGGAGTATCTTGAACACATCCTTTGTAATAAACACCAACATCTTGAACAACGTTCGCATTTTTTGATTTGGCAACTTTAGTAACTCAATTTCATGACCTTCTTGCTTGTCGATGGAAGATGACAACTTAAAATGTCTCCAAGATGGACTGTTCTTTAGAATCATCAGATACGTTGTCCACTCTCCCTCAGGAAGTGCATCGGCCAATTTCTCAATCTGCTGTTCAGTAGATCTCTTGATATCATGTCTTCGCATTTGGACCATCATATGGCAATATCTGTCAATCATCTTCTTTATGGTCTCTCCTTTGATCATTGTGAAGATCTCGAACTCTTTCTTAATTAAAGCTTTTTTGCTCTTGATCATTTCGTCACTTCCTTTGAATTTATCACAAAGAGCGTGCCACAATTCTTATGAAGTATCATATTCTGGCAATAGTATCAAGATATCTTCCTTCACTGATTGTTGTATCAGGCTAATCATTTTCTTCTCAGCGACATAATCTTCTTTGTCAGTAGGTGTAAACTTGTTCAACAAAAGATCTTGATCACGCTCATCTTTTGGCCACTTATAACCATCTTCTACTGCAACCCAGCTGTGGAATTGATTTGCTTGTACCTAGTTAACAAACTTTTCTTTCCTCCCTTCAAACTCGTCCATACTCATTAGCTTCGGCGGTTTTGTCGTTGTGCCCATTTCGTTATCTATATTCATCTGGTTTACCGCAATCGTGTTAGCGTTTGATGAAGAAGCCACTTGTGAAACAAACACGTTATGGAAATCTTCCATTTTGACAATCTGAAGGCTTATATGAAAATATGATAAAAAATACTCGAAAACCAATTAGCAACTTGACAAGTTCGGTTGAACTTGTATGAAAACAGATTTTGATTTCAAATTTTCAACAAGTTCGGGCGAACTTATATGAAAGTTTCAACTTTTTTACAAACAATCAAGTTCGGTCGAACTTGTTGTTTGGATTTTTGAAAAACTTTAACTTTGAGCAACTTCGAGCGGACTTGTGAAGAAATTCAAGAAAAACAGGTAAGTTCGGGCGAACTTATGTGATATTTCCAGAAATTTATCAAGTTCGGGTGAACTTGTGAATGATTTTCAACAAAATTTAATCAAGCTCGGGCGAACTTGATAAAAAATATTGAATTATCCAGCAATTTTGAGCGAACTTCTTCAAAAATCTTGAAAAATGGGCGAACTTGATTAAAATCAGTGAAATTTTAATCAAGTCCGGTCGAACTTGATGTTAAGTTCGGCCAAAACAGATTTCTAAATCATGGTTTTTTCAACTTTTTTGATATCAATTCGTTTTAATTTGATCTTGAAACTCTCAGGGGTTTGTTATTAGTGTATTTTACGTGACATATTCAATTTTCATTTGTCACACCCCGACTCGTAGCGGAAGACAAATACAGGGTGTGGCAGACACGTGGTAATTCTCCATAGTTTAAAACATGATATCATAAACAGAGAGAACCTCGGTTACAACATACTATCAGTATCATATTACACACCATAAGTTCAAGTACAGTACTACGAGCTATCACAGCTCTTATTCTGCTACAGTTCACTTCCCAAAGCTCTCCACCCGCACATTTCTTACTCTTGCTTCTTTTACCTGAAATGCATGTTAGTTTTAAAAAGGGTCAGCTAAACGCTGCGGGAGTTCCACTGGTTTAATTGCTGTGTAACAATATGCGTTAACAAGTTTAATTGGACTGGTCATAATCACAATGACGGTCATAGTCATAGTCACGGATGGAATTACACGAGGAAGCAAGTGAAACCTGACTGTTTATCCCCGAGTCGTGTCACCCAAACACTCCCGGTCCACCAACTGCATCACGTGAAGTTCAACGCCCCTTAGTAGTTATGGCTAACAACACAACCAAATTAGGACACGTGCAGACCTGGTTGCCGACCTTCATGTCGGGCGCGACCTGGGTTCGTCAGACCAATAGTACTATTCACTACCCATGGCTTACGCTAATCACTTGTATAGGGGAGGTAGTTCGTGTGTTAGATAATCAACATCATAAGTGGGAGAGTAAAACTCACTCCTAAATTGCTGCAATGATCACAGTTTATAACAAGTTCATGTGTTAGGGAAGTGAAATTCCCTTCATAAGTTTGTGTAATCAACACAGTTTGTAACATGCATACCGCCACAAGTAAAACAATAAAATAGTTAAAAGCGGGGTAGTGAAACTTATAGTTCAAATGGTGGTCTCAACACAAGAGTGGTCGAATAGTGGATCAACTTTAGTAATACACATGCAAGTATGGACTCAAATCAGTATCTAAGTTGGTAATGGGTATAGCTTGGATCTGGTCAGGAGTATTTACTCCGGATTGAGTCTATAGGACACTGATATGGTGATGGACGTCAGGGTAGTATTAGTTTTCAGTTTGGCTTCCAGGCACCGATTCGCGTACAAGCCAAAGTCAGTAGTTTAACGTGTTCGGGTAATGGTACGGGAATACAAATAATGCCAACACGTGGTTATTTAAGAATGATTAACTTTCCATTAAGGGAGGTTGAGTGTTTGGGGGTCTAAGTTGCTCAAATTTGAGTTTCCCTTTTCACCGTCGGAATTCTCCCGGATTGTCTTAGAGCACACCCCAAGTGCCCAAATTGCCCGGAAATCTCCCAGAATACTCCCATTGTTCCGATTATAGTATTTGTCGGGTTGGGTCGGTTTCCAGTTCCGGCAGGTTCGTTATACGGTAAACTGCCGAAATTGCTTTAAAATAATCTTTTTTTAATTCCATAAATTCCCATTTAATATATATTTTATATAAAAATCTGTAAATTTTTATATAAATCAGTAAAAATCTGTAATTTATGGGAAAAATTTCTGGGAATTATTTTTTAATTTACTTATTGAAATAAATTATTTATAGAGCATTTTTAACCACATAATTAACATTAAATACCATCAGTAGTTCAAAAATTCCGAAAACATTCCAGAACATCTTATACATGTCCAGGAACTTCTCAGAAAATTTTGAGACTTTTCCAATTTCGTTTCGGTGCGTTCCCGGCTACCAAAAACTCGCAAAAACGCAGATTTTTAACCCAAATCAAAACTCAACCAATTGATTCCGAATTTTCCCAGATCATTCCCCATATGTCCCTTAGTGTCTCTGTAAAATTTGGTGATTTATTGAATTCGTTTGATAATTTTCCGACATTCTTTCGGTAAAAAAGTTAAAAATTAACCAAAAATCATAGAAAATTCCAAAAATTTTAAAATCTTATGTGAACCTTCTGACAATACCCTACATCACCACACCAAATTTCAGCGCAATCCAAGTTACACGGACCAAGTTATAGGCAAAACAATTTTCTTCCTAGCCTAGATTCGGTTTTCGGATCAAATACCTAGCGATTCTTCCGATTCCAAGCGTTTATCTTGATCCCAGAAGTGTGTGGAGGCTATGTTCAGTACCTACACATCAAGTACAACCCAAATATGCTAGAACTTAGATCAATCAAGCTTTAATTCATTGTTTTTTCGGTTAATTGAATAGTTAAGCGATTTTTGTCGAATAAGAGTTGATTAGGGTATCAAACCCCATTGATTAGTAATGATGGCTGCCATATAACACCAGGGATTTCATGTGGTGTTTATATTCAGCCCTAAAACTTGTTTAAAACTCTAAAATTCATGGATTAAAAAGCATTTTTCGCCTAGAAATCATGTTTAATCGAATAAACGGACTTAGAATCATAAGTATCAAGGTTAATACCTTTGAATTTGGACTTGTTCTTGTGAAATCAACTGAGATAAAAGGGGCAACAGATTTTGAGAGAATTTTGAAGGATTTTTGATTAAAATTAAAAGAAAAAGAAATAAAAAACTATATATATAACCCTGGGGGTGATGGCGGTTTGGGGTGGGCCCCATAGTGCCACCTCGTGCTCTGTTTTGCGTGACAAAAGATGATATTTATCTTTCAGATAAGTATAGGTTCGTTTTCGGGTCCTGCGCGCGTTCTCGATTTTGCGTAACGGACTCCGTTTTGCGCGTACTTAGTGTCAAAAGACTCGGTTTTAAAAATTATGCATAACCGTCTTAAAATCCGAACCCCGTTACATTTTAATCATAAAATTCTCATTTGACATTCGTTTAAGTGTTTTTAAGCTTGATCCATCGTTCCTTGCACATTCGGTTGCCTTATGTTATTCCCGGAACGAATGCGTTTCCCCAACCGGGAGCTGCTTCGTTTTGCGTGCCCGAGCTTTTATTATTTCCAAACCTTATGTCACAGTCTATGGCACAAAACTAAGTTATTCCTGGAACTCGGAATCTTAAATAGGGCTACCGATAATCTAATAATCAACGTCAAAGTTTTAATACGCTGTTAAACATCAAGTGTCCGTTTAACACGTTGTTCAAGGCTAAGGACGCCAACCTCGCATCGTTGGTCCTTAGTAATGTCATGTCAACCATGACGTGCTCTCAGATTCCTCCAAGATATAACATATATTGTTTCGCACAGCACACAAGTCATGAAATTTCCCAAGGTTTACGCACAATAATAGTTTTAGTCATGCTTTAAGTTTAGGGCCAACTAAGGTGTACCGGGTTTCGTCATGGGTATCAAATCATTCATTTTTAACCATGAAATCTTCAAATATGTGAAAAAGTTAAGAAAAAACGATAGAATGGAGTAGAATAAGAGAAACTCTTGTCTTGATTTAAGCAAATTTAGGTATCCAGGCTCTGATACCACTTGTTAGGACCGTCCATGTCCAGCACGAGAACCTAAATTTGTTATCTAATGTCCGATTAGGCGGAAACTAATGACATATTAACCAAATATAAAGAATTACTCAATTAAACTGTTTTTCGTTGATCTTAAAGTTCAATACATTCAAGTTCCAGATCCGACAGAGCTTCGCCTCTCATTGCCAAAATCACAGATCTATTACAAATGAAAATCCAAGGCACCTATTTATAGAAGCACAAGTTCTCTAGGATGTCAACAAGTTCGGGCGAACTTGTCTAGAACAAGTTCGGCCGAACTTATCCTCATATCTACATTCCGGGCGAAGTTGATCTCTACATTACATAAATACGCCTCGTTTCTAACAGACTAAGCCCTATTCACTCAGACTCTATGTACAATGACGTAGGCAACATACATATGTACTAACAACCCAAGACGGGTACGACCACATAAATGGAGTCCCCGTGCTACATAGATGTTTGCCAAGTGGCGGACATGCACATACATGTGCGACAAGTGGCAAGGATACTATGCATGCGCGGCAAGTGGCAAGGATACTATGCATGGGAGACAAGTGGCGAAGATGCTATGCATGCGCGACAAGTTGAATAGCAAGAGTGTGTTTGTCTCACCCGGTCCATGTACCTATCACACCCTCAAATTCCACGTGCAAAGTTCTACCGCGAGGCACGTGACAAACCAGGATCACAGTCATTAGTCATACTGAACGACTACTACATGAGTTTAAAATTTTTCCTCTTTGCTCATTCATGAGAAAATACTGTTTATACAATTTAGTTGCGGAAGCGTAAATAGTTACAAAAACCAAAATAGCTAATGTAAATAAGGCTGAGTCTAAATGTTTGTTGAAATTGATGTGAGTCTGTAATGCATCCTAGTCATGATGTGTTATACCTTAGCAACCTGAGAAAGACATGAAAGAATAAGTGTCAACACATAATGATGAGTGAGTTCACAGGTGTTGGGTTACAACTATAAAGAAAGTTGTTTCTCAAGAGTTTCCACTGTTTCAAACCCGAAACAGTAACTTGAAGTGTTTAGCAGTTACTTGTTATATTTGTAGGTAGCTAACCTAAGTCATGTCAACCAAATGTTCGATCCGAAGCTGACGCTGCTGCCCCTGTTGTGCCAGGTCTATCACCAACCATGGCTAAATGTTAGGCAAATTCTACACCCGTGACCATCAACGTTCAGTCTAACTGGCGCGACCAGCATGAGTGGGGCTTGTCGGGCCAAGTAGTACTACTACAAATTCCCTCCCTATAATCCAATACTAACGGCATCGTAATTTTTAAGGGGGCTGACATGTGATATAATGCTTCTTTGTGACCATAACTAATATAACAAAAACCCTAACAGTTGTGACGTTACCTTACCGTAACATCATGACATTACATTACCGTAATGTAGCACATGCTTTCTCCCCTGTGTTTTTAAAATATTCAAAAGAGTAGGGGCTGTGAACTCACCTTAGGGTGCATGTTATATCCAAAAGTATTATGTTGTTGCACATATGTCTATTGCCTACGTCTAGGATGAGTCTGTTGTATAGATAAGGTTTCGTAGTGTCAAAAGTTAACATTTGAAAGTTATATATTTGTTTGGAATAAGAATTTTCGCACGAAAATTCTTGGGATTTTCGCACGAAAATTTCATGTGAAAATCCTTGTGATGCTGTCATGTCTTGCCTATAAATAGGTGACTTGGGATGTTTGTTTAGCATGTTGTTTTATTGATCAGAGGCGAAGCCCTGCTCAAGTCTGTAATCTTTCCAAAGTTGATTAATACAAGATTCAGACGTGTTTAACAGTAATCATCATACTTTTTGTTTGTTTGTTCACTCGGTTAACAATGAATTCCGCCTCTGTTAGCTGAGCAAATCTCACCGGAAGCTCACGAGTTGGGTCCAATCCTACACTCACAAGTGGTATCAGAGCCTTGAGGTCTGATTTGAGAACAAACAACCAAGTTTCAGCTAGATTCAACCTTCAAAGTTCAAGATTTATCCATTGAAAACTCTTCTTTTACCTTTTCTTGGAACTTAATATAGATCTGAGGGATTTCATAGAAAATTTGGACTAGGTTTTTAGTATAATGTGTTAAAATCAATTCTAAACAGTTCACTGAAACATATAAACCTAAAATTCATCAAAATCATGCTTGAAACTGTAGAAAACGTGAAATTGTAAACAAGTGTTCGAAGTAGATAAGAATTTTCGCACGAAATACTATATTTCGTACGAAAATTAGAAGATTAAATTACTTAAAAGTTTAAAGTATCAGTAGTTATAAACTTTCGCATGAAATCAGGTTTTCGTACGAAAATCAAAATTTCGCACGAAATTTTAAATCACCATTTCGTAAGAAAATTTCCTGTCTGGTCTTGTTTTTCAGTTTGCTTCAGGATAACCAGTTCTAATCTGTTTTCTGTTAAAAGTATTTTTAAGATGTCAGGTGAGAAAGAATTTCATAATGCATTTGCCAGACAAGCAGTTACAACTTCTGTAGCAGCTCAGAATATGAATCTCTAAAATGAAATGGGAACCACTACAAAGCCTCCGAAGCTCATGAACATAGAAGATTAAGAAAGCTGGAGTGAGAGATTCAAGAACTGGGTTCAAGCAACAAATTTAAATTGCTGGTTTGCACTCGAGAACAAATACCAAGCACCACTAAATGAACTTGGTATTGAGAAAACATTGGCTCGTCTGTCCAATGACGAACGAGAAAAATACGTTAATGAGAAGAAGATGATGAATTTTCTACAACAAGTCATAAAGGAAGATATCTTGGTTCTTTTACAACATGGCGACAATGCTCAGTCGTTATGGCTTGCTTTACGTTTGAGGGCACAAGGTAGTACTCAGCTAAGAAAAGGAAAGAAAGTGCTATTGAACAAAGAATTTGAAGTGTTTAATCACTTCAAGGCGAAACAATTAAGCAGCTCATAGAAAGATACTGCCATCTGGTAGTTCAAATGAAACGTATGGGAATTATCAAAACTAATGAAGAATTAGTCGATAAATTGGCATATTCACTACCTGAAGGAGAATGGGCAACATATTTAACCATCTTAATGAATGGAGTCGAGTATGATAGTCTCAGTCTGCCAAGATTCATCGAAAAATTGGAAGGGCATGAATTAGAGATGCAAAAAATAGCAAAGAGCAAAAAGTCGAATGCTCAACAAGATGTGAGTCTATACTACAAAGGGAATCCAAATACACCTGTTCAGAGGCCCAAGATTCAAACAGCTTTCAGTGCCAACTCAAATGCTAGTCCAGCCTCCAACCAGTCAAGTGGATTTCAAACGTTTGCTTCCTTCAATCCAAACAATCACCAAGGGTAAAAATCGTCTCAAAGCTCCAACCAACCACAAAACAATCAGCAAAATCAATCCAACTCTAGCCAGAAAAGTTTGCAGTGTAACATCGCAATGAACCTCCAGAATGCTCAAGACTTCAATGAGCAAACCGCTAAGCAACACATGGTATTGCTCGCAACAGTTCTGGAATCCTATGAAAGCCTAGTAGCTGGGAGAATCGGAAATCCAGAAATGTCAAAAGAAGATTATGACCAAATTGATCCGGAAGAAATGGAATTGATTGATATTATCTGGTGTATGGCATCAGTGGTTCGAAGAGCTCACCGTTTCATGGATATTACAGGGAGAGATGATTTGAGAGGCCTTGATGGAAAATTAGGATTTGATAAATCCAAAGTTACATGCTTCAAATGCAGGGAGAAAGGACACTTCAAGCGTGAATGTCCAAATCGAGAAGTAAAGGGAAATCATAATCCATTTGGAGATGATTATTACAAGAAGGCAATTTACCATCAACCACAACCAGAGAAAAGAATGGTGCAAATCGAAGATGGACCTTCTAACTCAAAAGACAAAGCTCTTGTGGTCACGCAAGAAGATGAAGAGTTCAATTGGAAGAACTTCATTTCCAAAAAGGAAAGTCTTGCTGTGATAGCCGAAACTATGGAAGAGCATGAATCATCAGAAGAAGTCTTAGAAGTAGAAATGGAAGAAGTTCTGGCAGATTACTTCAGATCATTAGCAGAAGAAGAAGAAGAAAAAGAAGAAGAAGAAGAAGAAGAAGAAGAATGTCTAAGAGGTACTCCTAAACCTTGTTTGTTTGACACAATTCTTAAAACTTTTGTAGGTAGTTTTGATTCAAGCCACAAAGGAGAAGGTTCTGATGAGACAAAGACATAGTGTATGGAAGTAATTGATGTAACCAAGCCTGTCACACTGGAGAGCTTAGCTGACATTGCCAACAAAGCACTTATGGCCAACACAAAAGAGGTAGTCAGTATGGAAGAACATGTAGAAAAGGTTGAAGCAGCAAAAGAAACAACCAAAGCTCAAACTGTCGAAAAGGTTCAAGCGTGAATGTCCAAATCGAGAAGTAAAGGGAAATCATAATCCATTTGGAGATGATTATTACAAGAAGGCAATTTACCATCAACCACAACCAGAGAAAAGAATGGTGCAAATCGAAGGTGGACCTTCTAACTCAAAAGATAAAGCTCTTGTGGTCACGCAAGAAGATGAAGGGTTCAATTGAAACAACTTCATTTCCAAAAAGGAAAGTCTTGCTCTGATAGCCGAAATTATGGAAGAGCCTGAATCATCAGAAGAAGTCTTAGAAGAACAATTGGAAGAAGTTCTGGCAGATTACTTCAGATCATCAGCAGAAGAAGAAGAATGTCTAAGAGGTACTCCTAAACCTTGTTTGTTTGACACAATTCTTAAAACTTTTGCAGGTAGTATTGATTCAAGCCACAAAGGAGAAGGTTCTGATGAGACAAAGACAGAGTGTATGGAAGTAATTGATGTAACCAAGCCTGTCACACTGGAGTGCTTAACTGACATTGCCAACAAAGCACTCATGGCCAACACAAAAGAGGTAGTCAGTATGGAAGAACAGGTAGAAAAGGTTGAAGCAGCAAAATAAACAACCAAAGCTCAAACTGTCAAAATGGTTAGCCCATGGTTGAAATGTGCCAAAGCATGTGAACATTGTGCTGAGAAAGAGAAAGTTTTAAAGAACTTAAGACATACAATGATAAGTTGTCATATGATTATAACACCGTAAAAGAATCATACGATAAACTCAGCAGGACCATTTGGCAGTATGAGAAAGCAGTCAAAGAAGATGACAAAACACTTTCAATGCTCAAAGCAACTATGATGGAAAAAATAAATGGCCATTAATCTACACATTAACACTCTTGCTGGGCTGAAAAGTGAGCTGGAGAAAACTATAATTGAAACTGAAAGAGTTAACAAATTGTTAATCAGTTATTCTACCAGCATGTATGTCCTTGATCACATTCTTCCAAAACCGAAAAATAGCAAAGAAGGTAAGAAGAATGATAAAAACCATGGAAAATGTTACGATCATGTTCCACCCCCTGTGTGGAATAGCTATGCTAAGAAACATCCTGACGAGGTGGATAAGGCGCTGAATTTTAAATTACTCACTGAAAAGAATAACCAGCTGCCCGAAAATTGTAACATTTGTCAAAAACGGGTTTCCAAAACCCGCTCCATTTTGTAATCGAATATCAAGTTATAATGTCACGTTGTATATTTATGGTTATTTTGATTTTTGATGATACATAATTAATAAACAAACTAAACTATAAAAATTATATTTGATAAAAAGTGAAAACAAAATAAATAAAAATAAAAAGTTGCTGCCGGGACTCGAACCCGGGTCAGCCGGTTTACAATTTCAAAGACTTAACACACACACACATCACCACTCCGCCACTTGTTGTTTTCTGTCATCTCTAGGAATCAAATAACTTTTATACACAAACCTAGTTAAACCGGTTGCGCCAACTGAGAAACCGAAATCGGCAAATCAACCGTTTAATCACTTGATTAGTCGCACATTCAGGTTATAACCGATGCACCGACGATTTTTAATCAATTCGGATTGAATGAACATCAATTTTTCATCATCATCGGTTTTATAACCGAAAATAATCAAAGTCCCAATTACTTCAACTCAAGACCCCTCTCGCGACTCAGAAACATCATACCAACATTCCATTTCACTTTCGTCACACTTTCAGTCCGTCAGAACGCTTAAATCAACTCGCCGGAAATTTCTGCAAGATTCGCCGGAAAACCGTATTCATCATCAAAACGGTAATTCTTTCAATAAAGTTGTAGTCCAACAATTGTTAAGCTATTTCTAACTTAAACCTTTCAATTGAAATCGAATTCAGGCACTGTATTCAGCTAATTTCAGTTCGCCAGAAAAGTTCTGAAATTCTCTATGTTCATCTGAGAATCGGTAAGGGCATTCAAACCCTCTGTTAACATTTGCTGATCACTTCAATTTCACGATTAGCTAATCAAAACGGTTAATTGTCTTGTTCAGTTGAAGAGCATAAAAACAGGGACCGACACATTGCCGGAATTCTGAAATAAACCTTTCATCGGTATGTTCACTTCTAATTATCGTTTCTGCCATTTCATATTAGATTGTACAATGTTTAACAATCGAACTACACAAGATATAACGGTATAATCGACTGTCTGTAAAATTCAATGAAGAAGATGACTGTGATAACACTATAAGTATAATTAAAATTGGTATTTTAAACGGGTTAGACACACAGTCTAGCGGTGGACTGTGTGCAAATAATACGCACACGTCACGAGTTCGATCCTTGTTACACGCACCCTCTAAGTAATAAAATACCTTTTTGATTAAAGCTGAACCGGGTTAATCCCGTTAGTTGATAAGTATAATAAAAACTGAGATAATAACCAGGTTAGACACACAGTCCAGCGTGGACTGTGTGCAACACTGAATCGCATGTCACACGTTCGAAACCTGTTACTGGCACCGGTTTGTTGAATTAAAATGTTTTTGAAATTAAAAGAATTTTGGTTAAACCGAATTAGTATATAAATATAATTAAAAACAAGATTATTTCGGGTTAGACACGTAGCTCAGTTGATAGAGCTGCGTGCACGCGTACGGGAGGTCTCGGGTTCGAGTCTCACCCAGCGCATCCTTGCACACTGACCGAACCGGTCAATAGGTCAACGGTCAACGGTCAACGGTCAACGCAAAATAAACAATTTTTTTATATTTTTATTTATTTAATTTAATTTAAAAATCAATTAAAAATACTTAAAAATAACATTTTTAAAGATAGAAAATAGCCTTAAACTCACAATAATATATCTAAAAATTCCATTAAATCCTTAATAAAATCCACTCATTTACCATATTTTTTCGCCATTATTTAGGTTAGAAATTCTCGTTGTTCATCTCTCCCGAATCGTGCGCATCTTATCATCCCCATTCAAACGCACCCAATGTGAGTGAATCTTTACAAATTCCCCGTTTTAATCACGTTTTGGGGTGTATCATGTGTCTTGTTATATATATTATATTTAAACCATTGTGCATACATCATATCATGAACATGTGTATTCAGTTTGTTTCAACTGTTGTGTAGTTATTGATAGATGCAATTTATTAATTTCAGTACATGCAATTTCATAGGTCGCCGCTCCCCATTACATTATGAGCGTTGAGCATGTTCCCCATTTCATTATGAGCGTGAACCTGGCGTGCCCACATACGATCGGCTCCGTTTGATTGAGCCTTGATCGCACAGACATTTTCATTTTCAGTACATGCAATACGATCGGCTCCGTTTGATTGAGCCTTGATCGCACAGACATTTTTCATTTTCAGTACATGCAATACGATCGGCTCCGTTTGATTGAGCCTTGATCGCACAGTTTCATTCATGTTATTTATTGTATGATGTTAGTATGTTAATGTATGCTATCATGTGTTATGGTATGTTATAGTTGTGATTGCAAATTGCTACTGCCTGATTATTTACATTTGCTCATTTATGATTATGCACAATTTTTCATTGATAAACTAACAAGTAAATTAATAATAAATGTTTATCTAATAAGGTTCACTTGCCAACTTATGTTGACCCAAAAACCCCCATTTTTACACATGATACAGGTGAACCAGCAGCAGCCAGAAACACATAGGATTGGACTAGAAGAATAAAATGATTTAGAGTTTGGGATTGTTATGTTTGGTTTATTTTCTTTGTATTGTATGGACATGTTTGGATATTTGGAAATGTAACTTTGACTTTAATAAATAAGAAACATATTAGTAAATATCATGAGCTTTGGTGATAACCCAATTATGGCCCGACTCTTATTCCGCTGCGGGTCGGGTGTGACAGATTGGTATCAGAGCCATGACTATAGGGATATAGGATAGGTTATTAGACCCTTAGAGCCTATACTATAGTTGATTAGAAACTTATAAGATTTTTGTGTGTTACATGCCAAATTTCATGATGTTTATATATTCTATGTTAAATGTTACATTCAATATTATGCAAGCATGTTCATAAGTATGTATTATCATATAATGCCTATCATGAATCATATACTCATAACATATCACATCCATGAAAGCACACACCACATCATGATTGCTTTTACAATGATTTTTGTGTTTTCAAATCTCATCAAAGTGAGTTCGCATGACGGGCATGTAGTAACTGGAAGGGTACCAGTACCGGTAGTCGGAACGTCCTGTCTAGGCTGGCATTCGTATAAATCCAAAATAAAGGACCAGTTTGCCTACCTGGGGACTAACGATGAGAGTACGAAGTACCTATTAGGCCAAAGCATGCTATACCAAACGTCGTGTGAGCTAGCCCCACTTTGAGTTGTCATTGTGTCTACACCTGGACACGTTCCGACCAAACATCTCATGAACATATTTTGTGGTTAGCATTCGGGTGATGCGAGTGTTAAATCGCCAATACTAATGTGAATCCTACCAAGCCAATAGCCATGGGGGCCCACATGCCTATATAGGTGAAGGTATGGGGGACATTTGAGGCCCAACATGAGCAAACCCAAGACATCCTATGGATGTAGTTGCATTATTGATATTTATGTTATTTTCATTTTTCATAAAGACACATGACACCTAAAAAGACTCCATAAACTCACAATCTTCTTACGTATGTTCCTGTAGATGTCGTCCAGACAACAATGAAGGGGTAAAAGATCAGGAAGGTCTCAGGAACGCTTGGCCACACAAATCGCGAAACAAATGGCCACGATACTGCCTGACATTGTGGTCCAAGTGCAACAAGCCCTCGCTACAAATCCTACTAACCCTCCCCAACAACATGACCAGAACATCGACAACCCTCCTACAGCAAGTGCTCATACAAACATTTCAAGTCTTGTGATCCTCCTAAATTTGAAGGGACCGAGGGTGTCACTGCTCTCCTACATTGGTTCGAGGAGATGGAAAACACTTTTCTCAACTGCGATTGTCCTGAGGATCGCAAGGTTCGATACGCCACCGGGAGACTACTTGGGGTAGCTCTCACCTGGTGGAATACGGAGAAGGGAAAGAGGGGAATTGATGATGCAATGGCCTTAACGTGGGAGGAGTTAAGGGAAATCATGACTAGGCGTTTCTGTCCTAGGAGTGAGATTAAAAAGTTGGAGGACGAATTTCATTCTTTAAAGCAAAAGGAGGGAGATCATACCATCTACAACAAGAGGTTCTTAGAGTTGAACCAAATGGTCCCTAACTTGTTCACCCCAACTTATCGCTTGATTGAGCATTATATTCGAGGTCTTCCCTCGAAAATTCAAGATTCAGTTCTCAGCACTTCACCAGCAACACTTGAAGCTGCTATGGAACTAGCCACTGAACTGACCGAAAATCGCATTCGAAACGGTAAATTCAAAGAGGAGAAGAAGAAAGCCCCCATTGAGGCTCAAACTTCAAACCATTCTGGATCCTCCTCGAAGTTTACTAGTAAAAGGAATCCAAGCACAAGAAACTTCGCCGTCACACAAACCAATTACCCTATTCCTGCTGCACCCATTACCCAAGTCGCCCCTTCACCTGCACCATACAAAAGACCATACTCTGGCCCGTTACCAAAATGCAACCGTTGCCAATACCACCATTCTCCTGATCATCCTTGCCAATATTGCACCGACTGTGGTCGCGCAGGTCATACTGTTCAAACCTGTCGCATACCTCAGCGAACGAACCGTCACCAGCCTTCAACCCAAACCCACCAACAAATAATGAGTCAAGCCCAACAACCCCTACCACTACCACCTACCCAACATTTAGCCCAAACATACTATCAACCCAACTATCCCATGGTACAACCTATGCGGGCTTGCTACAATTGTGGAGATCCAAGCCATTTTAGAAACACTTGTCCACGTTTGGTGAACATCATTCATGCCCAAGCTCAAGCAAATCCGGTGAATCAAGCTAACCAAGCTCCACCACCTGCAAGAGGAAGAGCTTATAACATCAACACCAATACTGTTGAAAATAATAACGGCCCAAACGAATCACCCAACTAATTTTTTTCTCGCCAAGAATCAAGACTCAACTCTAATCGTCTAGTTTTAATGTTTCCTTTATGTTATCTCAATTTTTTCGTATTCCGGTTGTAAAATTTGGAAATTTTGTATCCAAGAATTTTAATGCGATTTGATATTACAGTTTTGTTCTATACTCATTGATTTAACATTTATATCATCATACAACTCGACGTATCTCAATCTCACCATTTAAAGAAGTTGGGTTGTGTCACACTTTTACATAGACTGACCCCTTCGTCATAACCAACGAGAGAGGTACTGTCATCATTTAGTCATGTATCATCTCAGAATTTAGACTCAAGTTTTGTTCGTTGTGTTGTTTATGTTTTAGAGTCACATAGAACTGATCATGATTTACTGATAAAGCTAACGAAAATTTGACAAAAATATGGTGGATACGCCGCTGGTACTTACTATATATAAGTATTCTTGGCAAAAGATCAAAAGCATTACCAGGAGGTTATGAAAAGTTCCGTGTAGGTTTAACTATCGTCGTGGTTGAAGTTTTTGTTTTATGATACATACCTTAACATTACAAATGTATCAGTTACCTCAAAACTATTATACATAAAATCGTAAGCGTCATCAAAGATCAAAATCCGAGAAGCCCAGCATGTTTCAGTAACAGAAAGGAGACGTACGCAAGGAGCTGTCTTGTGGAGCTGAACTTAAAATTGAAACTAAATCCGACAGTATTCTATACTGTCTAGATCGCATATGGATTCCTGACCACAATAACCTTCGTGATTTTTTTCTCTTATGAGTGAGGCGCACAAAACACGATATTCTATACACCCAGGAGCCGACAAGATGTATCAAGACTTTTGATATACCTACTGGTGGCCTAGAATGAAAAAGGATATTGCTGATTTTGTTTCCAAGTGCCTTTCATGTTCCAAAATAAAAGCTGAACACCAAAGACCCTCCGGACTTCTGGTCCAACCTAAAATACCTATATGGAAGTGGGAAAATATAACCATGGACTTCATTACCAGGTTACCTCGCACTTCTGGTAGGTATGACACTATATGGATAATAACTGATCGACTTACAAAATCAGCTCACTTTATTCCTATCCGCGAAGATTTCAAGAACGAAAAGCTTGCTCGCATTTATATCAGCGAAATCGTAAGCCGACATGGGGTACCGTTAAGTATTATTTCTGATCGTGAAGGTCGTTTCACTTCACGAACATGGCAAGCAGTACAAGCCGCTATGGGTACGCGATTAGATCTCAGTACCGCCTATCATCCTCAAACTGATGGACAATCTGAGTGCACTATTCAAACTCTTGAAGATATGCTTCGAGCATGTGTCATAGACTTCAAGGGAAATTGGGACGCTCACCTACATTAGTTGAATTTCGTACAACAACAGCTATCATTCAAGCATCGGCATGGCACCTTTTGAAGCCTTATATGGTCGTAAGTGCCGATCTCCTGTATGTTGGCACGAAATTGGGGAAGCTCAAATTACTGGTCCAGAATTAATCCAAGAAACCACAGACAAGATCCATCAAATTCGAAACAATCTTCTAGCGGCCCAAAGTCGTCAAAAGAGTTATGCAGATAAACGACGGAAGCCTTTAGAGTTTAACATTGGGGATCATGTACTTCTAAAAGTATCACCGTGGAAGGGAGTAGTTCGTTTTGGTCAAAAGGGCAAGCTAGCACCACGCTACGTAGGACCTTTCAAGATACTCGAAAGAGTAGGTCCTGTAGCATACAAGCTTGATCTACCAGAAGAACTCAACAGGATTCATCCCACATTCCACGTGTCGAACTTGAAGAAGTGCCTCGCTGATGAAAACCTCCACATTCCGCTAGAAGATATTCAGATTGATGAATCTATGCATTTTATCGAAAGACCTGTAGAGATCATGGACTTTGGAGAAAAACGGTTACGACGAAGTCGCATTCCAATTGTTAGGGTACGCTGGGAGTCGAAACGGGGACCTGAGTTTACTTGGGAACGTGAAGACTCAATGCGCGAAAAATACCCGCATCTTTTTCCTGCTACTTCTACTACTTAAATTTCGGGACGAAATTCCTAAAAGTAGGGGGTACTGTAACATTTGTCAAAAACGGGTTTCCAAAACCCGCTCTGTTTTGAATCGAATATCAAGTTATAATGTCACGTTGTATATTTATGGTTATTTTGATTTTTGATGATACATAATTAATAAACAAACTAAACTATAAAAATTATATTTGATAAAAAGTGAAAACAAAATAAATAAAAATAAAAAGTTGCTGCCGGGACTCGAACCCGGGTCAGCCGGTTTACAATTTCAAAGACTTAACACACACACACATCACCACTCCGCCACTTGTTGTTTTCTGTCATCTCTAGGAATCAAATAACTTTTATACACAAACCTAGTTAAACTGGTTGCGCCAACTGAGAAACCGAAATCGGCAAATCAACCGTTTAATCACTTGATTAGTCGCACATTCAGGTTATAACCGATGCACCGACGATTTTTAATCAATTCGGATTGAATGAACATCAATTTTTCATCATCATCGGTTTTATAACCGAAAATAATCAAAGTCCGAATTACTTCAACTCAAGACCCCTCTCGCGACTCAGAAACATCATACCAACATTCCATTTCACTTTCGTCACACTTTTAGTCCGTCAGAACGCTTAAATCAACTCGCCGGAAATTTCTGCAAGATTCGCCGGAAAACCGTATTCATCATCAAAACGGTAATTCTTTCAATAAAGTTGTAGTCCAACAATTGTTAAGCTATTTCTAACTTAAACCTTTCAATTGAAATCGAATTCAGGCACTGTATTCAGCTAATTTCAGTTCGCCGGAAAAGTTCTGAAATTCTCTATGTTCATCTGAGAATCGGTAAGGGCATTCAAACCCTCTGTTAACATTTGCTGATCACTTCAATTTCACGATTAGCTAATCAAAACGGTTAATTGTCTTGTTCAGTTGAAGAGCATAAAAACAGGGACCGACACATTGCCGGAATTCTGAAATAAACCGTTCATCGGTATGTTCACTTCTAATTATCGTTTCTGCCATTTCATATTAGATTGTACAATATTTAACAATCGAACTACACAAGATATAACGGTATAATCGACTGTCTTTAAAATTCAATGAAGAAGATGACTGTGATAACACTATAAGTATAATTAAAATTGGTATTTTAAACGGGTTATACACACAGTCCAGCGGTGGACTGTGTGCAAATAATACGCACACGTCACGAGCTGTTACACGCACCCTCTAAGTAATAAAATGCCTTTTTGATTAAAGCTGAACCGGGTTAATCCCGTTAGTTGATAAGTATATTAAAAACTGAGATAATAACCAGGTTAGACACACAGTCCAGCGGTGGACTGTGTGCAACACTGAATCGCACGTCACACGTTCGAAACCTGTTACTGGCACCGGTTTGTTGAATTAAAATGTTTTTGAAATTAAAAGAATTTTGGTTAAACCGAATTAGTATATAAATATAATTAAAAACAAGATTATTTCGGGTTAGACACGTAGCTCAGTTGGTAGAGCTGCGTGCACGCGTACGGGAGGTCTCGGGTTCGAGTCTCACCCAGCGCATCCTTGCACACTGACCGAACCGGTCAACAGGTCAACGGTCAACTCAAAATAAACAATTTTTTTTTATTTTTATTTATTTAATTTAATTTAAAAATCAATTAAAAATACTTAAAAATAACATTTTTAAAGATAGAAAATAGCCTTAAATTCACAATAATATATCTAAAAGTTCCATTAAAATCCTTAATAAAATCCACTAATTTACTATATTTTTTCGCCATTATTTAGGTTAGAAATTCTCGTTGTTCATCTCTCCCGAATCGTGCGCATCTTATCATCTCCATTCAAACGCACCCAATGTGAGTGAATCTTTACAAATTCCCCGTTTTAATCACGTTTTGGGGTGTATCATGTGTCTTGTTATATATATTATATTTAAACCATTGTGCATACATCATAACATGAACATGTGTATTCAGTTTTTTCAACTGTTGTGTAGTTATTGTGAGATGCAATTTATTAATTTCAGTACATGCAATTTCATAGGCCACCGCTCCCCATTACATTATGAGCGTTGAGCATGTTCCCCATTTCATTATGAGCGTGAACCTGGCGTGCCCACATACGATCGGCTCCGTTTGATTGAGCCTTGATCGCACAGACATTTTCATTTTCAGTACATGCAATACGATCGGCTCCGTTTGATTGAGCCTTGATCGCACAGTTTCATTCATGTTATTTATTGTATGATGTTAGTATGTTAATGTATGCTATCATGTGTTATGGTATGTTATAGTTGTGATTGCAAATTGCTACTGCCTGATTATTTACATTTTCTCATTTATGATTATGCACAATTTTTCATTGATAAACTAACAAGTAAATTAATAATAAATGTTTATCTAATAAGGTTCACTCGCCAACTTATGTTGACCCAAAAACCCCCATTTTTACACATGATACAGGTGAACCAGCAGCAGCCAGAAACACATAGGATTGGACTAGAAGAATAAAATGATTTAGAGTTTGGGATTGTTATGTTTGGTTTATTTTCTTTGTATTGTATGGACATGTTTGGATATTTGGAAATGTAACTTTGACTTTAATAAATATGAAACATATTAGTAAATATCATGAGCTTTGGTGATAACCCAATTATGCCCCGACTCTTATTCCGCTGCGGGTCAGGGTGTGACAAAAATCTTGACATAACATATTCCAAATCTGAAAAAGATTATGAATCCGAGGTGGTAACGAAAGTGGTAGAAAATGTTTTTAAAAATGAGTCTGATAGCACAATTTATGAGAGTGTTGAGTCGAACTGTGAGAAATCAGAGTCAAGTTCACCTTCTGAAAGTGAGAAAAGTTTTTATGAAAATTTTATCAGCATCAGAAAATAGTTTAAATGATGATCCTAATGTAGTGGTCTATAAATTGAAAGGATCAGATAAAATATATACTGATGAAGAATTTTTAGCCCAGAAAGTTAACTTTGATCGTGTCGACAAATTCTTTAAACTCATTGAAGTTGATACATCTGATCTTGAAAAACAAGTTGCTGGTTCTACTCAAAACCAAAGAAGTCTAACAAAACCATTCATCCAAGAGGTAGAAGTTACCCTGAAAACAAGAGGGATGGTTTAGGGTTTGAAAAGAAAAGAAATAACAAATCGCAAACGACAAATTTTACAAAGAAAGTTGAGTTTGTTTTTGGAACTAACACTGTTGAGGGAAAAAAGGGGAAGTCATTAACAAAAAAACCAACGATGATTTTTAAGAAAAAAAGGGAACTTCGTGAACAAGCTTTGGAACACATTTTTTGGAAAAAACGACATTTAAAAACATGCTATCGATGTAACAAAGTTGGGCATATTGCACGCCCAATTTTTTCTCAAAATAGCCCAAAAAACCTGTTCATGAAAAAAAAGGGGTTTTTCAGTGGGGATAAAAAGGGAAAAAAAGGGTCCAGAGTTTGTGCCAACAAAAGATTTTAAAGCGAAAAAAATAATTCCGGGTTCTAAGGAGGAACCAAAAAAAACTGAAATCATTTCAAAATATGAAGTTGGTGAAACATCAAAAAAAAAAAATAAAAAAGAAAAGAATCAAATTTCTTTACTTTAAAAAAAGGCATTTTCAAAGGGGAAAATAAACCGGGGTTTACCCCAAAGAAAAAAAAATCCCCTTTGTGACCACAAAATCAACCAATGTTCCAGTCAAATAAAAAAGGGATAAGATTGAATAAAAGGGATGGAAAAGGGGGGTTGAGAAAAAAAAAGGGTTACCAAATTTCCCAAAAGGGTTTGGACATTGCCACCCCAAACCCAAGCCCCAAAAAGGGGCTTGGGTTTCTCTTTTTTTAAGGGAATATGTTTTTCATTTTGTGCAGGGGTTCCAATTTTAAATCATTTAAAAGTGGATCGGACAGTGGAAAGCTTCTAGGCAATGACAGGGATGTTGGCTTTGCTTTTTACAATTTTAAAAGCCACCGGGGGGAGGTTATTTTTGGTTTGCCGAAAATAGGGCGGCAGTGTTGAGGGGGCTTATGTCTTTTGGGCCAACGTCATCATAAAACGTCGAGTCAGTATTTAGGAGCGTTTTTGACGAAGTTTTTTTGCCTGTTTTAGGCCCCAAATTCGCTGAAATGTATGTTTTGTAGTCAAGTTCGGCCAACTTGCCCAAGCAAGTTCGCCCCAACCCTTTCACTTTCCCACCAGCGGGAAATTGAAATCCCATAAATTGGAGACTTTTTCATTTCATTCGTAACTTTCAAAAAGGGTTTTGTCCCGACAGAGGCGAAGCTCTGACTAAGTGTTTCCCGGATCTTTAAAAAATTTTCTAATCAAGGGAAAAATTGATTTTAAACCCGTGAATAACTTGTTCCAATGTGTTATGCAAACGGAAATTTCCCCACGGTTTTTCCTTAGGTTTGCCAAAATTTGGACCCGCACGATCCGTACAAAAGGACCTACAATTGGTATCAGAGCAGGATTGGCCTAATTTGAAGAATTGGACATAGAACATCTCATCTTCTACTCATTTCTTTTTTATTTTCTTCTTTTCTTGGGGGCAATTCATGGACAATACGGTTTTAAAAACCCTAATAGATAAACCCTTGAAAAGATCAGAGCTTTTAAAAAAAACGAATTCATGTTTAAAAAAATTTCAAAAAACCATGTCGA